>CAHIKZ030003966.1:3127500-3370000 GCA_903632075.3 Acanthosepion pharaonis
GTTGACGTCAGATTCATAAAACAATGTCATCCACATAGTGTATGCTGAGGTTATGTTCGCCAATAATAAATCCTGATAGGCTTTCCAGCTATCTTAAAATTATCTCGTCGTACAGGTTAATTAAATCCAGTGAGAAAACACATACGTTTCGCCCTCCTTCGTTTATTTTTGTTTTATTCACCCAATTCATTCTCTAGCCACATGCTTATGGGAATTTCACATTTAAGCACCTATTCTCGTCCATTCACTCAAATTAAGCAACGTTGAGCTTAGTCATTACCTAGATGGGTAACCACTTTGGAATACCAGGTGCTGTAAGCATAGATATGCGGGTGCTGTGGTAAATGTAACTGAATGAGAAATTGGAGATCTGAGTTCGAATTTCAGTTGTGTCGGTTACATTAACATACGCGCAAATACCCTTGTGAAAGGTATGACTCCATCTCTTCTCGCCACTCTTCAGCTATGGGTTAAATAACAGGACACTGTGACCTATAAACTTGGTTGGCAACCCGTCTGCCCAAGCAACATGTTAGCTGTTTGTTCCCAATGCAGGTTGTATATTATTTAACATGTTGAAATACCAGACATCAATTATAAAGTTACCATTTGAAGTCAAATTTTGTAAGAGTCAGTTTAGGCAATAAACGATTTTTATGAGTTAATTTATGGCATTACCTGAAGTCTTAACATTGTGTTCACACCAAAAGTATCACTGCAGATAAACTCACTGATGATGCCCGCAGACAAAAATGTATCAGAAAATGCGAAGCAGATAACTCATAGTTGGCACAAGATAACACATAGTCCCGTTATTTTTTCTTTTATCATTTCACCCCAAGCAAGGCAATAATTCCACTAAGACGCAAAGGGTTATTAGGAGTGAAAAAGAATGAGAAATCTTTAGTGAGAAGAAAGCAGACAGGTTCAGGAAGACAAAGATGGCAGTTAGCATTGCATTGAGAAGTGTGAAAAAAAAAACTATTGCTATCTACGAGTTATTTCGTGGTTGACAGTCCATGTGTTGAATCTGTGTAGATTTAAAAATTACTAAAAATTTACTATATTTCATATTGTATTTTATCAAATGCTTTTGTATAATCTATGAAACTTAGTTATAGATCATTCTGCTATTCATTTTCTCTCTCCGACACCATTCTCATCAGTAAATTGCATTTTTTGTTCCAGTGTCTTTAAGGTGATGTAATGGGTAATGACTTGGAATTGTTAATTGAAGAACAGAATTCTTATTCCAGTTGGGTTCATTATATTCAATTAAACATAAATACCCAGGGAAAAAGATATGAATCACTCTTCTCTCCCCAGCTATGGGTTAATTAGTAATATTTGTATCACTAAAAAAGTTATGTTAAAAGTTTAGTTATTAACTAAAAAAAAAAAAAAAAAAAATTACCTACCAAATAATTACATTTTGGCATTAAATAACTCAGGTGTTGATATGCTGCTAAACAAAAACAACCAAAGCATCAACTGATAGTGTGGTGGAATTTGCATTTAGTTGTACCTGGCTTAATTTCCTCTAATAAAACCTCAGATGCATATTAACAAACACAGAGAAAAAAAAAAAGATTTTATTTTAAGTATATTATGAAAACTAAACAAATGTTTTTTTTTTTTTTTTTTTTCATTTGTTATATTGTTCTAGTCTACAGCCATAGAGTAATTAGAAAATGTCTATGATCGAGTACATTTGCTACAAATGTGTACTTGCTTCATTCTCAATTGCTTTTCCCTTTAGGCTTTGACCCATAGCACAAGAATTTCTCTACTGAGTAATAGCCCAATTATCTTTTATCTTTAGTAGTGATAAACATGTAGTAAG
Organism: Acanthosepion pharaonis; assembly: GCA_903632075.3. Classification (NCBI taxonomy): domain Eukaryota; kingdom Metazoa; phylum Mollusca; class Cephalopoda; order Sepiida; family Sepiidae; genus Acanthosepion; species Acanthosepion pharaonis. Next base: position 3,129,344 of record CAHIKZ030003966.1, read on the forward strand.
AAAATGGAGGGTCACTTCGAAATATCACCTAGGGCTTTCTTTTTTTTCTTCTTCTTCTTCGAAGAAACAGGAAATTACTAGTGTTACTTCTCTCGTTTTACCTGGTTGCACTCAGACTCTTCCATTAAGTAAAATGATAATTGCTGTTTAGTCAAACTTTTCTGTTATTCACAAACTGTTTTCTCTTCTAATCTTTCTAAGGTGATTAGTTTGTTTTTTTTATCTTTGATATTGTATGAAATAATAAAAATAAAGCCAAAATAAAACTTAAAAAATATCTCTCTGAATTTGTCAAAAAAAGTAGTTATAATTAATATTATTATTTACGAATAATAATATTTATTATAAGTAGTTATTATAATTAATATTATTTACTATTTGACTAATATCCTCATCACACTGTTACATTCAGGTTCAGTTCAAAATTTCTTGAAGTTTCCCCACATTAACAGACACTTGAAACATATTGGAGGATGCAATAACTAAAATGTTCTGATCATAACAACAAAGATAAAGATATTGGTTCAATTGTAAACAATGTAAATACAAAATGTTTGAAAATGTTTCATGATTGATTTTGTTTTTATGGCTTTGCAGGTTATTTAAAATCAGAAAATATTTTTAGATTGTAAAAACATTTTTGGGTAGATAGTAATGATTTACTGATACAAGTCATACTAATTTACTCATAGCTGGGTGGAGAGAAGAGTTGACAATACCTTCCCCACAGGTATTTGTGTGTAAATGAATGACGAATCCAACCGGAATTGGAATTCAGCTCTTTGATTTCCAGTTCTGAGCTGTTATCCATTACACCACCCATACAACCAAGCTTATAGCACCTGGTATTCCCAAATGGTCACACATCAAAGTTGCTTAACTTTGGTGATTGCACGGAGCCAATGTTTCAACATGATATGGCCATAACCTGAAAATCTAGGTTTTCGTTGTGAACAATGTTACTTGGAGCATAATAAAAATAAAAAAAAGCCAATAAGCTGGCCATAAGCTTCATCTTCTGAGCTCAAGAATGGTAAAAAGAATTGTATAAATAACATTAAAAGAAATCATTTATTTTATTTTTTTAAAAATTCTACCAAAAAAAAGTAAGGCTTTTATGCTAGCCCATTGACCTTTTAGCTTTTGGTTATCCACTCTCTTTCTTATTGGACTCAGATTTTTTCCCCTTTATAAATATATTTTGGATCAGAGTAAAGTTGCTATTAGGTTGAGTCATAAACAATTTCCATTTTTGTTTCTCTATGATCTACTTTGTTCTTCTCGCTAAAAGTCTGTGGAATCCAAATACCCTGTTTGTTGACTTTCTTTGTCTTTTCTATGTGTCTAGAGATGGTAGATATTTAACATCTTTGTTAATTTCTGAATACTTTACCATGGATTGCTTTCTCCTAATGACTTCAGAGCCTCATTGTCAAAGTATGTTTAGTAGTTAGGATGACCAATTTGTCATAATTGGTTCACCAAAACTGAAATTACTTGTGACTCAACCTAATAGTTACATGCCACCGAAATAATCTCACAAAATTCAAATATGGATTACTGTTTGTTGGAATTATAAAATGTTTATTTATTTGAGGGTTTAAATACTGCCTTCAGTAGGTTTTTAAATAAAAGATTAATTTCTGTTGATTCAAGTAATACATAAAGAATATAAAACTGCTCTTATTTTTGACAAAAATATCTCCTTCCCTTCAACCAACAATCTAGTATCCAAAAATTATTTTAATACAAATGTGGGCTGTATAATTGGTCATTACAGAAATACTTTCTTTATTTGACAATTTGCTTATGTTCTTTAAAAAAAATGTTTGACTTATTCAATTTATTAAAATTATTTTTCTCATCATTGAGATGTTGATATTGACATAATGTTTCAACCAAGTATACTCTAGCCATCTTCAGATGTCTTAATTTTTCCCTATGATGACATTTTCTGCTGACCTATAGAATATAGATTTCACTAATCAATTGTTGCTATTTCATAATGTACAAGTAAAGAAAATTAAATATATGTAAAGAGGATGGAAGATGTTGGATCAAAATCTGAAGACACATTGGAATAGCAAACAGTACCTTCCAAAAACTAAAAGTTTTGAGAAGCAGGAGAATTTTGTTAGAAAAAAAAGTGTACAGAATCTCTGTGATGTCAATCCTTTTATATGGCAGTGAATGCTGAACAATTTCCTCACAGATAAAGAGAAAACTTGAGGCAACACAAATGTGGATATACAGAAGGATACTGAGAATATCATAATATCATGTAAACAATGAAGTTTTAGGGAAAAGGTAAACAAAAAATGGTTACTTAAAATCAGAAAGAGTTGAAACTTGTAGGACATATGAGGAAAGAAGGTTTGGAAAATATGACACTCACAGCATATTTAAGACAAGATGAACAGAGAAAAGCAGCGAGTAACCTACCTAACTTGTGTAAATTGATGACAAGACAGGAACTGGGAGGGCTGGTTAAATGGCAAACCTTGCTAAGAGCAACAAAGGATGGAAAGTTGTAGAAAGCCATGATCGCCAACATTCTGAAGAGACATGCCTCATAGATCATGTAATGGTTGTGAGTTCAATCACTGACTCTGGTAGTGAAATTCATCTATTTTTTCTTTTTTTTTAAAGCAAGAATGAATAAAAATGGTATGACATTGACAAAAATAATGCACTAATCAGCATATACAATATATCTTCTGTCAGTGACAATAATAGACACCTGAAGATAGCCAAAAGGTACTTTGGCAATACGTTGTCTATAATAACATCTCCAGCAAGCATTGTGACCAATAATTTAAATGAATTGAATCAATCAAAATATATTGACAATTCCTCATTGTTTTTTTTAAAAAAGTACTTTTTATTTATCTGCAATATTTCAGTGAGTTATTTTTTTTTTCTTTTAATTTGATAAGTTGGTCATGTACATAATTTCATTAAATAAAGATGTTTGTTCAAAAGAAACTATTTTTTTTTAATGTTACAATTTTATACTTTTAAAACTGTCCCTTTCTGATTATGAACTTTTACTAAATGTGAAATATTGATTTAAAGTTATTAGTTTAAAAAATTTCACTGGCCATGCCTATAAAAAAATCTTTTTACCACTTTACACACATGAACTAAAATATCCTTGACAAAGTTTAATGTTCTCAATTTGTGTACACAGAAAGAGAAATGGAAAAAAAAGCAAACACACAATCATACATATTGTTATATATGAATGTTTCTCTGATGTTAGTCCATGCATTGGTAGCAATTAATGATCTATACAGGAATAAACTTGTCACTGTCTACAATGTGTGTAATGTTTGTTACATTCTCCAATGTTGTAATGTGATGTCATAAGGTATCTTCTGAACAATAATGATTCTATTGAGATAAAAATAAAAAAATCTCTGCTGTTTAATAATAAATAAAACAAAGTCCAAATGCAAACTTTCAACAGAGTTGGAATCTTACTTCCCATAATTTGACATTTGGTAACTAAGAATTTTGCTGTAATTTGTTTTTTTTTTTTTCTGTGGCTAGAATCTTCACTACATGAATGACAAACAGAAAAACGACTTTGTGATGTGTTTTGTTGAGATGAGAAAATTGTTCAGAAATTTGAAAGTTCTTTCACATAAAAAAATTGTATCACTAAAAGCTCCACTTTGTCATACACTTGCCCACAATTTGTTATATACATTTTTCTTTATATTATTAACTGTAGCCATATTTTTGATTAAAATTAATTCAGCATTTTTACAAAAACGTTTGCCTTTAAATAGCATAAACTCCAATAATTTACTGAACTATGTATCTTGTTAAGCATAAAGTGTGTGTGTGTGTGTATATATATATATATATATATAATATAAATAATACTTCAGCACCTCAACTCCAGAGTTATGTCAATGAACCCTTTTTGTAATTATTCAATTCACTCCTCAGGAGGTTTCAAGAATTGACTGCCATCTTTGTCATTTCTCATTATTTTTATACTAAGTTTGATGTAATTAATTTAGGCACAAGTTGAGAGCTTTTATTATTGGTGTTAGGGTGATGTTTTTTCTTTGTGTATGCATGTGTCAAATGTATTGTTTTCATTTTATATATATATATATATTGCAACATACCATCATTTAATGCCAAAATTTAATTTTCTTGGGACCATTAGTAATTTTTAATAAAAATGGATGGATGGTATATTTTTTATTTCTCAAAATATATATTGCTGGTATTTTTACTATAAAAATGTATTTTTATACTTTCATAGTGCTTTGACCCCAGTTTGGATGGGTGGGGGTTAACTATTTACCCATAGTTAGGACCCTAACAGGTGCTGCCACTCCAGGTCATGGTGGACCAAAGAACAACAGCATTTAAGAGGTGTTTCCACATTCCTCAAAACCTGCTACCAGATATAGTTTGTCATACCCAGGATGTGTGTGTGTTTTTTTGTGTGTGTGTGTATGTATATATATATATATATATATATATATATATATAAAATCTCTTCAATTTTTTTTTTTTTTTTTTTTTTAGTGAATACATATTTTATTTATTTTTGTCTAGACAAAAATAAATAAACATACTGTTTAATTAATAAATGGAACATGTACTATAATATGAATATCCACTAAAAATAACATTTAAAGCAATATCTGTTGGATTAATAAAAAATCCATTACTACATATATATTGGATGCACAAGGCATGAGTTTAAAAAAAGATTCAATCAACATCAAAGTTCTTTTAAGATAAATAAATACCGGAATCAGACATCCCTATTGAAATATTTTTGACACTTAAAAGAAACCAATAAAACACCTATAGTAAAATGGAAATTAATAAGAAAAGCTAGAATATATAGATAATTAAATAACACATGTTCTTTGTGCATACATGAGAAACTATATATTACTAGGTTTATAAAAATTTACTGAATCAAAGAAATGAAATAGCTACTCTTTGCCAACATTGTTAAAAATTTTCCTTAAATAATGTTTAAAAAAAGTTGATAAAAGAAATATACTTACATAGATATTTGATATCTAATAATTTTTAAATAATTTAATTCTATTAAATTCTATTTGTTTTAAAAAGTATAGTTTATTAAAATTAAAAATATTTTAAATTTGTAGTTCAATACAATATATTCTAATTCACCCTTTTTAGAAAGAACCTTTATGTATATAAATACAAATTTAATGGAAAAAAAAATGCTAAAAAACTTTTTGTCATTGATAAAAACCAGATTACATGCATTGAACCGATGTCATAATTCATTGAAAAAGGCATCCCTACCCTACCTAGACTTAACCTCTTTTCGAAAGTAATTCATATTTGATACTATAGTCATCAGAATAAATGAACACACTACCATCCTTGTCAAAATGATTGGATTTCTCCATATCCCTGGAAACAAATATTATGAATTTATGTGCTTATAAAACTCAGCAAATTTCAAAATAAGTTATTCCAAAATTCGCCTGAAAATGAAATCAAACTAGGGCCTTTAATTATATAATTGAATTTGAAGTTTTTAGTTTCTTTTTTTGAAATATGGTAATTCCTGTGTAGCGATGGAACCATAATTTTGAATCAGTTAATTTATAATATTTATGCTCTGTAAATTTACATCGAGCACTGTTTTGTAAAAATAAAAAATATTAACAAGAACACCAGGTTATATATCTTGCTGTTTTTCTTTTATTATATATATATATATATATATATATATATATATATATAGGCAAATCTTCATTCAAACATGTGATTGAATAATATAAGTATATTATGTCTATTTATTTTTATAATAGTCCTTTCTAATTCTCTTCTTGATGTTAAATTGAAATTCATCACATGTATTTACAAAAATTGCCATCAAAACGATTGCAGTTACATTAAGTATGTCTTTGCAATTTACCTCTGAGGATGATCTCAAAGGAGATGGAAAGTACTTCTGTTAAAAAAAAATATGCTGCCTTCCTTGATTAATTTCAACTTAACATCAAGAAGGTAATTAGAGAACTAGAAAGGATTATTATACAAAGAAATAGACATATATATTTCAGTTATTCATCAAAGAACAAGAGATGAAGAGGAATATTTCCTTCACAAGGCTTCTGCTCTTTTTATATTTTTTTTATGTTATTTGAGGTAGATCTGTAAATAGATTTTCTCCTATTAGGTATATTGTGTTCCCTTCATTACATGAAGATGATTGTGGCTCTCCACAGCTAATTATCCCCTGTAGCTCTGAGCAATGTTTATCCCCTTACCATTCCACTTTGCCCTCACTCTCCCATTTATTCATGCAATTTCATCTGATAGGTTACTGCCTGTTTCTATTTGACCCACCTTCATTTAGTGTACATTATGAGTGTTAAATTTTCTAAGTCACTCTTTCTGTGTCCTTAAAATTTCAAATGTCCTTTTCTGTTTATAACCGTTTTCTTCAAGTTCTTATTTTCTGTTCTATTCAATATAAAACCTATAAAGATTCTATAGCATTATTAAACTCTCCAAATATTTATAGGGTTTAATTTAGTTTCCCACAGTGACATAGTAGTGAGACATCCAATGAGGATTGAACACACAACACTTGCTTGATCATTATCACTCAAATTCTCATATATTTATGGATATTATTTGAAGGCATGTATATTGTATGTCAGCCAAGTAGTATATGCCCTTCACCTTAACCTAGATTTAGTTGTAATTTTGGTCTTTTTGAAGAAAAGATATTTTCCTCTTCAAAGAAACCAAAACTAAATGCAGGTGATGCAGTTCAGTTCAATGAATTCAGCTCTACATTGTGCTAAGTATTTGATGTTCGTATCAGGACGTATCTAAATTCCTTCTCTTCCGTTTTGTTTTTTGTTTCTTTTAGATGAGAATTTTGCCTGATACTGACTGTATTTTTTGTTAATAGAAACATTTCTGTAATTGACTTCTTGAAAGCTTCAAATTCTATGATGTTAAAAAAAAAAAAAAAATGAAAAAACCTTCCATTCTTTGCATATCCATTATGCATTACAATAATATTAGACAGATTCTTTCAAAAAATATTAGAATAAATTACAGATCTAATTGTGAAAAATATCTAATTATAGAAGCCATTTATATCCAATTTAATCAACCATCCATGAATAAAAACTACTAGTTCAAGACACCACATTCTTGAATACAAATACACACACATATATATATATATATATATATATATATATATATATATATATAAAAAACATATTGCTCTTATGTGATTTGTTTACTTATATTTAGTTTTAAAAAAATACAATCTACTTTTCTTACTTCTGCCCCCAAATGGTGACTTGGAAGCTTAGACTGCGCACCATGAATTTTGGTTCATTTATTCACACACAACACCGCATTTGTAAATGTATATTCACACACTAGAAAAAAAAAGATCATTAAATGTAATAGGCATAAAATGTCTATTGTTTTTAACAATAGACTTTTAAAAGAACAATTGCTGTAAAAATATACCAACTTTGGTATTTTCTATGTCTGGCAAGTGTCTTGACAAATGCCAAGGCTAAATTCAAAAATGTAATTTATTTGTTATTTTTCTAATTTATATGAATTATTGTGAATAATTAATATTTAGATTCTCAGCATAAAAGGGGTCAGATTTTTACATATATCATGTATATGCAATTAACATAGAATTGTAAGCAAGTAAAGTTTATACAATGCACAAATCTGCTGGGGAAAAAAATACATATATATATATATATATATATATATATATACACACACACACACGTGTGTGTGGACATTTACCTCTGGCAATATATTTGTTCAACAACTGCTTATTATCTTGAAAATAGGAGACAGTACATTCTGTTACTTCTTAAGATATAGTTATTTTTTATCTTTTTTCTAAATGTCTTTTCTTGACCAGGATTATGCCTGGGGAAGTCTAATCTCTTAAAAACAAAAAAAAAAATTTTCTTCTATTTTTGTCTATAATTCCCTCTTCTACCTCAAACTAAAAAGCTAACTCTCGCCTGTCAGGAGATGCATTTTTGTCTTCCTTATACAAAAGTATGATTCATCAAGGCCCTAATTTATTCTATATGACAGATAAGAAGCCAGCCATCTTGATGGCTGTATTTTATATTAATTCTTAATCTTTATTGCGAGTAATTCTATTTTCTGAATTAAGAACAGGTATGTCAATCTTAATTTATTTGTAGAATCTCTGATACCTACGGGACACTTACGTGATAGCATATCACCATCACCAAATGCAAGAAGACATCAATGTTATAGTGTCTACTTGTGAATACTTAATATCCTTTCCTGTTCTCTTTCTATGTATATAAACCTTCTATTATAGTCATAAAATTGTTAAAGCTTAAATCAGACATTGGCAAAATTTCTCTAACAGTGAACTACATGTTCATTGTAAGGTTGGCCGTACTAATAAAAAAAAAAAATGTTCTATTTTCACTATAGAAGATCATACACAAAAACATGTTCCTAAGAAATAAGGAAAAACTTGTATATACAGAGTTCGACAAAAAAAAAAAAATTATACACACTTCAGAAAAGGAAAAACTTGTATAGATTTTGTAATACTAAATTTATTCACACTATTTACATTATTCAGACTATTGTCCTCATCTTTGTCGCCATATTTATTACAACGTTTTGAACGTTGTAACACTCCGGCCATCTTCAGGTGGTTGGAATGTCAAACTGAACCCTTTATTTTGCTCACTGGGGTAGACTGTTCTAGTTCCATATGCCATGTTTAATGGATGTCATTTATCAGTTATCTCCTGTTAATTCCCCTCTCCAAGTTCTCCACTGCGTTAACCAGGTATTGAACTCACACTCTTTGGGTCCTGTCACTGGATCTAACTAACAACTTTATCCACTGTACCATGTGTCCCCAGTTCAATACCCACTAATACTAAATTTATTCACACTATTAATGGATAAAGGCATTGGTTAGATCCAGTGACAGGACCCAAAGAGTACGAGTTCAATACCGGGTTAAGGCAGTGGAGAACTTACAGAGATAACTGATTACTGACATCCATTAAAACATGGCACATGGAACTAGAACAGTCTATCCCAATGAGTGAAATAAAGGGTTCAGTTCGACATTCCAACCACCTGAAGAAGGCCAGAGTGTACAACAGCCGAAATGTTGTAATATGGCGACAAAGATGAAGACAATAGTCTGAATAATGTAAATAGTGTACATAATACCTCTTCTCAGAAATATAGACAGATAAATTTATTCAGACATCATGAGATTTAATACAAGTTAGTTTTGAAAGGTATCTTTTGCTATTTTAATGCACACTCAGAATTCTGTGTCCCATTTTCCATTGTCTGTTATAACATTTGCCAGATTGTTAAATTTGCCTATTTGCTTGATGCTGGCATAAGTTATGAGTTTCAGATGTTGTAGTTACCTTATTTACATCCTTTACAAGATACATACCAATGCTGCATATATCAGCATGCTTACTTACCTTGTTCATAGGTTAGCATATGGCTACAAAAGAACAGTTTTATTTTTTTTTTTTTTAAATATCAACTAATTAGGAATACAACACTTTTCATCTTTCTTATATCCTGAAATTGAACTGGAATCCCTGGCAGGATTGCAAAAAGTACAAAAGTAGTTGTTGAATCTTGAATCAATGTAGAAAATGGTGTGTCATGGACAAATGACGTTAAATGCATTAAAGATGTGAATGCAGAAGATGAGAGCCACTTGTCTGTCTGAGGTTAATGTCTTTCCTTTCATGTCATCTTAAATTTCCTGCTTCGGTGCTCTTAGCTATAGGGAAGTGTCTATGCTCTGTCAAGGCTGAAACAATTGTTCATTGTTCAGAGGTGAAGAGAAAGTAAGTGAAACCACATTACTCAAAACTTGGATGTCTAACTCTTCAGGAGTCATTAGTTATTTGCACATGCCCAAACTCTGCTTTTCACATTTCAACTGTTCAAGCAAGGAGGAGCAACAGGATCTGTTTAGTGACACTTTTTCATGACTATAAAAGCTAGGCTCTGATATTCTTTCATGGAATATTTTGAAATCTTGACTTTCTTGAAGTTTTTTTTTTTTTCGAAAACATTCTTCAAAAAGGCAATTTCTAATTTATTCCTCACAGCAAACTTTTTTTATAATTATTCTTATTATTAAACCCTTTTGAACTTGAACAACTATTAAGGGTGGAGTTGTACAATATGACAGGTCGGCAACTATGTACCGACTTAAGTTTTTAAAATCATTCAGTGTACCAACAGCATACGTATTTTTTTTATACAAGTCTAGGTCAATATAACTTCTACAATATACTTTATATTGTAATATATATAATATGTAAACTGTATTAATATAAAATAAATAAACTGTTTTTTACTTTGTTTTTTTTTTTTTTTGTTTTTTAAGTTTTTGTTTATGCGAGTCCAACAAGTGAGCAGTTTTGAAACAGTCAAATGTCTTCTTTGCATTCTAATAGTTATTAATTCAGATTCATGATGTCATTTGTGGCTGCATGCCATTAGAAATTGCTTGATGTGGTACACATGCTGTAGGTTGCCAACCCCAGTGACATAATATTTTTAATATTATGTATATATCTGGAACATTTAATCTATAGCAATATGAAAAAAAAAAAAAATTTTTAAGTTTTATAAAAGTTAATAATAGGTAAGGTGCAGTTCTTTTATGTAAACTCATTGTAAACTGATCCCTCTACAGAAGCCAAAACAAAATGTATTCATACATATGAGTTTTAAAACATTTGAAAAATGCTCCCCCCACACACACACATTAAGCACTCCAAATTAAGATATTTCAAAATGTTTTTTCATAATTTAAGATATTATGAAGTATGAGCATATTTTGTTTTGGTTTCTGTCGAAAGGAGTCGGTTTATAATCAATTTACATAGCAGACTGAAACTGCCTATTAATTATTATAAAATGAAAAGAAATAAAATTTCTTCCTGTGTAGTTGTATGAAAAAAAAGAAATTTGGAAAATTCTGGTTACACCTCAACCAAATTAAGAATCTAAATTTATTTCTGGTTATTTAAGGCCTGATAGTATTAAAATTTAACCCTAATCAGCCCTTAAGAGATTTTAATTGTTAAATCCCTGGAGTCCTGAAAAAATGTTTAAAAGTCTAAATATGTTGCTAGTGCAAATAAAAATTGAAATATCTCCAAAAACTGTTGAAAATACAAGCATTACAAGTTAATTTTATATAGATTTAAATTAATTTCTCTTTCAAATGATACCAAATTTAGCCTCATTCATATTATTGGTTATAAGATATGGTTTTGAAAATCTACTAGTTTTTGAAAAAAATTGTAGATTTTTGGCATAGAGTTGATCTTGTGACTGGTGTTAATGCTGTTCTTTGAGATACAGTACTACTTGATTGCAGACACATTCAAAGTGAACCATTTGTGTGCTTTCAATTTTAAAAGGTTAAATCTGATTTTGTTAATATTTAATGTTGTTGATGCAAACTTTATCAAATATAGAAGTAATGTTAAACCTTGTTTTCAAGTTTGTGATAATTTCCCATTTACCTCTTCACTTTGTAAATAATTCATTCTGAGTAGACAATAAGAGAAAATGACGTTTATAAATAGTTAATTATCTGAAATAGAATTTTAACATGTTTTAGAAGAAAAAGGAGATAGAATTCAATTAAATACAAGATTGACAAAACTAAGCATGTCATAATTCACTGGCATATTGAAGACCAAAATAGTAACACCTGAATCTATTAAATCTAAAATATGACTGACCAATTCTGCACATAATATGTGGTTATGTTTGTAGAATGATTGTCTGAATGTTAAAAGCCATTCTTCTTTATATTCATCTGAGAGGAATCAAATTATATTCTTCTGTAGCAAATAAAAAGTGGAAAAAAATTGTAACTTATTTGACCCTGGCCTGATGAAATTAGATATTGACAAACTGTCATTGTAAATAATAAAAAAAAAATAAACATGCAGGTGTATGAACATAAAGCTTAGCATAGGAGAAAACGCAAAACAAATGAGAAAAATATCCAAGTAATTGATATTGTCATAAGTAAAGATGACGCGACTCCTAGACTAACTTCGTTTTTCCTACCAACGCACCTCTTAGACTAACTTCGTTTTTCCTACCAACGCACCTCTTAGACTAACTTCGTTTTTCCTACCAACGCACCTCTTAGACTAACTTCGTTTTTCCTACCAACGCACCTCTTAGACTAACTTCGTTTTTCCTACCAACGCACCTCTTAGACTAACTTCGTTTTTCCTACCAACGCACCTCTTAGACTAACTTCGTTTTTCCTACCAACGCACCTCTTAGACTAACTTGTTTTTTTTCAACGCACCTCTTAGACTAACCTCTGTTTTTCCTACCAACGCACCTCTTAGACTAACTTCGTTTTTCCTACCAACGCACCTCTTAGACTAACTTCGTTTTTCCTACCAACGCACCTCTTAGACTAACTTCGTTTTTCCTACCAACGCACCTCTTAGACTAACTTCGTTTTTCCTACCAACGCACCTCTTAGACTAACTTCGTTTTTCCTACCAACGCACCTCTTAGACTAACTTCGTTTTTCCTACCAACGCACCTCTTAGACTAACTTCGTTTTTCCTACCAACGCACCTCTTAGACTAACTTCGTTTTTCCTACCAACGCACCGTTTCTTAGACTAACTTCGTTTTTCCTACCAACGCACCTCTTAGACTAACTTCGTTTTTCCTACCAACGCACCTCTTAGACTAACTTCGTTTTTCCTACCAACGCACCTCTTAGACTAACTTCTGTTTTTCCTACCAACGCACCTCTTAGACTAACTTCGTTTTTCCTACCAACGCACCTCTTAGACTAACTTCGTTTTTCCTACCAACGCACCTCTTAGACTAACTTCGTTTTTCCTACCAACGCACCTCTTAGACTAACTTCGTTTTTCCTACCAACGCACCTCTTGTATAATGTAAATTAAATTTTATTTTAATTTAATTTCAGGACGGGTACGACTTTGGCTGAGATACTGTAATGGAGAAATTGACTGTCTCATCGTTAACCTTCAATTGCTGGCTCCTGTTCTTCTTGGCCACGGCTGCTCATGGCACTGCTGACTTGACCTTGCTTAGAGTGCAGGAAAACCTGTCCAACAATACCCTTGTTGGTACGTTCAGTACCAACCCAGTTAATATATACTGGACTGCGGCTGACAAAAATTTGATTGAGAAAATGTTCAAGATTAACACGACTGCTGGCACCGTTCGAACCAGGGTCCCCCTCGACAGAGAAGAACACAGTTCATATGAGTTTACTGTCTTAGCAATGACCAAACAGTTTACAGTAAAGATTGAAGTTTTAGATGTAAATGATAATGACCCTGTGTTTCATCCAAATTTCTTGTCAAAACGTCTCTCCGAGACAGCCTCTGATATGAAGATACCCTTAGGAAGCGTGTCTGACAGTGACATCGGGAAGAATAGTATAAGTGGCTGTGAAATTGTCTCTGGTAATACAGATAATGTTTTTAGACTCATAACCAAAGTCACAAACCAAAGACTTTTGCTTGATCTGGCTGTAAATCGAAAACTAGATTATGAACGTACACCATTCTATAGTTTGGTTCTTAGAGCGTTTGACGGCGGTGATAAGCCACGCTCTTCTTATTTGACATTGAATATTAGTATAATTGACAGCAATGACAATTATCCAATGTTCCCTATGAGTCTATACAATGCAACAGTAATGGAAAATGCCACTGTTAGAACAAGCATCCTTCGTGTGTCGGCTACAGACTCTGATTCCGGAGAGAATGGCAAGATCCGTTTTTCAATTGACCACAAATCTGACTTGGAGGAGCACTTTGCCATTCACCCAGTCACCGGTGTTATAAGCTTACAAAAGCCTGTGGACTATGAAAGCAGGAAAGTCTATGACTTGATTGTTATAGCTACAGATAACGGCTCCGAACCTCTAGCATCTCAGGCCGCTGTCTCTATATCGGTTTTGAATATTAACGAGCACCCACCTGATATTCATTTAACCTTTCTTACCGGCAATGAGACAGTTGGCCGGATCTCGGAAGGAGCCAAACCAGGGGACTACGTAGCCCGAATATCTGTCAGTGATCCAGATGCTGCCCTCCAAGCCGACGGCAACGTCAATATAAACATTTCTCTCATTGGAGGAGATGGTCGTTTCAATCTGACGACCAAAGACAGCATTGTGTACTTGGTATTAGTTCAGATGCCACTGGACCGTGAGCTTAAACCATTTTACAACCTGACTGTGATCGCAAGAGACTCGGGTTCTCCCCCTTTAGAAAGTCGTCTGTCGTTTCTTTTAAGAGTTGACGATATAAATGACAACAAACCAAATTTCACTCGAGCCGTTTATCATGCAGAAGTACAGGAATCGGTGCAGAAAGGAGTGTCCGTGATCCAGGTTCATGCAGAAGACAAAGACGAAGGCAACAATTCCACTATTACATATTCAATCCTGCATACACCGGAGACTAATTCCAATTGGTTCACAATAAATTCTCGCAATGGACTCATCACCACCAATGCCAAAGTTGACTGCGAGACAAATTCGCAGCCTCGGATTACCGTCCAAGCTGTTGATGGCGGCATTCCTCCAATGTCTGCCACGGCATTAGTGATTGTTACCATTCGTGATATCAATGACAACCAACCCAGTTTCACACATAGTTATTACAATGTCTCAATCCCAGAAAATTCAACCGTCAACACCTGCATTCTTACGGTAAGTCCTCTTTATCTCTCTCCCACTTTTATTTACTTTTTGCCTTTTGTTATCACTAAATTTTATATTCTTCCTAACAAGTTACAACTTGTTCTTTCATTGTGGTTTCTTTTAAGGGGTTTTGTTAGTGTCATTACTATAGCTCTTCTGACTATTTACAAAAAAGCACTCCTCACAAAAAGTCTTGCCTCCATATATTACCTCTTGCTGAGAGAAATACAACACTTTTATTCTTATTTCTATCTGTCGCATGTATATAACTTGAAAATCAAATATACATGCAATTTACATTTTATTTATGTATTAAAGAATATGGTTATATACTCCTATGCCTCGTGTCCATTCAGGACGTGGGCGATCTCTAGAAGTTTTCTGTCACTTGTAGCTCTTTGCAATGTTTATCATTTTAATTCCTTCTAATCCCTGTTCTGCCAAAAAAAAAATTATACGAGCTTTTTAGGTTATTCACTGCTTTCCTCTGTCCTCCTTGCCTTCAATATGACCTGTGAGTGACAAATTTTCTAAGCTCTCTTTCCTCATATGTCCTGGACATTTCAACTCCCTTTTTTCTGTTTCTAACTATAAGTGTCCTTTATGTTTCCATTTTCCTCAAAACTTAGTCATTGCTCACATGTTCAGTTCATGGTATTCTCAGTATCCTTCTGTAGAACCACATTTGTTGCCTCAAGTCATTTCTTCATCTGTGAGAAGATTGCTCAAGATTTACTTCCTTATCCGCCTGACACTATCTTAAAAAATATCAATAGAATTCATTGCTTTAACTAGCATGCTCTTCTTAAAAACCATTGTGCATTATTTTATTACAGAATGTTTGATAACTCCAGCCTGTCACTAAACTTGGCTCAGTCCAGTTTAGTTATTTTGTAATCTTGTAAGACACAAATGTTAAATTTTAAAAAATGTTTAAAAAAAAAAAAAGAAACATTTTACCGCCTCTTGTAAAATAAAATAAGATATAAAAAAAAATCCAAATTTAGAACTTAAATTTATGTGGCTAGAGTTTCCAAATATCAGATTTTGATGTGATGTGCTCTAAATTAACTCTGTTATTTGTGAAGTAAACAGGGGAAAAAAGGGTATTTTGGTTTTACTGTGATTTCTATCAGTGCAAAAGAAATGCTGACTGATTTGTATAAATACAGATTCAAATTCTGTCGTCTGGCTTCCTAAATTCCATGCCAACTTTAAAATCATCTGATGTTATAATTCATGTGCTTAACTTATACTGTAGCAACAAAATACTTCTAATCTACATATAATACACTTACAATGTCTTTTGATTATTATATATTAATTGGCACAAATGTGGATAAAACTTTTGGGCAAAATTTAGATTCTTTTTCTATGACTTATCAAAGTTGAAAATTTCTGAGACACATAATGAAAAAAGAATGCTTGGAGAATCAGAGACTCATAGGACATATTGGTTGTTGAAGGGGATAGAGGAAAGCAGCAAGTAACCTACCTAAGAAGCTTGTGTAAATGGATGGCAGAACAGGGAATAGGAAAGCTAATGAAAAGAAAAACCTTTAAGAGCTATAGGAACTTGTGGAGAACCAGGATCACCTACTTCTAATAATGGATGTGCAGGTTGCATAACAGTTATCAGTATGAAAATCGGAATCGGCAAACCAAGTTCAAACTTTGGCCTCTTCTGGTGCATTCATTTTTCAGCCATTGCAAATGGATACACCACATAAAAGAATTTGTAATACGATATATCTTCTTTTTTTTTTTCTTTTTTTTTTTTAATGTTCATAAAATATAATTTTAATAAGTTTTAAAGAAAGCATAATCACAATTTTAATTTTGTTAATTTTTTTTTTTTTTTTAAATCACAAATTGCTATGATGCTAAAAATTCTTATCTATTTTTGCAAATAGTTTCCATGGTTCTAGATCTTTCTTTTCTATTCAGTTTTTAAATTTTTCATTATTAAAATGATAGTCTCAGTGAAACCTCATATGATTGACTATTCGTTTGCTTTCAGCCTTTGCATATTCTATTATAATAAAGACGCTTTAACATTTCCATTTGTCAAAATATGGCTTATTATTCTTGAAGTGCCGTTGCCATCAGTGCTGCTATTGTCAACTTTTTCTTTCAATAGGTGTGGCAAATCCCAGTTCCTTGAGCAATAACAACACAAAGGAATTCTTGTATTATGGCTAGAGTGACATTGTTCTTGGAGGCAGAAATAAATCTTACCAGGAAAATGGATTAGAGGGGAGGGGTGGTAGGTAGTAATCAACTCTGTCTGTGAGAGAGATAAGATCTTTTCGAGTAGATATATAAAAAAAAGTTTTCTTGCTATCACATCAAGGATGGCGTAGTTAATAACAGCAGTATTTTGTATTGAAAGAATTCAGCATAGAAGAACATCTTCTGAATAGTCATGTTATTAAAAGTGTAATCAAAGTTAAGATTTGGATTTTTATTAGTAGTACTAATAAAAAAATTATTACTACTAATAACTATCAAAATAAAGCTGGTATCAATATAAGAAAGAACCTATAGTGGAGTAATGGATAGCAGCTTGGATTGAGAAATTGGAGAAATGAGTTCAAATTCCAGTCAGATCCAATACATTCACTTACATGCTAATACCCATGGGAAAGGTATGAATCTTCCACCCCACCTCCCAGCTATGGGTAAATAACAGGACAGATCAGGTTCTATATCCTTGGATGGCAACTGGTCTACCGTAGAAAGAAATGCCAATCTACTGCGGGAGAAAAATCTGCCTTGTCAGTCATATATCGAAAGATACATGATCGTCTAAGCATGCATCATTTATGGCACGTAGCTAACTGAAGTATTTACATTGTGCTTCTTGCCAGTTTATAGTTCTACACCTCTCAAAAAAATTTTTTTAATCATTTAATACCTAAGCAAGGCAAATAAAGTCACTAAGATGCAATGGGGTTACTGCGTGTTAGAGAATGTGAGGAAAAAAAACACAAAGAGAAGAAACAATAAAAGAACAAGAATTAAAAAAACAAAAGATAATGATTGACATTGCATTTAAATTTCTGAAGATCAAAGTTGAATGGAAAGCAATAAGACAGAAGAGTTCCACAAGTGAGAAGTGCGATAGAAGAACTTATTAGCATAGAACTTATGGTTACATCTAGCCATTTCAATATAACCTTTGTTTGTTTTCAGTTTTTGTTTTTTTTAGCATCCAGTGGCATGATGAATGAAAGCAAACTATAAACCCTTAAAACTAGAACCTTCTATACATTTATATAAAAAGAAAAATCAAGAATATTAGCTTTTATTCAAGATGTGGGTGGTGATGGCTCTCCACCACTTTTATTCTTTATAGCTCTAAGCAATGTTTGTCCTTATTATCTCTGCCATCCATCTTCAGAAGCTCATTAGGGAGGTTACTTGCTGTTTCCCTGTCCCTCTTGAATTCAATATGTGCTATCAAATTCTCCAAGCCCTCTTTCCTCATTGTGTCTCAGATAGTATGAAAACTAAAATTATT
Organism: Acanthosepion pharaonis; assembly: GCA_903632075.3. NCBI lineage: Eukaryota > Metazoa > Mollusca > Cephalopoda > Sepiida > Sepiidae > Acanthosepion > Acanthosepion pharaonis. Next base: position 3,147,672 of record CAHIKZ030003966.1, read on the forward strand.
TTTGCATAGTTGAGTTTTTAAACTTAAAAATTAATTTTATTTTTTAAATATTGGCCTTTTAATTCAATATCTCAAAATTTATTTTTTTGTTCTGCTTTTCATTTTTTTCATCCAATAAAAACTAGAAAGATCCCTCAAGACAATATATGACAAGAAGATTAAGGACTCGATGATATATCTATAATATTTTAAATGGGGCATTTCAAAACCCCACATTACTAATGCTATGATAATGGCCTACAGTTCTAATGGTCAATTATGGCTTTGGCCTTCTTAAATCTCAAATCTTTTTGTGGGGAAATTTAACCCATCTGAATTGAAAACAGATCTTTTTTTACAGGAAGTTTTCTAAACATTTTTCTTGTTTCATGATCAACATGATATGCTCTTTGAAATAAGAAATTGAAGGTTGTGTGCCACTTACAAAACTAATTTAAAAGTTCACTTTGGACCAGAAGGGCTTTCTCTAATAACAAAAATTTACCCATTACTGCATAAGGTTTCCTTAAAATTTTAGGTCTTTTTGCCTAATCTACCTTGCTGGCTGATAATATTTTTAAAGTCCGCAGATTTTAAATTTTAGGTAATTCCTTCTCTAAAACATTGGATGTCATGTGTGAATGAATTTAATAGTTTAGGCACCCTAGCTTAGTAGTTAATTAATCCAAACAAACTATGTATGAAACTTCATTTAAGGGCTATATGTGATACATGCTTCTTACCGACTAGGCAGAAGATTTTCTTGCAGTTGCTTGCTATTTATTTCTGTAATAGACTGGTTGCCAACAGAGGCTATAGGACCCATTCTGTCTTGCTATTCAACTTCTCGTTTGTGGTGGGGAATAGTTAAATTCATACCTTTCCCAAGAGTATTTGTACATAAGTGATTGTAATGAACCTGACTGGAATTCAAACACTGCTCTTTGATTTCTCATTTCAAGTCATTAACCATTTCACCCCCACACATGAAATTTACTCACTATTAAATCCAGAGGGTAGCCCCAAACTTTTGGCCTGTAGTGTATATTCTGAAGGGATATGGCATTTAAAAGATAGTACTTTATCTGATCAGTATTTAAGGATTTTCAAATCTGACAGCTCCTGAGGAAGGCCAGGGAACATTGGTTGAAACATGATTACAGACAACAAAGGAAAATTGTAAATCACAGAACTTATAACATTTTTGCAGAATATAACAGTCAGATTAAGAATTAAATTTATCCCTGTTTGCTTAATTTGAAATGAATGAGGGAAAAACACAGATGTTGGTTGGTCTTTGTTTGGTTACCAAAAACCAAAAAATTGCATTTTATTCTTAGCAATTCAGATACACGTTTTTATCTTTTTATTATTGTTTTGCAGTTTTTGTGAGCTGTCAGTTTAAATGTAGAATGAAATAAAAATATTAAAAAAAAATGTTTTTGATCTTGCATATTATTTTAACCTAAACAGTATCAATTTATTAGTAGTAGTAATAATATTGTTGTAACAATGGTGATGATAGTGATGGTAACAATGTTAACTCTGCTGAGTGGATAATATTATTTGCCTGCAAATTTGTATTTCTTTTCCTTCCTAAATGAAGCAAACATTCACTGTACACTGCACACATTAAACTCCAATGTGTGTGGTCTGACCAATGGCATCCTTCCTTGTAATTCATTTGCAAGTCCTTGACACGAATTGAACGAAAAGCGTCTTCTCAAGTGGAAGAAATGCAACTTAGTACTTTGGATTTTAGCTTACGCTAAGAAAATGATAATATTGTTGTTTGAATTTATAAAAATAGAGTACAATTCTTTATCTTTGTGTATATATATATATATATATATATATATATATATATATATATATATATATATATGTGTGTGTGTGTGTGTGTCTGCCTTAATTTTGTTTCTTCAGTCAATGTTTTTTCTTAATTTCCCTAGAGCTTATCAGCTTAACAGTTGGTTAAATCTAATCATAATTTAATTACTTTCCAAAAACACTATTTTTAATTTTATCTGTTCATCTTTTTGTAAGGAATTTTTGTCAAGGAAATTATATAATAAGGTTTAGTTTTTCTTTCCTATTTAACTTTTCCTACACACCATTTTTAAGCCTGCAAGGTTATTCGACAAAACTGACATTTTCTTTAGTGGGCTTCATATTAAACTCAAGAATTTTCTAATATTCTGCTTTTTGTGAAAAACCAAGAAATTTGTGATAAGGCTTGTGTTTTCTTCACTTTTCCACTCCCCCGACAGCAAATGTCTTTAAGCAAAAGGAAACAAAAGATTTTATTTTTTCATTGATTTATATCGAATATTCAAAAATCTAATCATTATTTTTCTAATTTATTGAACAAAATATTTTTTAAAGTTCGGTAGTTTTGGCTAGTTTTCAAATCAAAGTAATTTTTTCCCCTTTATACATGAAATAAAGATTGATATTTTGGCTTGCAATAATTTTACAAATATTTTATACCAGAATGACTGTCTGAAAAGAGAGAAAATTACAAATTACCCACACCTTTTAACTTTTCTTTTTCCTATTTATTTTTTTAACAAAGTTAACATTTTTTTTTTCTTAATCTGCCATTCAACATCGGACTTAAGCCAACCTTTCCGAATTCATTAATTTTTCAGACAAGCCACCTTATAAATACAATTTTCAGACTTCTTATTTGTCATCATTTTTATATGTTGTGTCCTCTCAAGACATAGACAATCATGGCTCTCCACAATTTCCTGTCCTTTATAGCTCTTAATAACTTTGGCTTTCCATTATTTCTCCTAAGATCTGCTCTGTCATCCATTTACTCAAGCACATTAAGTATGTTATGCATAATTTTCATCTATCCATCTTGCCTTCAATCCGTACTGTGAGTATCAGATTTTCCAAGTCATCCTTCCTCATTATGTGCCCCCAAAACCTCAACTGTCTCTTCCTGATGTTAAGTATAAGTTTCCTTTTTGTTTCCATTTTCTCTGAAACCTCGTCATTGCTCACATGTTCCATCCTTAATATTCTCAGTATCCTTCTGTACAACTACATTTGTGTTGCTTCTCTTCATCTTTGAGGAGATGGTTCAACATTCACTGCCATATTGGAGAACAGTTCACATACTCTTTTCTTTGTTTAACAAAGTTTTTAGACTAGCCCCCCCCCACCCCCTATAAATATAATTTTCAGATTAGCCACCCCCTATAAATATAATTTTCAGATTGGCCACCCCCTATAAATATAATTTTCAGATTAGCCACCCCCTATAAATATAATTTTCAGATTAGCCACCCCCTATAAATATAATTTTCAGATTAGCCACCCCCTATAAATATAATTTTATTAATGCAACTTATAAGCTTAAGAATTGTTTTAAAATGGCTCTTTAAATGACTTTATGAAAATTATTTTTCAAGCATAATTTCACTTTTCAAAAACAGTTTCTGGACATGCATGATTATATAATCTGCTGTATAAATAATATATTTATGTTTGCTTTTTTTAGTGTTCATATTTCTTAAACAGATGCTGCTTCTAATTCCATAACAGGTTTCTTTCATGTTAGATACGTTGGGAATACATTAGAATAGCTACATATTAACTTTTTTGATTTTAATTCTGATTGATTTTTGTTTTCTTACACTCAGATATGATTTGAATAGATGACCATATGAACTTTCAGTAACTATTAACTTAACCTTTATATAATGCCAAATGATTTCATTCAACAAGCCAGTTTGTTTTTGTTTAACTGTAATAAAGATAAATTCAACAGATACAGGCATTTTATGTGTATCAATAAAATACAAAAGCTAAAACCACTTGTAGAACCTTTTTGATTTGTAACAGCATTTGCAAGCAAAAGACACAAACGTGATAATATTTCACATGGCTAAAAAGGTGATTTGCCATCAGAGTATTTCCCTGTTTCTTTTTCATTTTTTATTTGTAATGATTGGCTGCTTGTTTCTGAGTATGTCTGTCTCTTAAGATGTTTGTCTAATCAATGATGTAGAGGTTTGCTCTGGCACATTTTTTTTTTCATCTACAGCAACCACCTGTCGTTTATACTGCAACTGTGCTGAGCAGATATTAGTTAGTTTCATAAAGTTACCATCTAATCTGTGGTGTGATCAACAGTTTCAACAAAACCTGTGTGCTCAAAACCTTGGTCAAGATGACATATAACTTCATGCCAGCATCATTATTTACAGTTTTGTCTACCCAATTTCACTAACACGGCTTGGGTTAATTCATCGTTTTTCAGGCACTTTCCAAAGATGACACATGCTGAAATCATCTCTGGAGGATGATAATATTAAAAAGTCAGCTTAAAAAAAAAAAATGACTAATTGACTATTGTGAGATTTGAACCTGGTTCAAATGGTTAGAAAACTTAGGTTTTAACTATTCACCCACATGCCCAATTGTTTCCATTTGTAAACGTGCATTAAACATACTGAGCTTTTTAAAAATATTTCGGGGGGAAAAAAAAAAATAATAAAAAGTTATTAACAAAATTGGTCCTACATTCTTCTGATATTGTTGGGTATTTCTAGAGTAACTTAGATTATTAGTAATGTTTCCCCTGGGGAAGGCTTTGTTGAACTCATTATTATTTTTGCATCAGGAGAGATGGATGGGTAGCATAATGTTATCAGTGTAGAAGATGAAATCAGTGAAACAGTTTCAAATTCTGTTGCCTTTACTTTCATACAAATATCCTTGTAAAAGACAAAACGTCTTTACTAATTACTTTAGTTCCTTCATTAGTTCATTAGATAATATCTAAGTAGCCAGTTATTCTATGTATTTTCCTTCCATCATGTGTAATAACTCCCAATGATTGAACAGCTTTATAATTCTCAAATTTCACATTCAGCAATTTCAATGTTTTTGGGGTTTTTTTTTTCTATATAAGATCTTTATTGCATTAAAACATCATTTTTTGTTTCATGGTTTCTCAGATTTATGGGTGCCAATGAGACATGGCTTCACTTTGAATTTTCTACAAATATTTTCATGGTAATTGTTCTGATGAGATTTCCCTCCTTGGTGCCTCAACAGCATAAATTTAAGCATGCTACTAGATTGGCAATTAGGTCTCACCATTCTAGTTAGATGCAATTGTATGTTCTATTCTAATAGTTTCTTTTTACACACTTGTCAGCTGTGGAACTCTCTTTCAATTTCTTGCTCAAAAAAAATACCTGACTGGGAATACTGGGTAAAAAAAAAAAACTAGTATTGTAGGCCATAAATTTATTCCTTATTTGTATCACTGTTGACAGGCTCTGCTGGCCCGTTTTTTTTTTTTTTGGGGGGGTGAAGAGAATAGGAAAATATTTCAGCATTAGTACATATTTTTATTTATTTATTCATTCATGGGTGCTGCCATTTTTTGACTTCCAAATTGGATGCTATGCAGAACAGACAAAACATGCCCAACACACCATAAAAATACAACATCAAAAGTGGTCACCTTGTATGCTTCAATATGTCTAAACTAGTTTGGAAATAGTACAGACGGCTAGTTAGTTTATAATGCAAATGCTAGGGACCATCTTTTTCAGTGTCTTGCAAGCATATATATATATATATATATATATATATATATATATATACACACACACACACATACATACATACATCAACAGGCAGTTACAGTTTCATTGAAGATGTATCAGTTTGTTCACAGCAGCGAAAGTCTTAAGGAAAACAGATTTTTAATTTTTGTGATGCTTTTTTGTGCTGCACATTAATCATATTTAGTGCATTAGGATTAGCAAAGGGAATTGAACTTGGCACGATATCTTTATTTATTACTCACCCTCCCATTGACATTGTAGATAGATCTCATATTGAATATTACCTTCTATACATGAATCAATAAGAAGCCTATTCTCATTTGATTGCATTCAACTTGGAAGAATGAGTTATTTGTTCTATTTTATTCTACAAACCACCTCTGAGTAAGGCGGTTCTCCGAAGATGTTGTCTGTGTTTATCCAATAAAAAAATGTGTAATAAAATTTCCCTTCATTACTGATAGTCATTATCAGTTAAATTAATTTGTGAATTCTACTAATTTCTTAATCTTTTGCGATGCATATCACTCATATTGTGATCATTAAAACAAAAGCTGTCAATATTTGTCTATATTTCTGAAATGAGGTATTATGTACATTATTTACATTATTCGGACACATGGCACAGAGGATAAAGGCGTTGGTTAGATCCAGTGACAGGACCCAAAGAATGTGAGTTCAATACCTGGTTAAGGCGGTGGAGAACTTGGAGAGGGGAATTAACAGGAGATAACTGATAACTGACATCCATTAACCCTTCTATTGGTGAACTATAAAATGAGTCAGCTCATTTTGGCTGGCTCACTAGTACACCAGGGTACCTAAAAATTCAGAAGATAACAGGAGTTGGATACTTTTTGCAATAAAATGATACATTTATACAAAAGAAATGCAAGAAACTACAGCATTCATATGTGAAGATATTTAAAGTTGTATCTACACTATATAGAAATTTAATCTTTGTGTTTTGTTGGGATAAAGTTATTTCTTAATTACAAGAAATTTTCAGCAGCTAAAATTTCTGTACCAAGGAGAATGAAGTGAGATTTTATTATTATCTGTGATAAAAGCACTGTATTGATTATTATAACTCTTTCACTGCTGTATTGTTATAGTATTGTTGCCTGGCTGTGCTGGCCTATTTTGAGAAAAGTAGAAAATTACCATTTACTGGAAAGATATAACTATAAAGATGCTGAGAGGGATTTCTCATGGGTGCAGCCATTTTGGATTTGAATGGATATTTTGCACTGCAGCCTCAGCTAAATAACACTTCCAAGACACAATCCAATAAAAACATTGTATGTTACTATATGTGTACATTGGTTTGGGAATAGCAGTAAATGTTTGGAACTGATATTTCGGTATTTTGTAAACATTTTAACTGTTGTAAAAATATATACATACATCAACAGCAGCAAGTGTTAAAAAATGCATGACAGAAATTTTATATCTTGAGAGACACTAAGAAAGGTTCTCTATTTCATAAAAAAGACTAGTATTTCTTAAGGCATTTAATACCTCAAGTAATACATAGTGATTTACTAAGCAGAGCTTAGATGTGGCTCAAGGCTACAGGTATGGAGCATCCAGTAAGGATCACACTTGTTACTCAGTTGGAATTGGTCTAACAAGATAAGTTTGCTGTTACACCACACCAAATTTTCTGTATTTGAGTAACATATAAAAGAGTTTGTGTAATGGAACTGGAAATGATAGTAAGGGGACAAACATTGCTAAGATCTACAAAACAGAGGAAGTTGTGGAGAGCTATGATCGTCCTATTCCTGATGGATAGATAAAATATGACCCTAAACCTGTCATGAAAACTTTTTTTTTTTTTCCTCAATCTAGTGTGGATTAACCCTTTGCATTATTCACTACTTTCCTTTCCACCTCATTATTTTTCAAGGCTCCTCTACTGCACTACTTAATTTCAGTCATGGTCACTTTCTGTTGCCATAGCAGGATATGACAACACAACTGAAAAATTCAAACATGCTGTCATTTATTCATCTGAGTCACTTGCAGTAGCAGGATAACATTTTTGCTCTGCAAATAAAATCCCCTTTAGAATGTTAAAGGTTAAGGTCACCTTCTGACCAGTCAGTTACCTATAGCAGTTTTAATTTTTAAAGTTGCTCTTTATCATCTTTTCAGGAAAGAAAGGGTTGTCCATATACTTAGAATATTTATGTGTAAATTATTACTTTACATCTAAATAGGAGTGTTCCTTTTTCACATGGGGCTTAAACTTCAATAGAAAGCATTCCATTAGGATTCCTCTCACCAACTGATCTCCTTAATCTGATCAGAATAGGTGAAAGCTGTCTATTCACTCCCCCACAAAAAAAGGTCTCTTTTTTTTTTACCCCCAATGTCTTTAAATTTGTGGGAGATAAGTACTACCAAGAAATTTTAACACCTGAAATATTTGGACTTGCTTATAATCTTAAATGGATTGTAGGCCATTTCTCTTGTTGAACAAAAAAACAAATTTTAAATTCTGTACTTTTTAGCTCATTTGGTGACAGTCATTAAAATCTCATGGATTAATCAGATGCTTGTTTGAATGTAGGAAAAATATGCTTTTTACCTGATTATCAAAAACACTCATTATTTGGTGCAAAAAAAAAGTCCGAGTGTCATGGAAAAAGAAGAAAAAATATTGTTGTAAACATAAAGCTATTGATATTACAACATTTGATAACATTTCAAGCTAAAAAATTATTTACCAAATAATAACAGAACTTTGTGCTTAACATGTCAAAATATATTTTCTTATAGTATTAAGAAATCTGCTTAAAAGTAACATATCGTAAGTAAATAAAGCTCCGAATTTAATTTTTAATTAAATTCGGAGCTTTCAGCTTCCATTTTTGAAACATGGTTAGAACTGTGTTGCAAAAAAAAAACATTTTAAATCACTTAATTTATAATATTAATGCTCTGTAAATTTACATTGAGCACTATTTTGTAAAAATAAAAATATCTATAAGAACACCGGATTATATCTCTTACTGTTCTTTCTTTTTATTATATATGTATGTCTGATTTAATTAGCAGATTCATTTCTGTTCCACCATTTACCAAATATTCCCCTTCAATAATTATAAAACTTAACCAAAAAAAAAAAACCAAATAAATGCATCAAGTTTGATCTTTTTCACAAGCTGCTCCTTATTTTATTTGTTTATTCACTTTAAAGTTTTTAGTTGGAAGCAAAGTTAATTTCCTTCTGGCTGACCAATATCAATTGATCAGTTCACCATACACACAGTTTGTGTTGATGCCTAAAACTCTTTGATAATTCAAAAAGACAGATGAACACTCTAAATGGGGACAGGAGTGTGAAATACTTGCTTCTGGCTTCAAGTGTTTTCCCAATGATTTAAATTCAAATCACATTTTATCTATACCTGACTCAACAAGAAAAGGAGATAGGAAGTGTGAAACACTTGAATTTACTGTTAAAAATATTCAGGATTATCATAGTTTACACATAGAAACTATAATTAGACAAATAAAAAAAACTGTCCCAAGTTTTCCGACTTGATTCTATCTATTTTTTTTTTTTTTTTTTTTGAAATACAACTGACTGAAAAAATAAGTTCTGTGATAATCTTCAATGTACCGTGACTCTTGAACCATAAGTAATCATGGCTCTCCACAATTTCCTTTGTAGCTCTTAGCAATGTTTGTCTTTTTACTATGATTCTTCCATCCATTTACACAAGCTTCTTAGGTAGCTTACTATCTGATTTCCTCTGGCCTTCAATGTCTTGATAATGTCAAATTTTACAGGCCTTTTTTTTCAGTATGTGTCCCAGAAATCTCAACTCTTTCTGATTTTATATAAAATTGTTCTTTGTTTCCATTTTCCTTAAAAGTTCCCTGTTGCTGACATGCTCTATCCAGGGTATTCTCAGCATTCTTCTGTAGAACCACATCTCCATTACCTCAAGTTTTCCTCTTCATCTGTGAGAAAATTGTCCAGCATTCACTACCTTTTTTTTTTTTTTAATCTATTCACCCCAAGCAACTTGCTAATTCCATTGATATGCAAAGGACTATTGAAAGAGAATGGAAAGACTTTAGAAGGAATCGGAAATCCAATCTTAAACAGGAAACACAGGATAAACCTCTAGTCCTGTTCAAAAGACCAGGGAGGAGTGTGAACTGGGTGATAGGCAAACCTTCTCTACTCCTATTGAGGAAAAATAAATGGTAAATAAAATTTCAGTGGAGACGTTAGAAGTATAGACTTGAAGTCAACTTTAGAAGAAAACAGAAAACAAAGGATAAACTTCTACTGTTTTTCAAAAGACCAAAGAATAGTGTGAGATGGATGATAGACAAACCTATCTACTCCTGTTATAGGAAGATTGATGTTAATAATATCAGTTCAGAACTCTTTTCTTTGTTTCTAACAAAATTTTCTTATTTCTGAATGCTTTTAGTTTTTGGAAGGCATTCTTTGGTATTTGAAATACCTCCAGATTTCAATGTCACATTTTCCGTCATCAGTTAAAACACTTCCAAGATATTTAAACTTCTGTGATATGACTACCTAAAGAAAGAATTTCTTTACCCAGACATTCAGATGAAAATATCTGACTAGTGTTTTTATATAAATTTCTTTGTTTTCCTGTTTTTTTTGTTTCCCCCCCCCCCTTTTCCATTGTACTACTTTTTCTTCTTGTGCTGAAGGAATTTTTTTTTCTCTGTTGTAATTTAATCTATGGGATGACACTTGGGATTTGTAGCTCTGAGTGGGGGAAGAGTTTTCCTTAAAGGATACCCAGAAGACAATAAGCAGTTGATTCTTCATACCGCCCACATTTTAAGAGGTAATAAGGATAATCTTTTTGCCAGGTGAATGAAATACCTTGTCTGTTTCTACACACACACACACACACACAAATATATATCCTCCATTTATTATTTGAAGCAGGTGTAAATTGATCTTCCCCATCATAAACATAAAGTTGATGACAGTTTCGGCTACTTGAGAGGCAACCTGTGAATTTGACCCCTACTACCAACCTTTTCACAAACTAAAATAAAAAATGTACACACTTCTCACAGGGGCCATCAGTAGCGCTCCGATATTTTTTTTTTTTCCTTAGGTGGTCACTCTTTTGTAATAAAATAGTTTTTTTTTTTTTTTTTTTCCTTTTGAAAAGTTTTCTGTTTTGTTTTACTCTTAAATCAACATTTTTTTCTCCTTCATGGGAACATCAGTATCTCTGTACAATATCCCACTTTTCCTAATTTACTTTATAGTGACATTGCTTTGTTTCTTGCAAAAAATAAACTAAATTTTGTCAATAACATAAAATCAATCTCTCTTCTTTTTGTCAGCCTTAACTAAAATTATGACACTACAGAAATAGATGAGCTTGTAGACTTAATATCACAATCCTTATTCATTCTGAATATGCATTAATTACTTTTGCAGTTGAAAATAGATGATGATGAAGATTTCAAAATGCATCTCCTTCAGTGCAGCTGGCATCACAATTATTTGTATGAAAAAATGGAACCTGCAGGCTGATGTTCAAATTTGTTGCATAATTGACTTTGGGAAAGGCATGAATCTATCTCTCATCCTTACTAGATATGGATAAAATCATAGAGCAGACTAGCCTCTTAGCCTTGAGAGGTCACTCAGCCCAGGAGAAGGACAACTCTGAATTCAGAAAAGTGGAGAAAACAATAGGAGACACTCCACTATCTTTCTCAAGAACAGCCCAGGAAATGCATAGCTTAGAGATTTTAAAGAACAAAAAGCTGATTGCCTTACCTTTTGAAGAGATATGTTATCTCATTTTGAAAATCATTCAGTGGTTAATGCACAAGATTGAAAGACCGCATGGGACCCTAGGAATAATGAGTTTCAAATACAAAAAAAATAGTGTCTGTATTAACGGATTATACATAGAAATCTACAATTAATATAGGGCACTTTCCAAACCTTATAATTAGTAGTGAACTCTTTGGAAGCCCTATAATTAATAGTGAACTCTTTGGAAGCCCTATAATTAATAGTGAACTCTTTGGAAGCCCTATAATTAATAGTGAACACTTTGTAAGCTCTATAATTAATGCTGGATATTTTAGTAACCTTATAATTAATGCTGGATCTTTTATTTTAATTTCTATAAGTAAAACCAAATTTTATGGCAGCCATTAATGAGTTAATATCCCTTTTTATCTCCTGTAATATTAATATAATGGATTTTTCAATTTCCTAATCTTGTCAACGAGGTTAAAGTTTATTATTAAGCTTGGCATAGTCAGGCACAAGACTGCAGAAGTGGTTTAGTTTGTGATGATCACTGTATGTGAACAAATTCAATTGCATTGTGAGACAAGTTTGTTTACCATTGTGCTATAGTAAATTCCAATAAGAAATTGATAGAGTAACTGAAAAAATCATTTAAGTTTTCTTTGTTTAAAATTTTAATATTTTCTTTCTCCCACATTGATCTTAAAATTACTACCAACATTTTACAAGTATAACCTGTTTCAAATTTCTAGCATATGCTGCTGTACCTTTTTATATACAATATCTGTTTTTTTTTTTAGTTTTTTTTTTAGTTTTTTTTTTTAATGTAAATACAATTTGCGTTGATACAGATGTTTATGAAGGACTTCTGTTGTGGCATGCTTTCTGAGTAGTGTTTGTTAATTATACAAATCTGAAAGTGATTTAATAAATTAATCACTTTAGAATTTTATGAGAGATTTTTTTAAAGTCTTTTGTAGCTATAAAAGATTCCTTAATTGGTAAAGCTATCAGAAGCTTGTCTCATTAATTTTTGAACCACCTACGTGATTTATTTTTCTAATTAATCAGTCAGTCGCTAAACATTGTAGAAAAAGATATAATTTATAAAGAAATTTAGTTTTCCTTTTTTGTTTGTTTTTGTTTTGTTTGTTTTTTTGTTTTTTTTTAGTTTAATTAAAAATTTTCTGGTATTTAGAAATATATTTCAATCAAAAATATATCTGAATACATTAAAGTTTTATTTTCATCTTGGAAATATATGGTAATTAAAAAAAAAAAAAAAAAAGATAAATTCCACACAGCTGTCATATACACAGAAATGATTTTTAATGTCTTGTAAATTAAATCTGCAAATTCTAAAGAGATCAGTCTAAAAAATCTAGTTAATTTTCACACCATGCATAATTTCAGTGTGCAGCCAAAGAAAATAAAATATTATTCGACAGACATATGTTGTTCAGTATAATTATACATGTGTGTCATTTCAGTCTCCAGAATTTTTATAAAAAATAATGGGTTTATACCAGTATGTCAACTATAATATGTTTCATTTCTATACTGCATTCCTTCAGGACACAGACAAACATGGTTTGCTGGAACTTCCTCTCCTTTGAGCTCTAAGCAATATTTGTCGCCTTACTACACATCCCAATCTCTGCTGTCATACATTTAATTTACACAAGCTCATTTGGTTGATGTTTTCCTTCATTACTCTTAATGTTTTCCTCCATTCCATAGAACATGTCTTGTGAGTGTCAAATTCTCCAAGCCCTCTTACCTCATTATGTGACCCCGAAATTTCAACTGCCTCTTAGTACAAGTGTCCATTTTGTTCCATTTTCTTTAAAACTAAATAAGAATGGAATCTATTTGTTCTGTAAATGTTTATTGTCTACTGACAATGAACAAGACCTGAAAGAGGTAGAAACACAATAGTAAGAATTACATCAAACATAGTAATCCTCTGGTAAGAGAGAGAATAATAGTAAGAATTACATCAAACATAGTAATCCTCTGGTAAGAGAGAGAATAATAGTAAGAATTACATGAAACCTGGTAATCCTATAAGAACTTCCTCGATTCTCAAACGTTCTGTCCATGATATTCTCAGCACACTTCTATATAACCACTTTTTTGTTGCATCAAGCATTCTCTTCACCTGTTAGGAAATTGTTCAGCATTTACTGCCATATAGGCTGATTGATATTGCATAGCAGTTCAGTACTCTGTTTCTACTTGTTTCTTAATAGTTTTAACATTTAAAATGCATCTTTTTGCTAATCTAATGCACTTCCAAATCTGTGTGTCACATTAGTAGGTGAAAGAATTTTAATGAGTTCGTAATCAGTTAACTAGAGGTGATGTCTCAATAAAATCACTGTAGAGAAAGCACCAAGAAACTACTCCTTTATTATTCCCAAGGCAAATCATGGGTATTGTTACTGCTGAGGTGATATGAAATGAAGATTAGGAGCATAAATAAAGATTAACTCTTGACTTGAGATTGTCTTATTCAGAGAAGCATCCACACAGGAGTCCGTTTCACAATGTAGTAATTCTTGGGGAGAAAAGCTGAGTGGAACTTTCTTCTTACTCTTGTAATATGGAGGAAATGAGGGTGATTAGACTAGGTGGAGGTAGCATGGTATACAAGTCTGTGGGCTTATGATGATAAAAGCATTTATTGTACACAGCAAAGATTTATTTTATACTCATCTTAGTGGCTATACAGGAACCTGTAGAAGGCCGGAGATTATAACAGCCGAGCATAATGACCAACATGAGCACATTGGTTCAGATAATGAAGCTTATTTACAATTTCACATCTAAAACTATGATTCTTAACATGAACTTTTAGGCCCAAAAGTCAACCTGAGAAATATTTTAATTGGGCCTGGAGACACCGAGAGCAGTGTTATCATTAGTCAGGATTGATATTTTCTATTACATTTTGCTTTTGTAAATAAGATCTATTTCTTGTTACATGGAATTTCTATTTGTGCTTATGTGGGCCTGACATTTGTTGACAACCCAAAATGAGCCACAAAGGAGAAAAGGTTGAGAAACACCAGTCTAAAAGATTCCATCGTATAATATTTACTTTACAATATAATCTCTTTCCTTGTTAACGCACTCGATCCAGCGATGAATATCAGTATCATCGATTGACTATTTATACAGTGAAAATTTCAGATCAAATTTCAGTCAATAACTACATGTTGGGTGATAGACATTTTCCCCTCCCCTCATATAGACTGAAAATAACACTAGAGAAGATACTTGTAGATAAGTAAAGTTAATTAGGAGAAAAGAATAATAGGCAATTTAATCAATATCCCAAAGTTTTTATGTTACCATCAGAACATTGTAAACGTAGTGACTTTCTGCCAAAAACTCTGAAATTGAATAAACAGTCCTGGTACAAAGGCGCCTTATCTCATTGCTAGTGTCTTTGATGATTGTCACTAAATGTCGAAATATGAACAACTTTCTCCTATCATTCTTGACTTATCAAATGTTGATTCCCTACAAGCAAATTGCTCAGAGATATCTTCATGTATAATCTTTGTTTTCTTGATCTAAAAGAGGAGTCAATTAATTTCAAACAATGATAATTAACTGATTATTCCTTTAATTTAAAAAAAAGAAAGACTATAAAAAGTGGCTTTTCATAATACAAGCAATTGTCCTCATTTGATCCAAGGTGTTAATAAAAACAAAGTATCAATTTGTGGCATGAATACAAGTCTTTTGAAATGTTAACTCTTGTCTTTCATGAGACAATTTAAATTGTACTATCAGATTTACATAGTTAAAAACTCATTTCTTGAAATCAAGTTGTATATTCAGGCACAGTGCCAACCAATAAAAGGTTTGGTGGGTGTTAAGTCAGATGTTAAATTTTCAAAATTCATTTGTATATATAATTTCAGATAGAGTATATCTGTAAAAAGAAAAAAGGAAAACTTATCTTAATGGACATGTTTCATCCTATAAGGGGCTTTATCAAGGTAAATGCAAGGATTTTATTTTGTAACAAGTACTTATATATAGGGCTTTATCAAGGCAAATTCAAGGATTTTACTTCATAACAAGTATTTATATACATAAGCAAAAATGTTAACATTTTTGCTCTTGTATATAAATACTTGTTACAAAATAAAATCCTTGAATTTGCCTTGATAAATTTCTTGAATTTGCCTTGATAAAGCCCTATATATAAATACTTGCTACAAAATAAAATCCTTGCATTTCCTTTGATAAAGGTACCACAGGACGCAATGTGTCAACTAAGATAAGTTATCCTTTTGTTATTATTATTATATATATATATATATATATATATATATATATATATATTATTAAAATTCTAGCTTTTTTTTTATAATGGACACCCCATAGATGCCCTATTTTTCATTTATTAAACAGTTTTTGTCTATCAGTTTGGGCATTCAAGAAATAGTAAAGAAAATGTGTTCCCCTGCAGGGATTGAACCTGCGTCTCCCTTTGTAGGAGAAAATGCTGTTTTATCTGGTATTCTTTATTAAGTGTTCGCTATAATAACTAATGAAATAATATAAATGTCGGATTAAACATAGGGAATGAGATTTTATCTTATGCTCTTCATAAAATTAATATTTTTAGATTATCCCACTGTAAACGTTTTTGCTTTGATTTTCCACATTACTGTTGTTGTTGTTGTTTATTTTATTTTCGCTTGTCTTCTACTTCTGGTAGGAATTATTTCTATAGACATTTTTTCCACATATTTGTATAAGTTTTAAAGAACAAAAAAAAATATATTTAACAGAACGCCCACCCGTTTCAAGTGACTCACAAGACCTTTTTAATATTGGTGTTCCACACGTACATCCAAAAATATTCTAGAGTTTAAGTTAATATTTCTAATGACTACATACTCTTTTTCTTTTTTCCTTTTTTAAATTAATGGCAGCAATATTTTTTTTAAGCAAATGATACAGCATTTTGATAAATTGAAGCCTAAAGGACAAATTTAGCCTTCTGTTTAATTTTCAGTTCCAGTAAAAAAAGGAGAGGAGACGAAACCCCAAATACACATTACTCAGTAGCTATTATTTACATTATTTACATTGTTCGGACTGCTATCATTATCTTTATTGCCATATTCACGACGTTTCTGCCGTTGTACACACCGGCCTTCTTTAGGTGATTGGAAATTCGAACTGAACCATTTATTTCGTCCATCAAGGTAGATTGTTCTAGTTCTATGTGCAATGCTTCTTCCGGATTTCTCGGTTATCTCCCTTTAACTCAACTCTCCAAGTTTTTGTTAACTCACAACCCTTAGCAGAAATGTCGTGAATATTGCAATAAAGATGAAGGCAACAGCCCGAACAATGTAAATAATTACAGTACCCCATCTCAGAAATATCGACAGACACTCAATAGCGTACAGAAGCCGTCGCTGAAGGTGCGACGGCCCCGGGCATCCATATCGGGAGGCATCCAATCAACGAGTGAAATAAAAATTTACTTTATATTTAATTTGAATAAAGTGTTTACTTTGTGTTTCATCTGATTTTACATGTTTTTCTTTCTCACATTTCTCGGTACTACGCCCAATAGCTCTCCCCAAACCCACATGAGTCTTAGGGACATGCAATCACCAAATATCACCGTGTCAATTCTCGCACTGTTGGTTATATGAGTGAATCTCAATACTATGGTCAAATATCAAAGGTTAAAAAAATCGTATATCAAAGTTAAAAAGGTATACTTGTATCTTTGTAAACACATTTATTCAGCAACAAATATTAATTTTTATTTGATAAAGATTCAGTTAGTTATGTGCCATGCTTAGGCGATCATGTATCTTTCGATACATGACTGACGAGGCAGATTTTTTTTATCGTAGAAGGTTGCCATTTCTTTCTGCGGTAGACCAGTTGCCATCCAAGGCTAGAAAACTCGGCCTGTCCCGATATTTATTGAGGGAAAAAGAGGATTCATACCTTTCCCACGTTAGTGAATGTAATGGATTCGACTGGAATCCCTTGCTTCACTGTGCTTCTTGTCTCCGAAGTAAATAAAAATTCAATTTAAGGCTAAATTTGGATTTCATTTTATGATAACTCAGATTCGGTCAAATTTCGACGCGCATTCTATGAATTCGGTTTTTTACATTTAATAATAAAGCAAAAGTCAACAAAAAAGATGATTAAAACATTTTTAGCGAGTTAAAACCTTTAATTTTCTGTGTTGATGCTTATATACCAGAAAGCATTTGAAGTAATAAACGGATTCCATTTTTTTTTTTTTTTTTTTTTTACTATTTAGCACGGATATTATTGGTCTTTCTTTCGTGCGATTAATATTGTCTGGCACTAAATGTTTTATTTTTTTATTTTGTTTTTCTGGACTCAAAAAGATCTACAAGTTCTGCTACTGTTCAGAGAACTTTTCCATGAGCCTGCCTGAAGGAATATTCGCAATCATGAAAATTTTCAATACAAAAAAAAAACAAAAAAACATTTGTCCTCTCATCTCCACCTTCGCCGTCTTTCTATTCTAGTTTCAACGCCACAAATTGCATCACTTGTTTGTATATTCTCCTGTAAAATTGAATTTTTATGCTCGTTACGATGAAAGGAAACGAAAGCGAGACCTGACGATTTTGAGTTCATTTACGATTACACTAAATGCACTGTACAAGTTTTTGTTTGAAGGGAGGTTGGGGGGGGGCACAAAATCTTTTCTCTTTATTCCTAAATTGATCCTAGTCAGTTTCAACCTGATCATTTTAATTGCTATCTTGTTAAACCACTCGTTAGGACAGACATTTTTTATTCAAATTTAGATATTAATCTATCGATATGGGCAAATCTATGAGATGCTTAGTCGAAGATATGAGCAAACGACAACACTCATTTAAATAGATAAATCGCTAAGTTTACACCCAGTAATTTATTTAAAGTAGTGCTGGTCGCAGAACTGTTACGTGACATCAGTCCTTCTTTACGGTAGCGAATGTTGGACGATTTCCTCAAAGATGAAGAAGAGACTCGATGTGACAGATGTGGTTCTACAGAAAGATGCTAAGGATATCATGGACCGAACATGTGAGCAACGATAAGGTCTTAGAGAGGTTGCAATCAAGGAGGAGACATATACTTAATATCAGGAAGAGGCAGCTGAAGTTTCTGGGACACATAATGAGGAAGGAGGGCCAGGAGAATCTGTTACTCACGGGTCGAATAGAGGGAAAGAGAGACAATGGAAAACAACGCATGACATAACTGGCGGACTTTAAGCAAATGGATGAGAAGAACGTGGTCTGGGCGAGGAAGCAGAGGGAAGGAACTTGTAGAGAGCTGCAAGGGATAGAGGGAGGTGGAGAGCCATGATCGCCTACGTCCTGAAAGGACATTGCACATAAAAAGAAAGAATGTAGCCACGGGTAACTAGGACTCTGGACAGGGCAGAACAATTTTGTTGATTGGTGCTGCTGACTTGCGAGCAGTTTTTCGAAATAACATTTTTTTCTTTACCAAAAACATTGCAAATATGAACTGCTTTTAAAACGATTTTCTTAGAAAGATGCGTTAAAAGGTCAGCTCTTGATTTATTTACATAATTAATATTTCTGAAATTCTTGGCTATTCTGATCGCATTTCACTCGCTAACCGGTCTCTGAGTGCATCTTTTAAAAATACGGTGAGTGTAAAATTAAGATGTATGAAGAGGATAAAAATAATTCGCAAATTTTATTTTCGCTTTAATCAGCTCATTTTTCAGGGACGGGTGAAAAGAAATGCTCTACATATAATGTCCATTTCATGATGTGAGAGCGACCATGGCTCTCCACAACCTCTCGTCTTTCGTTGCTCTAAGTCAGTGTTTCTTTTTAAACAACAGGGAGCAAATGAAAATATCACTGCGGACTTAGCAAAATTTTTGAAGGGTATTTTAAATGTTATGAAAAACCGTATATTTAAAACAAAATACTGTAATTTCTCGAAAATAATACACATCCCAACAAATGACCCCAAAATTAAGAAATATATCTATTCCTATGTATAATACGCATCTATAAATAAATTAACTTGATATCCTCTTTTCTTCGAAATTGGCCTTTTTATATTTTTTTTTTTTTTTTTTTTTTTTTTTCGCCACAGGTTACTGACAAACATAAATTTATTGACAAAAATTGTTACAATTATTATTGTTGGATTTAAAATGAAAATTGGGATAATACCTTTCTTATTTTAGAACAAAGTACGTATTTATTATTATTATTATCAGTTATCTCCTGTTAATCCCCCTCTGCAAGTTCTCCACTGCGTTAACCGGGTATTGAACTCACATGGCACAGTGGATAAAGGCGTTGGTTAGATCCAGTGACAGGACCCAAAGAGTTGTGAGTTCAATACCCAGTTAAGTCAGTGGAGAACTTGGAGAGGGAATTAACGGGCGATAACTGATAACTGACATTCATTAGACATGGCACATGGAACTAGAACAGTCTACCCCAGTAAGCGAAATAAAGGGTTCAGTTCGACATTCCAACCACCTGAAGAAGGCCGGAGCGTACAACGGCCGAAACGTTGTAATAAATATGGCAACAAAGTTGAGGACAATAGTCCGAATAATGTAAATAGTGTACATAATACCTCATCTCAGAAATATAGACAGATACTTAAGAGGATCGTGTGGGACATTAGAATCACTGCTCAAAACTGTTATTGCTTCTTTCAGACTCTCCTTTGTCTTTGTGGTACTTTTCCTGCCATTTATTTATTTAAGTAGTTTATTCGTTGTCTTTTTCCAATACTTTTTTCTTCATTAGGTCTTCCCAAAATTACAGCTGTCACTTTATCAGCAGTCTCTTTGTAGTTCCTCATTTAAATATAAATAACCAAAATAAAAACCTCATTCACATATAAAAAAAAAGTTAAATTTATTCACGTATTATGTATGGATAGACTTTTTCATTATTAAGAATATTATTGTTGCTATTCGCATTGACAAAATCACACTGTCAGTTTTATGATGACGGTAAATGAATGATGAATTAATTTATACTTTTTAAAGTTTTTGCTATTAAGAAAATATTTAAAGCTATTTATTAGGTAACCCCGCGAAATCGCTAAAAAAAAAAAAAAATAGCATAGCATTATGAAAAAGATGAAAAAATTCTAAAAATAATTTAAAAAAAAAACTTTGGTTTTTTTCTCTTAATAATAACATGAACATTTAAACGATAAAATTTTGTTTTCGTCAAGTTTGGCGTCTTTTTCATCATGCTATGCTCTTTTTTAGCGCTCACATGGAGGTACCTAATTTAATCAATGCTTAGGAATGTGTGGTCAGATTGTTTTAACATAACGATTTAATTTCCTAGACTTATTCTACTGCATCTAAGTTTGAATTGTCCTTTTTAGAAGATAACCCGCTTTTCGTTATTGACAGAACACTTTTGCATAAATCTGCACTTGTGACATTTGAATTAGCTCTGCATTGCTATATTCTAAAAATTCGTATTCGACCAAATCTATCACTGACTATATTCCTTAACGTCTTTATAGGAGAAACTTTGGTTTATATTTTAATATCGATCTTTAGTCCGTAATCCCAGATTCTTTCAACAAGGAATAAAATAGGAAATGGAAGAGAATAAGAATTTAGAATGAACCGAAAACTCAATTTTAAACAGGAAACAAGGGATAAACCTATACTCCAGTTCAAAAGACGAGGATGTTGTCTGTACCGGGCGATAGACGAACCCGAGAGTTTTTGACATTGCTGATAATGTTAACGACATTTTTAAGAGTTGATTATGTTTATTCCACCTTTTTTTAAAATGCAAAATTTATTTCTGAATAAACTCTAATAATTTTGCTTATGTCTTAGCTTTCTTCATCTAGCGAAAAAAATTCAGGAATGCATTTTGCGTATTCATATCACGTCGGTAAATCACCATTTGCGGAGTTATGCGCCTCTACAGATTTGTATCGGAACGAAGTTGAGAACTTTCGAAGAGATTGAATTCAACATTTTCAGAAGAAATAAATTTCAACACGTGGAGGAATTTTATGCATTTTTATTAGATAAAGCGAATAATGTGATTCACAAAAAAGAGTGAATATATTAATAATGTGTACGCAAGCAAGCAACCAAAAGGAAAAGATAAGCATTTAAGACTTTCATATACGGAGATATGTGAGTGAGAGAGAGTAAATATAGTGGGTGCTCGCCCAAGGGAATGATATTTTCCCCATTGAGGACAAGACTATTATTAACGCTGCTATATTTCGAAACAAAAAAAGAGAGAGAGAAAATGGTTATGTCCTTTCTTTTTATAGTCCTGCACAACGCCACCTAGCGAGCGTCTTGGTAAATGAAGTGGGGGTAATCCCTATAAACTTCAGTTTGCCAATCTAGCGTTATGATTATTTTATTTCTAAGTTGCAACTGATATTTTGCAGATTGTTGATGTTTGTATTATTGTGGAAGAATTTTCTTTTAAATATGAAGCGAACACATTAGCGTAAATTATGATGGAGTCTTATAAACACTTTTGAAGTCTTTTTGCTCAAAAATAGTTTCCTTCCTGTCAGGAAAATAATTCTGTAAAGATTTGAAAGGTGCTTGGAATTCAAGGAAGGTAAAAATGGTCAGTCGTTTAATAGTTTACAAGTGTGTTTTATTGGCTATAAAAACGGTATAGCTATAATTTCAGCTAAATGACCCACACAAATGTCGACCTATCCAGAAATTATTGATTGGACGCTTGTCGTGGAGCGAGGGTTAGTTAGCTTGTTTTGCAAATCATTGCTAGTGTAGTGAGTTCAATTCTCACTGAATGTGACGCTCTTGTGTTACTATACCAAATATGGACAAACACAAGGGATGATGAAAACAGTTCCCGGTCGTCTCGACCTGCGACCCAAAATCTGCTCAAATAACGAAACATTTTTACGGCTTCTTTATCGCGTCAAGAACATTTAGCATCTTCTCGAGTGTATGTGTGTGTCCTATATATATATAGTCTGCTTGTGTAGAAGAGATGAGAAATATTAAATTGCTTGAATCGTGCAGACTTTCAATTCATTTTCTTTCTTTCTTTCTCTCTTGCAAATCTATTTTTAAAACTTGATTCTAATTAGTGTATAAGGCTGTCAAGCACAGCTAGTTTAAACTTCGAGCTAGAAAAAAAAACTCTGTCTCAGCTTTTTTCTTTTTTCTTCAAGCCCCTTTCTTTGCATGAGGTAACTGTCCATCTTTTTACGAAGCAAGAAGTTGGAGGGGGAAAATCAAGGTGAATCCACCTGTTTCTAAACCACTGTACTATAAATGTTTCCTCCATCTGCCCGCTTTATCTTCATCTTTCCCGTTGACAAGATGAATACTTTCGTGATACGATAATTGGATTAAAGTGGAAAGGACAGGATAATGATCGGTAAACTATATTTGATCGGTGAAGATGGTGGCTGTTGAAGTTCCTTCTTCTACCAAATAATACTACACTGCATAAGGTTGACATAGATTCGTTGTAAGAAAAATATTCTAGATACAGTATAACCCGGATATAAGAGATTTTCTCTGGTCCCAAATTAGAGCCTGTGTTAATGTATATAAATTAGACCAAACCCGAATATAAGAGACTTCTTCTCCGGCCCCGACAACTCTCTTATATCCGGGTTACACTGTACTTCTAGCTACGTAATCACTGGCTGTTCGTTTCCGAGTCTGCTATGCTGCGGACGCCATTTTTTTTTAATCAATTCACTCTAAGTAAGGTGATAATGTCACAAAGATGCAAGGGGCTACTGGGTGTGAAAGGGAATGAAAAAAAAACTGAAATAACCGGAAACCCAATCCTAAACAAGAAACCAAAGATAAACCTCTACTCCTGTTCAAGAAATCGGGAAAAAGTGTGTACCGGATGATAGGCGAGCCTATATACTCCTGCTCAGGCATATTATTTTCTTCGATCACCCACAAAGCAAACTTGTGTTTTCTATTGCAATTTTACAGAGTTTTTTTGTTTTTTTTGGTAAGGAGGGTGTATAATCTGGTATGGTTACTAGAACAAGCCCAGGCGATTAGATCGCAATGAGGCTTACGGTCTATCGCGTTCTAACATGGTTCTCATCCGATCACCAAACTTAAGTATCGTCGACCTTGGTCAATACGTTGATGATTGACCGCTTGGGAATACCAGGTGCTTGTATGAGTATGACGACAAACCACATCCGACAGCAAGGTCTCTAATCGGGAAGTTTAGAGGGGCGTGGAAGCACCTCTTAATTGCTGTTGTTGTTCCCAGGTTCACCCTGAGCCGGGGTGGTAGCACCTGTTAGGGTCCCAGCTATGGGCAAATAGTTAACCCCCAAAGTGGGTCAAAACACTATGAAAGTATAAAAACACAATTAATGTTTTTTATAGTAAAAAAATTACCAGCAAAATATTTTTGTAAATTAAATTATTAATGCTCCCAAGAAAATTCAATTTCAGCATTAAATGACCCAGAAGTTGATATGTCGCTAAACAAACGAACCAAGTGATGTAAGCTTGGATATGTGGATGGTATACCGGCTCGGAAAATCGGAGAACTGAGTTCCAATTCCAGTTGGGTTCGTTGCAAGCTACGATGACTTTTAACTCTTACATAAATCTAAACTAAAAGACATAATTATTCACGATATTCAATTTCAAGCCGTTGCTGTATTGAGAAAAGTTGCTTGTTAGCGAACATTTGATGAATTTGAACTGTCGTTTACAGTATTTATTGCTTTTTTTTTTTTTTTTTTTTTTTGTTAAATAAATGACTGACCACTTGATACTTTCCCCCACTTAAAACCCACGATATTTTTAATTAACTATCACCTCTGCGATATTTTCTCTCAGTCAACGCCAGGTTACAACTTGTTTCTTGGTCGATCTTGACGGCAATATTTTCATTAAGTTAAACTTTAAAAAAAAGAGGTGAATAAATTCAATCTTCCCCTCCCTCTTTTCCCCGTTTTTTTCTAATCAGTTCACCCCAAGCAAAGGGCTACTGGAAGTGAAAGAGAACGACAAGACTTTAGAAAGAATCGGAAACCTAATCCTAAACAGGAAATAAGGGATAAACCTACATTCCTGTTCAAAAGACCGGTGTGGAGGCGAACCTATTTGCTCCTATTGAAGGGGAATAAGTGAATTTTAAAAAAATAAATCTGCAGTTTCCAAATCTTTTCTTTTTAACTAATGGTCATTCGAGACCAAAGAGCCACTCAAGGTAGGTTACTGTGTGGTGTTGTATTAGCATAAGAAAGAACAAGGTGAAGTTCTTGGGTCTAGGCAAGAAAGATAACCGTTAACTCTGGGCTTGAAGAGGTTAAGATTTAATTAGTGAATAAGATTTCAGTTTAGTCAGAGATGTCAGAAGTATAGTGTGGAAGTAGACATTAGAAAGAATCGGAAACCCAATCCTAAGCAGGAATCTAGGGATACATCACTACTACTGTTCAAAAAAACAGGGAGGAGTGTGAGCAGGGCGATAGGCAAATCTATCTCCTCTTATTAAGGGAGAAAAAAGAATTTAAAAAATAGTATTGTTGGTGCATAATTATCAAGCGTTTTTCATATTTATTTATGAAAAAAGAAACCTAATAATTCAACAATAACATTTTTAAACGAGTATAATTATTGACACAAATTTTTATAACCTGAAAATAAAATATTTTTATTTTACAAAAGTCGACAAAACAGCAATTTTTATTTTAACAAATAAACTCACCTACAAAAACGCCTGATAATTATGCACCAACCGAATAAATAAAATTAACGTTGTTCCTTCTCCCGCTTTTTTCCCCTCTCATGTTGTCTACATGTGTAACTATCGTCATGTTTGTCAACAGGAGCTGATAGGAAGCTACTTGTGCCTTTTGTAACAATTTTTTTTTTATTTTCTTTTATTTTAAATATGCTTTCCCCTCCCCCCAAGTCTTCCTTTTTTGGATTTCCATTTTTTTTTATTTTTTTATGTTACACTTGCAACATGCGCTTTTCCTCCCCCCTCTTACTCTCATATTTTGAAGGACACATGCTGCTTAAATGTTGACAGTTTGGGTCCTCATTTTTTTTACAGCAGTTGAGTTTATTCTTCCACCTCCACCTCGCCCCCCACCGCTCATCTATATTGCGTGTGCACTGTTTGTGTTGTTTTTTGTTTTTTTTAATGTAAAGCATTAATTAGTATGTGAATGTGAAGTGTCCATCGTATGTATAGACCCAGTGTACATCCCGACATCACTCTTATTTATGTATTGGCTTGTGTGTATTCAGAGGATTTAATTTATTTTAAGAATTATTATCATCATCTCGATACTCTGACCTTATTCTTTGAATGACTGCAAGCGATTCAAAGTGTCTTTGCACAGGATGTTTTCTAAAAAATTCTTGAAGTAGACATTTTTAACCTTGAAGACCAAAAAAAAGAAAGACAAAAATTTCTAAGACAAGGGTCAGCAATTTCTGTGTTTGCATCTTTCCCATCCATCAATGCATTTGTATATATCTTGAGGAAATTCAGTAAAAATGGTTTTGCTTTTGATTTTTTATTATTATTATTTATGTATTTACTTGTTTATTTTTTTCATTGTGCTAAGATTTTTTTTTTCTTCAAAGCAATTTTTCTAATTTTTAAAAACATTTTTAAAAGATTTTCAGAGTTTTATCATATGGTCAGTATTGACAAACAAGTGTTAAATTTATAGGGTTCTTTAAAAATGTTTCCACTTAAAATAATAACGTTAATTCAAAAGAAGGCACAGTGGATAGCAGCTCGGATTGAGGAATCGGAGAGCCAAGTTTGAATTCTAGTCAAATCCATTACATTCACTAACATACTAATACCCTTGGGAAAGGTATGATCCTCTTCTCCACCCTCCAAGCTATGGGTAAATAGCAGCACAGGCCAGGTTCTATAGCCTTGAATGGCAACTGGTCTACCGCACAAAGAAATGGCAACCTACTGCAGGAAAAATCTGCCTCAACAGTCATGTATCAAAAGATAGCATAAGCATGTATCACGCATGGCACATAACTGACTGATACATTTTCACTAACCTAATTAATGCTTAATTAAGTTGCCTAATTTCATATCTATAAAGATGCAGACACAAAATAGATTTAAAGTCCTGAAAACCAAAATGACTTTATTGATTTTGTAACCAGCCTAAAAAATTTTTCCAACAAATCATGTGTTTTTTTTTTGTTTTTTTGTTTGGCAAAACATTTCACTTATCAATTCATAGTATCTTTATTCAGATAATTTGTGTGTTCCATGATAAAAGAAAATCTTAATTTCTGTTGTTCATAGGGCCATCCTGACCCAGGCTAGTAGCATCTGTTAAGGCCCCAGCTATGGGCAAATAGTGAATATCCAAACAAAACCAAAATACTATGGAAGTATAAAGATACATTTTTATAGTAAAAATACCAACAATACACTTTTTTATAAAAAAGGATAACAATACATATTTATAGTGAAATTACCAGCTATACATTTTATCTGTATTTGAAAGCATACAATTGCACACAATTTATTTAGATTTCAGCATTAAATAATCCATAGAGGTTGATATGCTGCTAAATAAAATCAGCTAAACAACTAACATGAAAGAACTCTTTCATGACATTGGTCATATAATATCCTATAATTTCTTAAAGAAATCAAACTGTATATCAAAATATCACCTCAGCAAAACATAAAACACATCACTGCCTCTGGTAACTATTTCTACACAAACATGTTTATGCACAAAAGCTGAGCATCATCTACCTTGTATTCAATTGTGAAAGCAAAATAACATATTTTATTACTTCAAAGCTCCCAAGAAAATTAAATTTTGGCATTAAATGATCTATAGGGAGTTGATATGCCATTAAACAAACAAATCGGTCAACAATAAAAGAAAGATTCTGGTCTTAAAGATTTCAACGATTTCATCTAATCAACTTGTTGAACACACTAACTAGACCAAACTTTCAAGTATTGTTTTTTTTATAGACAAAGCCCTCTCTAGTTGAAAAAATAGAGTAACATATACTTTCTGCTTACACACATTACGTCTATTGATAAACTGGTTTCCAAATTTATAGTACAAATATATAATTTTAGGAAAACTTCTCTACAGTTTTTCTATCATCCACTTTATACTCCAACCCAATCTTCTGTACAGGAGTAAAGGTTTAGACCTTGTTTCCTGTTTAAGATTGTATCCAATTCCTTCCAAAGTCTTTTCCTTCTCTTTCACTTCCAGTGGCCCCTTGCTTCTTGGTGGTATTATCACCTTCTTGTTTTGGTGCCTCTTACTCTGAAGCCCTTTACCTCAAGTGGCTCTTGGGCCTTGTACAGGATGAACGTCATTGTAAAAAAAAAAAAAAACCCATTTCAGTCATTATCATTTTAAAGAACAGATACCTTTTTTTTTCATATCTGTAATACAAGCACAGCTTACATCAAAGTTGACCCAGTTGTTCCATCCAACTTTTAAGGTCTATTTGCAAACACTGAATGACTGTACAACAAGTAAATCACTCAATTTATTTAACTAGAATTACAAGGGACTGTTAGACACTGAAAAAGTGTCTGACTGCCTCTCCCGTCCACAGATGTCATAATTGGCTATATTTGGTAAAGTTGTGTCAATTGTAAGTGGACAGAAGTAGAAGGAACATTCTGTCCGACAGGATACCATAATGTTGGTGGGTTGGACAGTCTGACAGCACTGGTCGGGTAAATGTCCACTTGCTTTTAGTCTGTTCTAATGGCATTTCTCACCATAGGAACTTTGAGATTAGACTTGAAAGGACTTGTTGCCAGTGAAATGCTATGTAGTTTACATTGCTACTTGTTTTGTTGCATATAAATAACTAAACTAGTCCAGGCAGTTCACTTCCATAGATTTGTATTAGTGAGTCGGATGATAGGTATGGCTGACAGTCAGGTAAGTATGAGTGGTTAGTGAGGATGGACTTAGTGTGTACTTGATGGCTAGTCGTTGATTTTTTATTTATTTATTTTTTGGAAAGGTTGGTTGGTTAGTTAAAGAAAACCTGGGGTGAGAGGTAAGATTGGTTTGAATGTTGTTGGCTAGGTTATGAGAAACTGATCATTAGAGACACAAGTCTGTAACAGGTTGCTTGATGGAGGCTTACAAAATACTGAGGGGATAAGAGCAGTGCTGGCTGCTTTGGAAATGAGGCGGGGTACATGGTTGCTTGGTAATGGGCATTAAACAAGATTACAATTGGCTTGATAGACACAGATATGTGCATTGAGAAAAATAATGGTGAACAGTGATAGGTTTTACAGACCTGAGTAAAAGGCATATTCGATAAAAGGGGAAATCCTTAGAGTGTGGTAGATTTAATTAAGAGAATGAGGATAGAAAAGCAATCTGATTTGTGATTGCCATTTTCTGTTCAATTAATGTTTAACCTGAACTTAAAGACATTTATTTTTATGAACCAAATGAAGAGAACTTTATCCTTGTACATTTATTCAGCTCCTTACTTTTTTTCTCCTCTGCTTCTTTTTTACTTCTAGCCTAATACGCATCCACTTTTCTTTTTTATCATTTAACACCAAGCAAGGAGATAAAGCCACTAAAACAAAAGGGGTTACTGTGAGTGAAAAATCATTAAGGAGAGGGAACAATAAATGAACAGGATTTTAGGAGACATAACAATTGGCATTGCATTTAAATTTTTCAAGATAAAAGTTTACTGGAAAGCAAAAACCTTATCAAAACACTTAAGTTTATATTCTTTGTCCCATTTATTTGAAACTCAAAGGTATTTGGTATTTTTGCATTATCTTTTCTATTTGAAATTTAAAAGGAACAATGCAAGAATTAGTGCAGAATTAATCCAGAAAAAATCACTTACAATTAAATAATATACTTGATTTGTAGTCTGTTAATTTGATACTTAAAATTTTACTAGTACATTAAAATATACATGTACCAGATCAATTTTGTAATAGTTTGAATGCTTTTCAAGATATTCAAAATGTATATTTACCTGCACTCCAAGAGCAATTTTGATTGTTTCCTCAATTCTGTTTTCTGAGTAATAGCCAAAAAAACAGTCTTGTTCACATTATCATTGGTGCCAACAAAATAGTTTTCAGTTGGAGATAAAAATGGAAAAAAAACAAACAAAAAAAATAATGATAGGTGCAGAGAAAATAAAATTTTTTCTTTCATTTGACTTTTTACAGTAGATCAGCTAAACTTTTACTATATATATATATATATATATATATATATATATCTATATCTATATATATATATATATAGAGAGAGAGAGAGATGAAGGCTCCAGAACACTTTGGGGAATACTTTATGTAACACAGGAAGTATTTGACTAAAATATAATTAAAAAACAAACGTACATGCATCGTTGGGGGATAAGTTGCAATTATAAACACATGTCATTTTACTATAAAAGACCAATGGCAATCTGACAGAAACATCGAGATTAAAAAAAATATTCAAATAGCACTCACTTGCCTGCTTCCTTATTTTGTGGTATGTTCAATTGTTGCTCTCTTTGGCATTTTTGACACTTATTTTTTTTAAATTTTTTTTTTTTTTTTTTTTTTATACAGAATGGAAAGTAGGAGGATATTGTGTAGAAGCAAAATGCAAAATAATCATGATAAACTTTAAGTGTAGTTAGAATAGGTTAGGGAACTCCTGAGGCATGTGACACACACTATGAAAGTAAAAAAAAAAAAAAATCAACCTTGCACAAAAGAAAAGTGCACAATAAAAAAGAAATATGAGAAATATTAAAACTGAATTGCTGATACTCCCTGAGGAGTGGACGGACTGATTGCTGGAGGGCTCGTCGACAAAGATCTGGAGTCGGGATGCTGAAAGTAACACCTATTATCTAAGCAGCAAACTTTATATTTGCATTAATTAGATAGCTAGATAAAAATATAGTTATATGGTATGTTTATAGGTAAAAGTGCTCAATATCCGAGATAGAACTTATAATAAAAATATAAAAAGGGACAGTGAGCTCAGCACTGAGTAGCGACAGTCTGTTTCATGCTCAAACGCAATCATGGCCTGAAGATTACATTTAAACATGAAACAGCCGGTCATTGCTCTGTGCTGATTTCAATGTCCACTTTATATATACACACATAGAAGTGTACAGCTGCAAGTTCTCCCAATTCATCCATACCTAGTCTTTTACTTATTTCACTAAAAAAATATTTTGGTAATCCATTCAAGAGAATTCAAGTGATGTTTTTTTTCTTCTTTTTTTCTTCTTACAGCGGCCTACCTAATAGGCAGTTTTCAAAACTCCATTGTCTTTATTGCCTTTTTTATTTATATTAACTTTAATTCTTTATTTTTGCTTCTTTAATTTAATTTATTTCTATCTTGAGTTTTGGCCAAGTACTCACCATTAGTTCCCCAGACAGAAATGTGTTTACGCTCCGAATGTTTTTAGATTCCTGGTCAAGATACTGTGTGAAGTGACAAGAATAGTATTTAATCGACTGGCTGCCTTCCAGTGAACACTTGTACAAAGTAAACTAATCTTTTTTTTTTTTTTTTTTTTTTCTTATTACATATATATATATATATATATTTTTTTTTCTCTATTTAGTTTTGGGCAGTTGTCTTTCAGTAGTATGGAAATGCTCAAATGCTTTGTCAAAATTATCTTTTTTTATATTTTATATATATATATATATATATATATATATATATATATATATATATATATAATTGTTCAATAATCCTGAATCTACCAGTTTCTATACATTTCCTGTCACATTTGTAAGCTCATAGACACACACACACACACACACACATATATATATATATATATATATATATATATATATATATATATATATATATATATATATATACACAAAATAAAAGTTTCATTTGATGCATTTCGTCCATTGAAATTATAAGGGACAAAATGCATTGCATGAAAACTTTTTTCCACTTTGTTATACATCTTTCCTCTCGGACTGTTCTTGATATATAAAAATTTATATAAGCTTGTGTGTGTGTATATATATATATATATATATATATATATATATATATATACACACACACACACACATTTATATTGCAGACTCAAGAACATTTTTTTTTTTACAATGTTACTTTAAACTTAAAACTATGAATAAATACCATCATGAAAAATACAAGTAAATGTAATAAAAATAACCAACAAATAATTAATCCTGTTTCTTTGATTGTCTTTGTTTCTTTCACTTTCAGTAAACCCATGCATCCTAGTGTATTTTATTGCCTTACTTGGAGTGAAATGATCACAATAAACAAAGTATAAATTAAAATACCAAGATATACTAAATTATTTCACTTCCAATAATTAGATTCACCAAAATCTTCCATCAGTTATGAACATGACTCAAAAATTTGTCTCCAAATTTGCAGTCATGCTTAAGGCCATATTACATTGGAATATCAGTTCTCATCCCGTCACTAAAGTTAAGCAACATTGAACCTGGTCAGTACCTAGATTGGTAACTAGGGAATACCAGGTGCTGTAAGAGTGGGTGATGTGATGGATAATGGCTCAGAATAAGAAATCGGTGTTCAAATTCTAGTTAGGTTCATTACCTGCAAATACCCTTAGGATAGGAATGGATTCACCTGTTCTTCCTCGAGCTATGGGTTAAATCATTGGACTTGTATCAAAAGATCATTATCTCCAAAGAATTGTTAAGAAAAATATTACCAGCTATACATTTTTAAAAAAAGAAAAAATATTACCAGCGATACATAATTGAAAGAAAATTATTAACAGAAATAGATTTTTTGAAAGAAAAATATTACCAGAAATAGGTTTAAAAAAAAAAATATTACCAACTATAACATTTTGTTGGCATTAAATGACCCATTGAGGTTGATATGCCATAAAATCAAACCAAACCAAATCCAAAAAGTTGATAAGCCATAAAGAAAACAAATCAATCAAACTGACTTGACAAAGTTTAAACTAACAGCATTGAAGCCATCATCAAGCACTTACCTTCAATGGATAGGCCATGTGCTTCACATGAACATTGAGAGACACTTGCACCAAATCCTTTGAAGTGAATGCAACTGGTTTACATTCTACTATAAGGATCAACAGAAACAGACTGAAAAATAATATCAACCTGCAAAATTATGAGGAACAAACAAGAAATTATCCACTCTAGCATCAAGGATAATGTAAAAACAAAGAATAAAAGCAGCAAAGGCCAAAGACTAAGCAAATCCAACTAGGATTGGCTCCAAGAAAACAGACGTAACTCATACTAAAAAATGTTATATGAATGGATCAATCTTACGAGCCGACAAAGACATAGCAATTAAGAGATAAGTATAGGACTGGAATGAAATACTTGGAAATGAAGAATAACCAATGAATTAGATTCACAGCATAAAAAAAAAACTGACAAATGTTTAAGCTTGTACTGAAGCTGTATTCAATGACTACTGCCTATAAGTGAGGTTCAGCCATTTCTTTTATAGTAAAGTAGTTTGAAGGGGAGACAACTGTGGTTGCCTTCAACACAGTTTAATAAACTGATACATTTTAATCTTTATATACTTCACTTTTAAAAGTAAATGATATGCATTTTTTTAATGCTCTGGTATGTTACAAAGTAATCTTTTAGTTGAATATAAATAAAATTAGAAAAAAAAAAACTGATACAATCTACTTAGGAGAACTGAAACGGTCATGTTCCTTTCTATAGCCTTAGAAAAATACAGTTGAGAAGCAGTCCTACCAATAAATCAAAATTGCCAAACAATCTCTTCATTGAAATTCTGAAAGCCAGAAAATCTTCAATATTTTTTTTCTTTTTGAAAGGAAGCTCATGTTTAACCAAAAATATGGTGGCAAAGCAATCTGACACAACCCACACATGGCAGAAATGTCTTATTTGTCATTACGCTATGTCATCATATATTCTATGTGCCATGACTTTTCAGGAAGTGGATGATCATGGTTCTCCACAATTCTGTCTTTTGTAGCTCCTGGTAACGTCTGTTGTTTTTTTTTGGGGGGGGGTCCCTGATGTTCCCAGTTCTGTCAACCATTTAAACTAGCTCATTCAATAGATTATGCACCACTTTTATTGTCTCTTTTTCTTCAATATGTCCTCTTAGTATCAAATTTTCTAAACCCTCTTTCCTCATTATGTGAACTAGAAATTTCAGTTGTCTCTTTCTGATTATAAATGTAAGTGTCCTTTTTCTTTTCATTTTCTCTAAAACTTTGTTGTTGCTCACATGTTCAGTTGATGGTTAGTCTATCTACTGGCTCAAAACTTAAGATTGACCAATAAAAGATTTATTCTCAAGGATATATTGCTATCTATAGACAAACATTTTAAAATTTATTTATCCAGTTTCAAAAATTTTTGTATTGTTTAATTTGAGAGCTTAATAACTGAAAAAGGGGATTAAAAATTATTTTATGGGTCCCAGTATTTCTGTTGTTTTATATTAAGGTATCTGATGGATTGTTTTTTTTAATAAGATTAATCTTGTCAGAAAAAGATGAAAAATCTACTAAAATCTTAATTTCACTCAACTTTTTTTTGTGAAGAAATGATTGTTTAATTCTTCATTAATACATTCACTGCTACTCAATGCAGATTTCAAAATCACCATGACACAAGTGCATTGCATGACAATATGTGGAAAAAAAAACCTGTACTGAGGATGCACATGAGTATCATTCTTTACAGTCTAATAATGTAGTCTAATAATTGGTCAAATAAAGTAGGGTGTTGATTGGTCAACTAATAAGATATAAGTGACTTTATCTAAGGACTGAAATCTTCTATGTAACTGAACATGCTAAATGCTGTAATGACTTTCTTCAAAATCCTGAGTTGGGAAGGCAAATACAAGATACTGGATTGCTTCAAAACTCTCATTCTTTTCTTTTATCTATGGAGTATAACATTGACAAAACCCTGATCCCAGGTGATAGAATAAAGCAAAAGGTGTCAGATCCATGTCTTTCTCAAAATGTATTCTACAAAGCTAAACAGTTGTAACTAGAAATTTTACTTTCAGTTTCTTTTTACCCTAAATTGCTAACCAATAATTCCGAGGCTTCCACTAGTTTCCAAGTTTCAAACTAGGATGAATTTTGGTTTTCATGTTCAGTTTAGTTTTCTTGTATAATAGTTTTTTTCATGATGAAAAAATAAATATTGATAGCTTATAGAAAATTTAAACAGAAGACAGGACCAGAAAGAAACAGTTGAAATGTCTAGGAAACATAATGAGGAAAGAGGGTTTGAAGAATTTAATATTCAAAGGATATATTAAAGGTAAGATGGATATTGTGGAGCAACCTAACAAACCTGTTTAAATGAATAGTGGGAGTTGGGATAGTAAAGAGATAAATATTACTTAGGGATACAAAGGATAGGAAGTTGTGGAGAGTCATGATCGCCCACATCCTGAAGGAATATGAAAACAAACCCTATTTTCCACTATACTGGTGTCAAATTAGAGATATTGAAAATACAATAAATATATAAATTTTTATTAGCTAAGTAGACTGTCTTTTATTCTATTTATAAGGATGCATTCAATTGTGCCCCTGGGACACGTTCCCAAATAATAAACTATGTGAACATCAGCCGACAATAAGAAAGGAGAATATAGGGACCATTAGCTGATCATAGACAAGACATAGTGCTCAACAGAATAAGAATTGTACACATACACACACAAGGCAGAAACTACACCTCGGTGTAACTGCTGCAATTAATTTCTCATAATAAAACATAACTTGATAGAATGTAAGAAGCACAAAATTATGTAGCAATTATTAGCAAAAGCTCAAAATCTTAACATGCTCTTTTAAAAATGTACCTACTGCCCAAATAATAGGATATCTGAAGAAAATAAAATATTTCCAACTTAAATAGAAAATAGAACTTGCATTTTGAACCATATAACTTATGTTTTGAAATACTCCTGAACTATATAACTTGTGATATTTTGAAAACAATTTTAAAACCTCACAACCATTTGAAATGTTTTGAAACATTCCTGAATAAAAATCCAGTTTCAGCATTAAATAACCCACAAGGGTTGATATGCTGATAAAACAAATAAACAATCAATCTGTATGTATAGGTTTAGGAAAATTAATGACAAAGTGGAAAAAATTTTATGTGGCATGTTTAATCCTTTGGGACTTCATCAGACTAAAGTGATGTTCTGTTGGCAGGTAATGTGCAAAAATGTCAGTTGTAATTATGCACAAATAGGAAATGTTGGAAATCTACATTTTTAAAAAAAAATTTTTATAGACGTTTCTGGGCATATAGTCTAGATAATTTCCTTTGGTTTTCATTTATGTTCTTATCAGTTTTGTTGAGCATCCCATATTATGATAATAGAAAATCTGCCAAGAAAATTGAAATATTGTAAGGACCTGGACACAAATTTACTGTAGATGATGTATAGGTTTTCTATAACTTCCAAACAGGCCCATTTTCAATTTTTATGATAGGTTTAGTTTTTGTATAACAGTATTTTTCCAACATCCCTTAAGCTTCAGGGCTGTCACACAAAAAACTGAATATTGATAGCTCATGTCCCTAGTGTGTGTTCCAGGGATATGAACCTGGGATAGTTCAGGTTAAACTACAATATATCACAAGGCTAGCAATAAAGGAACATCAAGTCACTGGCAATATCATAGGAAATGAAGTTTATATCAAATCAGACTGAAACAGAGTACTGCTTCCATATATGGGCTGGTGTTCCAGTCTTGATAGTGTCCAAGAGCATTTATATACCCTTGTGGGTGATGAATTGTTTTCCACTCTACAACCCCTTTTCCCACAGACAAAATGTTGCAAGACACTCACTACTCTACTGCTATTTCCATGGAAAATGTTCAAATGAAATACATTCTTTAGTTCCCCTAACACTAACCTTCCCAGCTAGGACCAGCCACATACATTGAGGCAAACCACGCTCATCCCCTTTGTAAAGAGCAAGTTCCACTTGGATAGCTTCTTTCCAAGAATGGTTGTTTTGTGGAACAGAATCCCAGGAGGATGCTCTCCTGAACTGCACTCCCTATCCTTACTGCTCACAGTAACCTTCTACTTTGAGTGGCCTTTGGGCCTTGTATAGAGTGAATATTAGTATATATAATTTAGGTTTTCTTGTATAATAAAGTGTTTTCATCACCTGACACCCAGCTTAAGCTTCAGGGCTGTCACACAAAAAGTACTGAATACTGACAGCTTATATCACCAGGATGTGAGAGAACTTGGGATGTATGGTCAGCCTAACATTGATATTAATTCACACTTCTAAGAAAGAAAAAAATCATAACAGAATCTTATTTCCTGTGAACAAAGTTAAGAAGAAATTAATGTTGTATTTGACACTTTAAGATAATACAGATATCTTTAAAAAGGTCTTTTTTTTACTTTTTTTTTCCTTTATCTTTTTTAACTTCAGCACCTGAATTTCTTTGGTCACTTCATCATAGTGTAATAGTCAGCAAATTGAGTTTGTAGTCTTTATATGCAAGTTCAATGTTCACTGGGTATCCCATATTTGTGTCCTTAGGTCAAAACTAAACAAACATTAATAAATAGCATTTTCATCTTTTTTAATGTTGAATACTCAAGAATAACTTTTAGTTGATTTTAATTCATATCTTTTTATATTTATGTATTTAAAATGGTTAAATTATGGCCAGTCTATTGGTTTCTTACATAAAAAAACTATTTAGTTATTTCGTTTTATACTATGACAAACGTAATGAAAATTAATATTTGCAAAATCAATCTGAAAGTGCATTAGAATAACAAATGATGGTTTCCAGAAGCAAAACAATGGACTCGGAAACAAGAAATTTTTGTTAACAAAGAAAAATGTGCTGAATTACTACGTAATATCAATCCTCTTATATGACAGTGAATGCTGGACAATTTCTTGTCCAGCATTCATTGATGAAGAGCAGATTTGAGGCAACAGATGTGGTACAAAAGCTAAGCCTTTTGGTTTCCTGCAAGAGAAATTGTTTAAATTATTAATTTAGGCCTGAAATCATATAAAATAGAAAACAGTTATGAATAGAAAATTCTTAATCTTAGACTGGAAGTGATTTCCAATACATTTGTCATCTCTTGTGACATATAAACTAGTTTAAGGGCCAGACGAAATTTACTTATTTTCTGCTTTTATCTCGATAAAATTTGTTTTTGTCTATCCCTCATTCCTACTACCCTTCCCTGGTGGTGACAAGTGGAACAGCATGCTAACTAACACTGACTAAGGAGAGACCAAAAAAAAAAAAATTAAATTATATTCTTTTTAAGATAGTCCATCCATGCATAAAGTTCCTCTCTCATCTTTCCTTCCTTTTACTCTCCACTGTTGAGGTCATTTTTTTTTCCTGACAAGAGCTGTCAAGTATGACTTTGTTTTGTTTTCAGCATAAAAAAGAAAAAAAAACTTGAAGCAATCATTACTATTCACTTCACTACATTAACCAAAGTTCACCCCTTTTGTTTCCTTCCTAATTCTTTTCATTTTTACTTGTTTGTTTTTCACTACTTGCTATGGATGGCTTAATCAGAAGCTAATTTTTCAAATAGGATCACAAATACATAGTGCACACACACACACATATATATATATATATATATATATATATATATATATATATAATAAAAATTCCTATATGTGTGTATATGTATATAGGCTTTGAGTTCCATGAAAAGCTGACATGAAATGGGAGTCCTCAAGGAACTAGTTTTGGGAGTTGTAATTGTAGGTGTATCTGAGGAAATTAACGAGGAGAGACAGAAAGAATATGCCTTAAATTTTCTAAGTTGTACTGAAAATAACCTGCTTTTGTCCTGAAAATTTATGTCAAGGGCTGTAATATTGGAAAACACTCGGGCATAATGAAGCCGTAAATTTAATGTTTCAAATAGCATACTTTCTTCAAAATGAAGAATTCATAATTCTACAACCCAGCCAGGCATCATTCGGTGTTCAAAATAAGCATTCACATCCAGCACTACTGTTGACACCATTATTTTTCTTCACTTTGAGCCATCCTGGGTAAGACGATAAACTACATCCAATAGCAAGGCCTCTGATCAGGTCCACCTTAACCCAGGTTGGTAGCACATGTTGGGGTCCCAGCTATGGGTAAATAGTCAACCCCGAAACTGAGTTAAAAACATTATAAAAGTGTAAAAATAAGTTTTAATACCAGAAATACTTTGTAAAACTTATTACCAGAAATAAATTTTCAGCTATACGTTTTTGAGGAAAAAAATATCAACAGAAATAGATTTTTGACAAAACAAAAATATTACCAGGAAAAAAAAAAGTTCTTGGCATTAAATGACCCATTGAGGTTGATATGCCACAAAACAAACCAAACCAATCTTTAATTTGAGGTGTAATAAAATAATTTATTTGATAAAATATGATATCTATATATTTACTGGAAATGTAACCTGAAAAAGTGGTGTTATAGATAGTGGCTCAGATTGAGGAATCAGAGAGCCGAGTTTGAATTCCAGTTGAATCCATTACATTCACTTACATGCTAATACCCTTGGGAAAGGTATGAATCCTCTTCTTCCCCTAGCTATGGGTAAATAGCAGGACAGACTGGGTTCTATAGCCTTGGATGGCAACTAGTCTGGCACAGAAAGAAATGGCAACCTACTGCAGGAAAAAATCTGCCTTGTCAGTTATGTATTGAAAGATACATGATTGCCTAAGAGTGAATCACACATGGTCACACATGGGACTGACTGAGCCTGAAACTCTATACTTTAAGGGACTATGGGTTCATTAGTAAGACTTGTATCACTAAACTATTATTATCTCCAAAACAAAAAGTCTGTTACATTCAGGTTGTACTAAAGCCCTTGGAAAATCTATTCTCTCACTCAGCTATTGGCTGAATAGCAGGACAGACTAAGCTCTTGCATTTTAGGCAGCAACCAACCTAAGAGAAAGACCCTTTCTGAATTTAAAATAATGAAGGGAAGGGTAATCACTCAACTGTTTTTCATAGCAACTCACAGGTATTAAAGAAAAATAAAATGTGGAGGGACATGTCATTTAAATTTTCTTTTTCTATACAAATCTTTCTTTGAAAGTCCATGAATAGAACTTGAAGTAGCTAGACATTCTGGGTTTTTAGTGACTTTTATAAAACAATATATTGTGATAATAAAGAGTTAATCTTTCAAGAGACAAAGCCACAACCAGTATTGGAGCTCCTCAAATACTTAAAAACATTAGAAAAACATTTTTTTTTTTTATTTTATTTATATGAGTCTAGGGTGAAGGATTTTTTTTTTTTGCTTTTCATTTTGTGATAAGCTAGAGATAGATCTTATTATTCTGTCAGTTCTTCTTTCCTAGCCAAACGAGATTGTCATCTTCACATGCCTTCAGGCTGGGGAAAACATTTGTTGACTCAATTTCTGTTCATAGCTTTCTTTTTCTCCCCTTTTTTTATTCACTTAATTTTTTTTTTTTTCCTTCAAGTTTATATACTAGAAAATATTCAGATGTTTCTTTTCTCCCTGCCCACCCTGCTTCTATAGTGATATGTGAAAACTAACAAGGTCACTCAGTATTGTCTGGGATAAAGAAATTTACAATCTCATTGTCATGCCTTCTAATTGTTTTATATTACTGACTATTCCCTCCACCAACTATTATTGTCTATGTAACTCACAGCTGACACTAAGTGACTGGTTTTATATAAATTACTTAAAATGATATCTGAAAGTTCACAAAGTATATTGCCAACAAAACCCCATTTTACAAATTTCTGTCTGAATTTCTGGGATGAGCAGTTATTGTTACTTAGATTTTGTCCATTGTCCTCATCTTTGTTATTACTACAACATTTCAGCTGTTGTGCAGGTTTATGGTCACATTACATTGAAACCATTTCCTGTATGATCACTGAAGTTAAGCAACACTGAGCCTGGTCAGTACCTAGATGAATGACTGCTTGGGAATACCAGGTGCTGAAAGTTTGGATTGTTAATCAGAGAGCTGAGTTCCAATTCCCACTGGATTTCTTATATTCACTTACATGCAAATACATTTTGGAAATCTACCTCTTCTCCCTCCAGCTATGGGTTAATTAGTAAGACTTGTATCACTAAACCATTATTATCTTACAATCTAAAAAAACATTTTCTGGCTTTAAATAACCTGCAACAGGTTGATAATCCACAGAATATGAATCAGTTAATCAGATGTTGTGCACCTGATGTTGGCCAGATGGCACAACAGATGAAAGGATGTTATAATAACAACAAAGATGAGGACAATAGTCAGTATTAATATTTTGGACTAGTAGGAAATAATATCAGATATAACCATTGGATCCTTACAAGTTATTTTGTTTACATTTTGGATACAAAAAAGAATGAACTGATATGGGTATTTGAGAAGATCAGAATGAGGATGTTGCACATTCTTCAAAAAGGTAATTAAATGTTATATACAAATGCATGTCCTGTGATGCTCTCTGTAACTGAGCAGTCTAAAACATGCCAGATCAGACAATGGTTTCTCCTACAAAGGGGAATGCAGGTTCAAACCCAGCCAAAGTACATATTTTCTTTATTAAAGTCTCTTGAATGTGCAGGTTAGTAGATGTAATAGTTTTTTTTTTTTTTAAAAAAAAAAAAAAAAAAAAGAAAGCAGGGCATCTACTCAAACACGGGTATCCACAAAATAACATTTGGAGTAATAGGAAGCAATAGTCCAAGTGTAAATTAATGTAAATACTTTATACAAATTTTTTTATGCTTTTACTCTCCATAACTAATCTGTATATGCTAATTATACACTTGAAACATTAAAATATTTGTTTCCTGTTTATACCAAACTATGGTTTATACTGCAGCTATGTTGAGCTGACGTTACTTACAGTTTCTGGAGAGAGTGCATAATCTGGCATGATCAACAGTCTGAAAAGCCTGTACATTCAAACCCTCCTGAACAGTTTCATCTACCCTATTTCATTCACAAGGCATGGGTCAGCCTGTAGTTATCAGGCACTTCCCAATAGTATTGCAATCTGGAATCATCTCTCCAGGCCAGTATTATTGTTACCACCTTGGCAAATTGACCCTGGTGAGATTCAGTCACATGGTCAGAATGCTAATGTTCTAACTGCTCAACCACGTGTGCACTGAGACTCAAATATAATTTGTTTCAGTATTAAATAATCCAAAAAGTGTTGGCATCTCATTAAATCAACCAACCCAAAATTCTGTCTGAAAGTTATAAGCCATCACTTTTTCATTTCAGCAACCTGGTTTATATTCCATACAACAAAATCAGCTCATTTCCACAGATTAGAATACATTCATTGCACCTCAGACAGCACATGACCAGGAAAAAAAACTTTCACAGTAAATCAACAAAAAAAAAAATACTGAAATTTAAAATCTTTTTCATTCTCACACAAAAACTTGATTATAATTGTTGAAAATGAAGCATCTTTTTTTCTGTTGCAATGGTTTTTGACAAAAAACCAAACTGTAGAATCTTTTTGTGATGTTTTAACTGAGCTGAACATTTTAAAATATTAACAATAATAATTAAATGTAGACGAGCTTTTTGCTTTTATTTTTTTCTTTAAAAAGTGATAATGTGTGTTAAAATTGTTTCTGTCACAAGGCAAATTGAGTTAGCACTTACCCAGGTTGGAATAGTCTCGAATGTTGTCACAGCTGTTCTTTTGAATTTAATTAAATGCATATTTCTTTGTCTCTTGGGTTCAAAACATCGCAAATGTTTGTTTTTATATATCGTATAAAAACCTGTATATAACACAAAATGTGTGTACACTCAAGTTCTAAGACAACAAATAGTGTTTAAAACAATTTTTATATCTGTCTATGTTTCTGAGATAAGGTATTGTAATTATTTAGACTATTTATATTGTTTGGACTGTTGTCCTCATCTTTCTTGCTACATTCATGATGTTTCAGTCATTGTATGCTCCAGCTGTGAGTTCAAAAACCTGGTTACTGCAGTGGTGAATAAAAACTTGGAGAATTGATTTAAAGGAAGATGACAGTGATATCCAAAAGAGGCATGGCACATGGAACTAGAACAACCTACTCTGGTGGACGAAATGAAGGGTTCCATTTGAAATTCCAATCACCTGAAGAAGACAAAAACATTGACTATGGTAACAAAGTTGATGACAAGTCTGAACAATGTGAATAGTGTAAATAGTTACAATTGTTACTGAAACAAATAACTTGTATGTTTTTAATCATGACATACAGGTAGTGTAGTTGCTAGTGACTTAGAAAGAGAAATCAGCATGCAGAGTTCAAATTCTGAGCTTGTCATGCTCACTTTTGAAAAAATACCTTGCGAGTTAGAAATATATCTCTTCTCCCACAAGCTAAGAGTTAAATGGTAGGACTGACTGGGCATTTTGATGTGACAACCAGTTTAGGAGAAGGAAAACTTAACCTTTAGCTATCTTGCTACAGCTGAAGCACATGTGGTGTCCCTACAACATTAATGGCGCATGGGACTCATAACCTTGGTTAATCAGGAGATGCTTAGTTAATGCTAGCATGGTTACCTGGAGTTATAAGGGTTAAAATAGTTTCCAACATTATAGTTAACCTTTGACTGTTAAGCAATTACATTTTCTGTTTAAGATAAAAAGGAAAAGATTTGGTGAATATGATAAATTCACAGGAGTTTTTTGTTCGGATTTGAAATTGTTAAATTTGACAGATTTCTCTGCAGTTATTAGTATTATAGTTATTTGTGTTATATTTGTTTTAAAAAGTTTCAGTAGACTGACATTTTTTTAATTTGATTTCTTTATTCATAGTTCTTTCTAAAGATCTGATCTTCAACAATGGTACTTTGAAATTCAATTTAATTTTGAAACAATGGGATATATTCTCCATCTTTATCAACTTAAGTTATAAAGAGTGTCAAAAATTTGAGAGATATAGTTTAATAAAAAAAATGTCTCCTATTTCTGTATGAATGGCCAGAGATAATAGGAAACATTTTTAACTCTACTGTATCACTAAAAAAAGTGATACTGAAAAGTTGACACCAAAGGCTCATATACATACATCATATATATTTCCTATACATACATACATACATAGGATGGGTTTGCTGAAATTCCCATCCACTCATATATACCATTCCAACATTTGTTTACTGAATATACACATCCATATATTGTTGCGGTGATCTTTCAATGTCTATGCAACTCATAAAGCAATAAAATAAGATTTCTTTGATTACAACCTCATTTGCCAAAAAACTATAAACAAAAGTAAAGTTCTCTCTCGACTGACTTATAGAATTTTGTCTATTTAAGCAGCAAATGTTTTTTAAGGCAACTATTTCTAAAAGCAGATATTTTGTCTCTATTAATTTTACTGATTAACTTTCCCAAAATATGAATATCCTTCTCAGAAAAGGGGAAATTCTGCCAGAAATTTTCCAAAGTACATTTCAGAAGAAAAGTACAAGGAATATAGTCCAAGCATTCAACTAAAGTTATCATCAGGGTAGATAGACAATTGGTGAGTTTCATAGAACTATTGAGTTTTGTGATGCAGGCAAAGAGCATTGTGATGTTTTTATATATAAATTTGTTTTTATTTATTGATGACTGTTTTTGTTGTATGAGTATTGCTTCAAGGATCATATCTATTTTTGCTATTTGATTTTACTAGTATTTTGGTATTGTTTGGGAGTAGCTGTTTAATGTTCCTATGATCCTTATGCTGCTTATTAATGTGTTGTTTGATGGCACTACGATCAGATAGGTGACAAGTGATTTTATCTGAGTGTGGTCAACATTCAGAGGCTCCGAGTGTTGACTTCAATGTTCACTTTTATATTTACATATGCTCTCTCATATTGAGCACTGTATCCCATAAATACAGCACACCTTAAAACTATATTTCTTATATATATATATGTGTGTGTGTGTAAAATGCAAAATCTTTTTACATTCCCTTTAAGCCCTGACCTCTGCTTTACTGGTGGGTAGAGAAAAATGACATAATGCCTAGCCACCGGTTGAATGGTAGTAAACTATTTTTTATATCTACCATAAAACATTACATATCAATTATTTGCAAATTTTGACTCGGGAGCTCAGGCAGAAGGGTTAAAATTGTTCAGGAATAGAGGGCTCAAAACGTTAAACCACCCACAATAAATAGAACAAAAAATTTTTTTCGTTTTCTTTACCCCTCTTTTGATAAATATTAGTGTGAGTCGAGTACCATTGAAGCATTCAACTCTGAATGGATTTGTGAAAAAAAAAATCAGATTTTTAAATATAGAGGCAAAAATATGATCAAATAATAGAAACCTTTTTTCTTTTTTTAAGTCTGTAGCAAACAGCAGGGTTATTTTCCAGGAAAGAGAAAAGTTTTAAATATAAATCCTTCCTTTCTTCCCCCAAC
Source organism: Acanthosepion pharaonis (assembly GCA_903632075.3). Taxonomy (NCBI): domain Eukaryota; kingdom Metazoa; phylum Mollusca; class Cephalopoda; order Sepiida; family Sepiidae; genus Acanthosepion; species Acanthosepion pharaonis. The sequence goes on from CAHIKZ030003966.1 coordinate 3,192,608, forward strand.
CCACTTCATAAGTTTTAAAGAGTTGCAAAGCAAGCATCATTTTCTAAATCTCTGTGGAAATAAAATTGAGACAGAGGTGGTAAGTGGAGGAACCAGATCCGTGAGATAAGCTAAGCAGAGGTAAGTTTAAAAACAAAAAATATTCACGGGTTGGTAAGATAAAAACGTAGCTTATTTAATTTTAAAATGTAATCTGATTTCCTTGTTAAGTTACCCTTTCCAATAGATTTTAAGGCAGCAGGTGCATTTTTATATATATATATATATATATATATATATATATAGTGTGTGTGTGTCTGTCTTTCTCGTACGAACGTGTTCATGGGTTTTTTTTTATGATGAATTTTTATATAGTATGCTAGATCCTCTGTAGGGGTACAAAAGGCTCCCATGAAAGCGTAAATATGTTGCATCTAAAAGTTGTGAATTATATTTTTTGCATTACTTATAGGGCCAAGGCTTCGCACTGCTTTCTACAGCAATATGGTGATGGAACTAGCTAAATTTTGTTACTTCACCATATACATGTGTGGTACAACTTATTTCTAAATGAGTCACCTTAAAAATAATCTAACGAGCAACCTAAACTCTACTGTGGGTGTTTGTAAAAGGTATAAGATTAAGAAAAATCGTATTTGAATATAGATGAGTGAATTGTGTGTGTGTATATATATATATATATATATATATATACACACTTTAAATAATTTTTTTTATATCGAGAGTCAATCCTAGCCGGTCTGAGAGTTATTTCTGGTGTCTTCACTTAAGTTTATCTCCGCTGACATAAATTAATACAGGTGTGTATGTGTGGACATGGTGACTGTTTCATAATTCAATACAATTTTCAGACCAAGTCTGACTTGCTGATGACCTTCATGCCCCGAAGATTGCGTTCAAACTGTCTATGTTCGATGATGACCCCACTGTCCACTTTTTTTTTATATTTACATGACCTCTATCTCTGATATTGTGCACTTTTACCCATAAATATGACATACCTTAAAAGCTATATTTTGTTAGCATATTGCTTAAAGTTCGTATTTTCTTGATTTCAGATGAAATCTTGGAAATTTTTCAACATATTTCAGTGATGTATTTCACTTTCAAAAATTATAATTGATAAATATAGCTAGATACACAGAAGAAACTGCGGCGTCAACCTAAACTGACGCCAGGAGGCCATGAGCAAAACTAAACCAAACCTGCCATAGTAGATATTTACTCTACTTAATATCACAGTCCTGGACACGATGAAACGGAAGTAGTTTCCGAAACAATAGACAATGTTTTACAGCGGACGTCTCAGTTTGAATAACTTGTGCTGTGTACTTCACTCACTTGGATTCTTAGATCCTATTTGTTCGCTTCATTGAAGACATGTTCTTCCTAATCAATAAGGCACAGGTGGAGAGTTAGTGAGTAAGAGGCGGGATTATCAAGTCGGCAACCACATCTGTTTATCCCTTTGCCCTTTTACTGATGTGAAACAGGTTCTGTTGGTTGTTCAGTCAAGAGCGGCTTCCTTAACTCTCACAATTCATGTCTACGCGCTCTAATTTTATCCCATACCGTGTGGTCATCGTTTGTGAGAATAGAAATGACAGAGACAAAAGGAATTTGCTAAAACCTTTTGATTTTTTTTCCTTTCTGTTTGTGTTTCGTTTTCGTATAGTGAGAAGAGGGTTCCAGTTTCCAATGATTTAGAAATTCTTAGTGTGAATGACTGGAACCGTCAAGAAAGCCCTCTCCCGCCACCCCTAATCATCAAAGAATTTTAACTATCCCCTTTAACTGGTATCTCTTTATTTTACTCTAAATCGCTCACCCACACTATCTCTCACATCCCACTCACCTTCGGCTTTACCAAACAGGTGCAAACACCCTGTCCGAGTTCCCGTCTCGGGCGGCACAAAGGCCGCTCTCTAAACAGTTCCTCCTGAGTAAATAAATATTACGCCAATTCAGTCTGAGACATGGGGAGGAGGTACAAAATGGAATTGTGGGGAATAGAAGAGGGAGTTGGGTACTTTTTTTTAAAAAAAGTGGTCCTATAATAGGAAAATTCCAAAGACTTAATAATATTAGCCTTTTTTTTTTTTTTTTTTTTTTTTTTTTCAACACGTCTTGTGTGTATGTGAAAACAAAAGCATTTTTCTTTCAGGGAAAATCGTCAGCTTCCTTGTCTGTTTATTTGGAATTTGGTATTTTCAGTTGACAGTAAATAGATGAAAAATTTACTTTTGGTATTGAATGTTTGCTTGTTTTAGAGACAAATGTGTTTTTCTCTAGTTAGGCTATGACTATTTGCTGTCATCTCTTTTTCTTTTAAAGCTTATCAGAATTAATAGGCATTTTTTTTTTTCTATTTTGGATTTCATGAACGTTGGTAGCCCTCAATTATTTTGTGCTGGTGAATTTCAATGCACCTGGACAAAGACTATTCTTTTTTGCGTTATTGGTTTCACCGATATTTTCATTTTTTTTTTTGTATGTATTTTTTTTCTTTTTTTTCTCTCTAAATCACTTGTTCAAAGCGATATCCCTGTTCTAAACAATATCGTAAACAATCTGTTAATTTCTAGATCCCCCCCTCAGAGAATAACTGATACTGTCCTGTGATAGAATCATAGATGAAAGGGAAAAAAAAGGTGTGTTTATTATAACTGAAAAGAGAAAACCTTTTGTATTATTTGTATGCTACTATACATTTTTTATATTGAATTATAATAGGAGTATATCGGTTCACCTATCGTCCGGTTCACACTTCTCACCGGTCTTTTGAACAGGCGTAGACGTTTATCCCTTGATTCCTGTTTAGGATTGCGTTTCTGGTTCCTGTTAAAGAATTTTCCTTTCTCTTCCGGTAACCCTTGCGCCTTAGTGGCATTATCACTTTGCTTGGGGTGATGTCTTTTACTTTGTAACCTGCTACCTCTTAGACCTTGTACAGAGTGAATATAGTAAAAAAAAAAAAAAAAACACAATATGGTATTTATTTTGAAATAAAAAAAATTGTAGCACAAGGCCGGAAATTGGCGGAAAAAAAGGGGCGAACGTGTTGGTCTTTCTTTTTCTGTCATTAACTTAGTTGCGTTTGCTTTATTCAAAAAACGTTGCGTTTAAAAATATGAGAAGTGGAAATAAAAACAGTTTTCTGTCGTCTAACAAGGAGTGGAAGTGAAAAATGAAATATTAGGGTTATTAAGAAACGAAAATGGCCAATGATCCTACATTTGCTAAGCTAAATTCAACAAGACTTAACAAAAGTGAAACACTACAATTCTGTCCTAACTCGAACTTGCCAGACGCGTCTCTCCCCAAAGTGCAAAATCCATAATTAGTCAGGTCGAAACACCACACTAAATTAGTCCTTCTCGCACGACAAAATCGTGCGACATTCATTTACTTTCAGTATAAGTCCGATTAAGATAACCTCACTCTCTCTACGCTGAGATGCTTAAAGTCGATGACTTGTCGGTAGAAAGAAAAAAAAAACAAATTGTTTTTCATTCTCGTCACCCAAATCGCTATCTGCATCATGCCGAGTCAACACAAGAATTTTCTTATCAAGCAATCTGTCCATGTTGCTGCAGACAGAACTGGCTTCTAAAGGGACAAAAAAAAAATATCCTTAAAACCTACTAACAAGCCTGCACGGCGGTCAAACTACACCATTGTGGAAGAAATCATGCCTGACTATTTCCTCCAAATCAACACAACCGGTGCATTTTGGCGTCTTTGCCACCGGTGTATTTGACATCTTTGCCACTGTCTTACCATAATGTGGGAGATATTTCTTTTTTCTTCTTCTGTAAACTGTGAGTAATGATGTCGGAGTTATCTCCTCCTTAATTCCCTAATTGTCACAAGGGGTATCTCTCCCTACACTATAAATACTGGGCGACTTCTTGCCCCATTCTCTTTTTCATTTCAGCTAACACCTCTACAATGTGAGCTCTCGCAAAAGATAGTGTTTCCCCACTTGTGGGAAGACACCATAAACATTATACATACATACATACATACACGCACGTACGAACATTCACCAAAGAACAAACACAAATGTTCACACACACACGCAAATGTTAATGTCTATGTCCATTGTAAAATTGTTGTTTACTACATATATTTGAGATTTTATATATATATATATATATATATATATATATATATATATATATATATATATATATATATATATATATATATATATATATATATATATATATGTCTTGTTTGTTTTCTTTACATCTTCAGTTGAACTCAATTTGAGTCCGCCATTTTTTGTAGTTGGACCTTCTTCTAGCAGGAAATAAACAGCACGTGTCTCTAATACAACAACTCGTAAATACTCCCGGTCCTCTACAATGACATTTAAAATGTGCAATCTTTTTTTTTCAAGAAGACAGTTTACTATGAAATATGAAAAGATAGATCCACGAAAATCAGGTTACACACGCCTTTATATATAAGAAATTTTTACATAAATTTCAGTTTGAGATTTTACCATAATTAATGCAAGTTTATCTAGTGGAACAATTCTAACTTTGACGAAATATAGAGGCTTTGTTTCTTTTCCTGTGTCTCTATCTCTCTCTGTGTGAAAAAAATCTTGAGTTTCATAAGTTAAAACAAATTTCAATTATATATATTATTTTTTTCTGTTAGAAAAACCTTTTATCAATCCACAGCGAATCACGAGCCAGGTGAAAGAAGCGTTGTTTTTAATATATTTCAATTTGTGTACCCAAGATCATAGTGGGTAGTACTCTCCTCGATCAAATTGTCTCGCAAGGATCCTCTCGATATAATGGCTTTCTCGACGGTATCAGAGAGGGTAGTTTTTACCCTCCCAGTGTATTGATATTTACGATAGCAGCACTCGTTTCGAGACAAACGGTCGGCGTCCTCGTCATCTGAGTGCGCGCTTCTCAAAAACAGAAATGCGTTCTTGGCTTCTTTCCAGTATCTTCCACTCATCTGAGTTTTACTCTTATATAAGGATAGTCTGTATCGAGACAAAATATGTTCTAAATAAACTGCACTATGGAATTAACACATACACCGCTGATTTAGATAGAACGCTGCATCGAAGCCGAACCGTTCCAATCTGTTAAATTAATTATACTTGCTTCGAGTGTACATTTCGATCTATCAAGTTTGGCAACAAAAAAGGACTTTTCATGTCGCCCTCCCTATCTACATCAGGATCAAGTATAGCATTTCAATCACCGCTGAAACTACCCGTTTCAATGGTGTCACAATGAGGTCAGTTCAATAAGGAAAAGGAAAGCAACCTACTCCCTGCTGTCATTTGTTGTAGGAGCCTCATTGAACCAAAACTTTTACTCGTTTATGGTAATATGCAGCAAAGCCGAGCCTGCAAGGTCTTTGAAGGGAACATATTGCTATTAGAGAGCGGTTTACACGCCAAAAAACACCTTGAATGCCTATCAAAATATGCTGAAAAACGGTAAAAACCTTCTCGGTATACCATCTTCATGGTCTCTTGCAAGCAAAACAACACAGATGCTGAAGGCCGGAAATGAATCTCGTCCTTTCAGACTCCGACTTCAACCCTCGAGTATTTAAAGTAACCATATAGCCATAATCGCTTTAGTCGTGTTGCGCAGCTGAGAAAAAAATGCCCGACTTTTGACCAATGCCAGTCTTGATAGAGACGCCCTAGAACAAACCCTGGATGTCTCTTGGTAAAGTTAGTTTGATAGTTCTATAGAGGGATGGGGGAATAAATAAAAGAACCCTACGCTAGCATTCTTATTTTAAATTTTAGAGATTTACTATGTGTAATCAGCCAGCAGAGGCGACATTTTCAATCTTCTTAGGTTTCTCCAGAACACCCCAAATTTACTGTGTACCCTGACCAATCAATTCGACTGCCAAAAGGCGTTGGGCGTACAGGAAATTTGCTGGATCCTCCACACTTCTTTTACTAGTTACATGTTTCGGAAGTTGTGGAGGGTCTTCAGTTCCTTCTTCAGACCCCACCTCCTACAGGTTTTTCTTGTCCAATATGTCCCGGGCGACACAGTAAATGGTTTTCGCCTGTGTTGTAGTCTTGTGTGTTGCTGTTTTTTGTTTGTTTTTTTTGTTTTGTTTTTTCGATTATTTCTGCCAATGAACTTATTTGTCCTCTTTTTTTATATGAAAAAAAGAGAGAGAGAGAAAGTAGGGGTGGAACTTTTGTGGTAAGAGGGTGAGCTACAAAAACAAATGTTTGGCTGTGTCAGTCTGGGCATAATCCTTCTGGGTATAGTCTTTCACTTTCCTGTAAAGAAAGAACTTTCAAAACATTAAAAAAAAAAACAGTCCAGCACAAACAAAATCTGCTTCAATTCTTAACGTGAAATAGAAAAATATCTAACAAAACGGTAAAAGTCAAAAAAAAAACTCCGCTCAAAATTAAATCTAAAATATTAGGAACTTGCAGACGTAGAAGAAAACAAGATATAACAAAATTTACAACCAATCACTGTTGCTTTGAGTACATTTAAAAAGCTTCGTGATTGTGTTTCCTAAAAACAAATACAAGAATGTGCGAGTCAATTAAAAAAAGAATGCAAGCTCGTCTACGCAAATCTATGCTAAGCGACTTCTTTTCCCCCAAAGGGATATTCAAATCAGTTAAGGATCAAACGATTCGCTGACAATGAAAACTACAAAGGCAGATTCAATGCTCTTATACAGGGTGCGACAGAAATACCTCCCAAATAATGGTAAGACATTAGCTAGATGAAGACATCTTTGCCACTATCTTACTGTGGGAGGTTCTTTTTTTTCTGTAAACTGTGAGTAATGACACTTAAAATGTACAATCTTTTTTTATTAAAAAGACAGTTTACTATGAAATGAGGAAAGATAGATACACGAAAATCACATTACACACGCCCATATATAAAGAAATTTTACATAAATTGCAGTTTGAGATTTTACCGTAATTTAATGGAAGTTTATCTACTGTAACACTTCTAACTTTGACAAAATATAGAGACTGTCTCTCTTTGTATGCCTGTGTGTATATCTGTGTGTGGAAAGAATCTTCAGTTTCATAAGTTAAAACAAATCTTATTTTAATGTATATTAATTTTTATCAACTTGATTGACAATCTGATTATTTATTTTGGCATAACCGAAAACATTCATGAACAAAATTTAAATATTTAACAGACAAGACAAAAACAATAAGAATTTTTATTTAAAAGAAAACGATCGATTTTTTTTTTAATTATTACACCCCAAGCAAGATCAAAGTTGAGTGGAAATCAAGAAGCCGGAAGAGAAAATTGAGAGAGAAGAAATTGTTAACATTGACGTTAAATTCGTAAAGTCGAGATATCTAAGAGGAAAGCTTATCAGAACAATTACCATGAAAATATTTGTAGAAAAGTTACCGAGAAGCCACTTTACAGCGGTGGTAAAGTGACTGAAGCCGAGATGCCAAGTCAAGACCTATAACATTTCATATTCTTTTTATTTAATCAAGAATTTCTAAATTCATAACAGAAGCACCGGGCCAGATATGACAGCAACATTCAATGCATGGACGAATGGTCGACTTAAAAATGTGTAAGATAGATTCTGTCGAGGAAAATTGTATAGCATGGCACAGGGAACCAACTTTCCTAGCAGTTCATTAAAAATAATCTTTCCACTTCATGTCAACGGAAAACGTTAGATAAAGAAGGCGCAATGAGCCATTCTTATGGAGATTTTCCTTCGCCATAATCGATTAATTTATAAAAACAATATTTTCTTATACAAACAGCTATTTCGAATGATATCTTTTTTGTTTCTTGAATATGTTTGTATTTTTGTAACACAAAGTATGACTTACAAAGACAATTGTCCACGTCGTTACAGGAAGAGCTCTTGAGAATTTCAAATTATTCCGACGACTTAAGAATTCTTTAATGTTGTTGAATGAAAGATTGTATATATCAAATAAAATTGACGCATTTTTAGGAGTCCATACCTTTCGTGTAATGAATACGCGAGATATCAATAAATTCGTAGCCTAAAGATGGAGAAAGAAAACATTTCAATATAATTTGTCTGTACATTAATAAATTCGACACTTCAAACTTAATCACATAGAACGAAAATAAAATTTCAGATTAAAATTGGACTAATAGCAGTCGGGCTACGAATTTGTTAATCCACTGTAACTTAGATCGCCAAACTTGTTTAATGTAAGAGCCACAGACTATAAAGTTCAGATGTTCGAGAGCCACAAAACATGAAGACAATTTACACATACGTTTTTGTTACATACACATTAACATTAAACTTGCGTTTTAATCTAATGCTGCTTCAGCTCATACCCAGTAAGTAATTATAAAGCTTGAAATTGTTCTTTTAAATTAACTGTAATGAAAAAGAAGCCCAGCCGACATATTTCTAAGAGCCGCATGTGTCTCGCCAGCTGAGATTTGACCACCTCTGCACTTATAGTATAAACGAGATTTTTAGCTTAATTTCCAACATTTTTAATGTATGTTATAAAATGTGTAATGGTTAAGAAGATAAGTCCTTTTAATATTGTAATAAGTTTAAACCTCCCTTGTCAGACTCCGTAAACAGCATTTTTTAAAGACATCATGACTAGTGAAAAATCTTGATTTTTAAAGGGGCCAAAGTTTAGTGTTTTAGACTTTTCTTTGCACTATTTGAGAAATAAATCATTTTTGTGTTAACTTATGAAATGGAAGTGTTAAATCTGTCGACAATAAAACTCTGTCAATGAAAAGCAGTCTGTATCAATGTCGGCACCATAACCCAGCGAGTAGGTGTGGTACTTTCTCCGCTGCAAGTCTAACGTAATGTAAACTGTTGTTAAGACCCTTTGTCCCCCAATGTATACAAACTTGCACGGCTTTTTCTTGTTTTTATGTATATTTCTGTCACTTACACTATGTATGTTTTGCTTGTTTCGAAATACCAGTTTGTGATTGGGGATAGGGATCTTTTTAGAGTTTTAGTATTCTTAGAACCTAGACGTTACTTGGTTTTTAGCAAAAAAATGTCTACGTAGGGTGTGGATGGAGAAGAATAAAAAAGAACACAGTTGGCTTGTGGGGTATTGAAAAGAAACAGATTTGTTGTAGATTCCGTTGGTTTCTTGAAGGCCGCCGTGTATTTAAGAACTTTGTATGTGTATATACCTTCATAGATTCACTTAAAAAATTAGCATACATGATTAACTCCCCCCGGCCCCCAAAAAACTAGTTTTATTGTTATAGTCCAAAGGATTTTTTTATTATTAAATTCCTTTCTAGAACCTCCGACATTTTGGTTAAAAATTTTGTTTTTCTTGTGTCAACGGCGGTGGTGAAAGGGGGTCATAACTTAGTATGGGAAATGAGAGCGTCTTTTTGCGATGCAAAACATTGATTTGGAAAATCTTGTAAAAAATCAAATAATTGTCGGATTTTAATGAAACCTTCACGATTTACTCGCAAATAAATTATTTTAGAAATGTTATTTTTAGAAAATCTTAAAATATTTTTTTTACATCTGTTACTTATTTAATTTACGAAATTTCAAGAGCGCTCATACATAAGTCCTTGGAGAATAAATCAAGTTTATTTTGTCAAACTCAAACAGGATTCCCAGTTACCAAAAACCTGCTCTGAATAATAAGATAAAAAAAATGAAATAATGCTAAGACAATATTTAATTAGAAAAGCTTTTAATTGCTTTTCTAAATATGGCATATTTATGGGCTTAAGAAAAATTGTGTTTTTTTTTTTTTTTTGTTTTTTTTTTTTTTCCGATCAATAATGAATTTTTTTTCAAGAACTGTTTTCATTCTTTTTAAATTTTAATTATAATATTTTATAAACTTTTAAATGTTTTAAAATTCTGTATTAATTTGTAGCGGTTAGGTGATATTAAGTAAAAACTATATCTGCTAATCATAAATGAAAAAGCTTACTATAGTTTAACGACCCATAATATTTTATAAAGAATTTGAATTTTTTTTTTATATTTATATTTTTGGTGGGTTTGTGTTTAAAAGTGCCTATTTTTTTAAAAAATACGAACATCCATACACGACGTTATCAGAAAATAAGAGTGGTAACTATAGTAAAATTGATTTTTCTAAATCTTAAAGATTACTGAGTAGTATAAGGCGTTCACGTTGTTTTTATCAAATAATTTTTACAGTTATATATTCTTTACTTAAAACTGACAAACATTAAGGTATCGACAAATCTGTTAAAGGACATCATCAAAACACCCATGCTTTTCTCTAATATTTAAACTAAAAGTAATGTTTAATTCAGATTAATTAAGCTTAAAGTCGGTTCCTCTTGGCCAAATAAAGTTTCAGAAAAGTATATTTTATTTTTGAAAATTTTTAATAAATTATGTTGAAAGCTTTGTCAATATGGCCGATTTTAGTGAATTAAACAAAATCTTTCCAATCAATTAAAATCCGGTTTGAAATGCAAAACATTTTGCTTATATTGGAAATATTAAATTTAATCTATTAGCTTGCAATTAAAACTAAAATAAAAATATTTTATTTTTAAAGTGCACTTTAAACTTTAAGTATATTTTTTATAGTATGTGTTGGTGATATGAAGATGTCTGTTCTATTTTTATTAGGGTAGTATTTTTTTTTTTTTTTTAATGAAAGTTAACAAACAAAAATAAAACAGGCCTTAACTTTGATTTAAAAAATACTAGTCTAATAAAAAAAGAAAAGGAATATTAATATCTTTCCATCGATAAACACCTGCCACACAAACACACACACACATATATATATATATATATACACCCATTTCACTGTCCGATATTGCTGCTTTTGTACAATCGAGAAAATGATTGAAGCGTTCAGAGCTCCAACTATTTATCAACATTTTTTAACTTTTTTAAATTATCGTGAATGTATGGCTTTATTTTATTACTGATCTACTGAAATAAAATGTCATATGTAGTTGATACATATCAACTAATATGCCACCGACTGTAACTTAGCAGTATTCTAATTCAGTTAAGCCACTGAATGTCTGTCTGCTTTTCTCGTCTGCTTCAAATTAGCCAGTTAAGCACCGTTTGAAATGAACTTTTTAACGTACTGTTTAAACATACTGCTGAAGAACGGTTCCTAATTAAATGTTTTAGTTTGAAAGGTTAACGACAAATTTAGTTTGACTGCCTTCTTCATTAGTGGTTGATAAATGAACTGAAAAATGTCTGCAGAATTGAACAAAAAGATAAAATAAAATTGCATTAGAAATAATTACAAGAATTGGTTAATTACTGTAATGAATAAAATCTTCCGAGGTATAGATAAAATTCTTATGAACTTTTGTGTGCATTCTGATTTGTATTTATTCATTTTTGTGTTTGTAAATTTGTCATTGGAATTTTACGTGTTTCTTTAAGATGACAGAAAGAAAAGTGGTAAGAAGGTTCACTTTGTAAGAAAAAAAGACTTAACTTTAGTTTGTGAGTCGGAAATAATATTTGAAAAAATATTTTTATTTAGAATAAGTCGGTTATGTGCCATGCGTGATATACGCTTAGGCGATCATGTATCTTTCGATACATGACTGACAAGGCAGATTTTTTTTCCCGTAGTAGGTTGCCGTTTCTTTCTGCGGTAGACTAGTTGCCATCCAAGGCTACAGTCAGTCTGTCCTGCTATTTATACATAGCTAGTGGAAGAAGAAAAGGATTCATATCTTTCCCAAGGGTATTAGCACGTAAATGAATGTAATGGTTTCGAACTCAGCTCTCGGATTTCTCACTTCGAACCGCTATCCATTGCTCCACCGTAGTACTTTTAAATAAAACAAGTGATAATTTATTTAATGTATATTTATTAAGAAAATGTCTTATTTGGCTTCTAATTAAAAAAGTAATATTTTAATTGGTAAAAGTTGCTGTTTAGTTTCTTTGAAATATTAATTTAAGAAATATTAAATGGAAATATATGTTCTTTTAAATGGGAGCATCACTTATTTTCTAGTTTCTTACAAGCTATAGTTATATTTCTCGTACCCTTTTATTTTTCCTATGGCCTCTTAAATTAGATAAACTTTAACTTTAAGCCGCCATTAACAGGTCATTTGAAGAGGATCGAACTCTTTCAATAATGCATGAAATCAATACTTTGAACCACTAAATTATCACAACTGCACCTTCGAGGGAAGTAGCATCCCAGTACGTTGCTTGCGGTTTTATATGCATTGCAATCGGTCAGCTGATCAAGCCAATGGGATTTTTCTGTGGACTGCCGAATACACGGCTCAGATCTTTTTTCTGTCAATATTTCTTTCAAGTGATCAGAAAAATGTTACATCGACGATGTATTATGTCTTATATAAATGGCCAGAACATTTTCTTAAATAAAATATTTCCCCAACCTGATTTGAGACATACATTTTGAATCTGTAAAAATCGTTCTCGTGAAGTTACATTTTTAACTTATCTAGAAAATTTACTGCGAGATTTTTTCCCATGTGCAGGTAGCGTAATGTTTACCAGCACAGAAAGTGGAATCAGCAAACCAAGTTCAAATTACAACCAGTTGCGTTTACTTTACACAAGTGCGCATACAAAAGGCATGAATCCATTACTCCTAGCTCTGGGTTAAAGGACGATAGAGCGGACACTATGGCTTTTAGTAGCAGTAAGTCTAAGAAGTACTACGACGAATTCACAACTGTTGAGAAAGCAACAGGAAACCACTCTACAAAACATCTTTCGTAAGATGTGATGGCAGTTCTCAGATGATAAAGAAAAGGAATATGTGGAGAGCCGTGTTCACTTACGTTCTGAAGAGACATGGCATTAAAAGAAATCACGCTAATATTATAGGATATAATAATAAAATCAAGACAGATGGGCTTTAAAAGAAAAAAAATATTATTCAGAAAATGAACTCACTCTGTACGTATTTGAGGGGTACTTTGCTTTTCCAGGTTCTCTTACGTCAATATTTTTGTGCACAAGTTGAATAATTAAAGCAATAAAAAAAGGGATATAATTAAAAGGCGACAAAAGGGAAAACGACTGCCGTAGTTGGTAATACAAAATTAGAAGCAAAAAAAATGACCAACAAAATAAATTAACCGATCATCGCTCCTCACTCATCGGAACTCGGTATGCACAAAATAATTTACTTTCTGCGATCAAGCTCTGATAATTGGTGAGGGTTAACCAATTAGCTCATTCAGTTTTTCTCTCCTAATTTTGTATTGCCAATTACCATAGTTATTTTTTTCTCTTTCTGACAATTTCAATTACGTCCGTTTTTATTGTTTTAATTAAATCCTATATTCCTAATAAGATCTTTAAGAAGGTGAATAGTTGTTTGTTGTAGCGCGATGGTTTTTCATATTTGTCCTTAAGACCCTTGCTTCTCACTGGGCGCTCTGATGTGCCAGATAAAATTTGGCAAATATTGGTAATAGAATGCTTTATTTTTGCGGTCTCTCTTTGTTACAGATATTAAAACAGTTCCAAGGAGTCTCATTTTTTTTCTCTCTGTGTTTCTCCATTCAAGGTTTAAAAGGTTTCAATTTTTTACCGAGAGTTTTTTTTTTTTTTTAACTTTCTTTTTATCACTTAAGAGTATCTCTCTTATGTAAATGATATGTACGTACACCTTTTATTCTTTCTCACCCTGAAAAGATTGCATGAAGATTTATGGCATATATGCTTCAGTAGTTGTCAGAGCTAAGTAGTCATTCGTAATTTATTTTAAACTTCATTCAAGTGTTTCTTTTTTTGATATATATATATATATATATATATATATATATGGTTATTTTTTTTAATTTTGTTTAAACGTTATTTTTCATGGGTTCTCACATTTGAGTAGAAGCTTTGTTTTTTATCCAACAATATCTACCAGCCTGAATATTCAGAAAAAATATGCGTCATCCGCATCGCCCATTAGGAACAGTCACTGAGTCTGACGTACCTAACTGATTGGCCATGCAGAACTTACGGTCAAACAGCCCGAATAGTGCCACTTGAACACACCCTCTTTGCCGACTCTCGAAACATCCATGTCTGTATCGTATCCTAACGTAAACAAAGACAATTTATTTTCAGGAAATGTGTTATATCTGATGTGTTATTTTTTTAATTTATTTTGTTTAATTTAAATGTTTTTGTTTTTTTTTGTTTTTTTTGTTTTTTTTTTTAGGTATAATCATATTCGAGTAGAAGCCCTGTCTTTTAATTAAACAGTATTTTTTGGCCAACTAAATCTACCGGCCTGATTCACTATTAAATATATATTTACACTGAATTTCCTTTGAGGACGATGATGACTAATTTTTTTCCTGGCTTTCTCAGGATATCACACAAATTATTTAAACTTGATGAGGTATTCAAGTTTGTAAAAAATATATAGCATATAAAGATTTCATATAAAAAGCACGCACACACAAGAAAATAGGATCAACATATATATATACAAAAATGGCAGACTCCAGTTAAAAGGTACCAAAAATAAAATCTAAAATAGTATTTGAAAATTGAGGGTACAATAGAAAACAGATCATGAGGTATAACAAAAATGTTTAACCAACTGCTTGTTCAGGTTTGTATCTCCTGGAAACATACTTTTCAACAGGTTATAGTCAGTCAACTACATAAATCTGTCAATCAACTCTCTTTTTATAAAGAGAGAAGGGAAGTAGTTAGAGATCAAAAGATTCCCTGACAATTGAAACTACATGCCAGCTTCTCTTGTATTTTGTTTTCTTCTATAAACTGTAATGACATTTGTTAAAATGTATCAACTTTCTCTATATCCAATGTATGTTCATCTCTCTGAACATTTCAAATCGAAGTTACTATGAAAGGATATATCCATGAAAGTCAGCTTAGCCACATTTACATATAAAAACTTTGTTGCAAAAGTATAAATAAATTACAGCTTGAAAATTTAATTACAATCATTTATTTAAGGATTTGTAATATTATTGGTCCTGACCTGGCATCTTGAAATCAGTCACTTTCTGTTGTGGTGTAGTTTCCCCTCTGTTTTTTTCTATAGATATTTTCATGGCAATTGTTCTAATGAGCTCTTCTCCTTGGTACTATAGTTTCATAAATTTAAGCATAGGCAATTATGTCTCTTCATTTAGCTAGATGTAACCAAGTTCCATTCTAATAGTTTCTTGTCTCACACTTCTCACCTGTGGAACTCTTTTCCAGTTTCTTGCTTCCCTGTTACCTATGATCTTAAAAAATAATTAAATGTAATGCCAATCGCCATCTTTTGTCATCCTAAATTCTGTTCCTTTATTGTCCTTTCTCTTCCCTAAAGTCTTTTCATTCTCTTTCACTTTCTTTGCATCTTAGTGGATTTATCTCCTTGTTTGGGGGTAAAATTATTTTAAAATTATGACTATAACTGAATTACCAATGCTGTTAAATTATTTTATCATTAATTGGGACTTTTCTTTTAAATTCTATCAGGCATCTTGCTAAAATGATTTCCCTTCTACATTTTGGTTAATATCTTTAGTATAATTACAACATTTTTTAAAAAATGCAGTTGCATGAAAAGTAACAAACAAAATTTTAGGTTGAATTTGAAAACCAAATGGCTAGGGATTTCTTTAAATCATTGTTCGAATATTAAATAACACTTGACTTTCATGGTAGAAAGGACAAATGTAGATTGAAAGAAAAAATGGATTGTGTGAAAATGAAATTTAAGTAGTTTTAATTTAAAACAGACATTTATTTTAATTTTTCATGAGGAATTCTAAATTGTGCTTACCAGGTGGTGTACAAAATTAGTTTAGAAGTTCGTTTTTTGTTTTTTTTGTTTTTAACATTTTTTCTTAGTATATAATTAGTTTCTCATAATGCAATGATTAAGTCATTTTTTTTCAATATATAGAAAACACATGAAAAAAGGAAAGAAATACAGAAGTATTTATGTTTTTTGTATTTGTATAACTATTTTTTCTTGCATAGGACAAAATTAAGCCAATATTTTGTTGGAGTGAATTGTAAATTATTTTGAGACATGCTTTCTAAGCCTTTCTATTACATTAAAAAAATAGTGTGAATTTTTTTTTTTTCAAAGTAACTTCATGCATTGTAAAATGTAATTTTATTTTTCACATATTAATTATACCTTGAAGAACTATAAACTTATGATTGTAACATGGTTCTTTTCAGATCAAAAAATTCAACTAATTTTTATAATGCCTTGGCTGGAATGTTATGGGCATATAGAAGATTGGTTGGAATGTTAGCATTTCAACTTGGGTTCCAATTACATTATTAGTCAAAGAGGTGACTTCTTCAGAATATTGTCTTGTGGAAATGATTGCAGCATATAGCACTGTCAAGAAGCACTTGAAAACTGTACCATGTTAGTCTTGTGAGCAAAATTGTGTAGATAAACAGTTCAGAAACCAACAATGGTTGTTCTAGCATGGAGTCACAAGACATCATGACCGATGGCTTCAGTATACTAGACTTTTTTCACTATTGATCATGTGGGATCAGTAGTTTATCTCCCCTAGAAACTGTAGCTAAGGTCTGTTTCAGTATAAACCCCAAATTGGTTCTGTGGGTGTTGAAGAAATACAAAGGCATTTGCAACAGGGATTCGCTTGCCACCCTAGAAGACATTTGATAAACTGACAGATGTCTACTTAATATCTTAGCCGAAATATCAATAAAATAAGAGAATATATTTGTTTTTAAAAAAGTTTTTAAATATAATATATAGGAAATAATGTTTGAAGCTTTATTTTTCATTTTCTCTTTCTCTCACTCACGCACACCCTATCTCTCTCTCTCTCTCTCGCACATTCCCCAAATGTATAATATACATACAAACTATAAAAGTGGGAAATATAGAATTAATGGCTTTTTATTGTTTGTTTTTATTTTACAGCTCTTTTTTTTCCTTGTCTAGGATAAAACAACACATAAATATTTTGGGGCTAAACATTGTATTATTTAAAACTAAAAGGGAATAGATATATGTCTTATGCTTTTAAATTATTTCAAGTTGAGCTGATGTATCATAACTTTCTTTATCAACTGTTGTTTTTTATCCTCATCTTGAAATTTGACATAGTAATCAAATTTCTGATCTGTCTTTTGGAGTGACAATGCCAAATGGAAAACATTTTTCCTCTCTCTTGGACTGCCATAGTACACGCACACATACACACACTACTTACCTCCCAGTATAAGGTTTCTCTTTCCTTTGTATTTTCAGTTGTGGATTATACTGTCCCCCTTGCTTTATATTTATCAATAGGAGCCAAATAAGAGGGTTGCAGCACTATTTGATATTAGGATTTAGATTTTGTAGGCCAAGATGGTCATATCTGATTTCTCTGCACATAAAAAAAACGATATAAGGAAAAGTTTCTTATTTTATTACTATTGATCATTTAAATTACATTCTTTCAGGGATAATGTTTCTCTTTTTGTTGATGCAAAAATGGAAGATGGCCAATATTGGTATAGACTTGCTTAAAGGCAGATAATGCTGGATGCTATTAAACTCATGTATCAATGAGCAAAAAAAAAAATTCAATAAAAACTGTATAAAAAAAATGTTTGTTCATACTAGCCTACTATCAATACATGTGATGCTTTCTACATATCCTAAAACAAATTCTATCAAAAATTAATCATACTAACTACAGATTTATTACTGGTTTTATCTGTAACAAAAAAGCTCTACTTAGAATATATGCCTATAGAGAAAATTTGAACTTGTTAGAATGGCTATTATTTACAGAATACCTTATTTTTCAATAAAATATGTATAGGCTTTATTACTTGCTTCTATTCAAGATCTACTCCAAGGTACAGTGTAACCCGGATATAAGAGAGTTGTCGGGACCGGAGAAGAAGTCTCTTATACCCGGGTTTCTCTTATATCCGGGTTTAGTCTATTTTATGTACATTAACGCAGGCTCTAATTTGGGACCAGAGAAAATCTCTTATATCCGGGTTACACTGTATAAGGTTTTTTTTTTTTTTTTTAAATTTTGCTTTTTAGCAGACTGGGCTCTTTCCTAGAGGTGACTAGTATAGGAGAAGGAAAACTTTAAATTCAAAACCAGCCAGAAAAGGTTTACATTTTCTTAGATATACAACTTCTGCTATGAATGTCTTACATATGGTGCCTCTATGACCCTAGACTGTATGTTTGGGGGGGTCGACCAATATAGGCCTAACTGAGAATTTTGCAATAAAAATCTTGAGGTCAATTTATATGCAGCAATTTCCGATATCTTCTCTTTCTAAGAATTTTGAGTTATTGTATTTATTGCACTGTGGCCTTTGAACGTAAAAATTAAATGTAAATCTGACTGATGAAGGGAAAAACAGTTTCAAGATATGTGCCAATATTCAATAAAGATTGTGTTAGACAGTTTTTGTCCACAAATATATATATATATATATATATATATATATATAACTTTAAGTGTTATATATAGTGGATATACATGTTTGAGCAAACAGACATTTTTTTTTTATTTTAATCAATGTTAATTTGCATCTATTGGCTTGTATATTCAAGCCTTAAATAAAGAAAATGTGCCTTTAGGCAGAGTTTGAAGCCATGTCCTCATACGTACATAGTTACGTGTATATATATATATATATATATATATATATATATATATACACACACACACATACTCTCGGTGTTTCTTTAGTTTCAAAAATAAAGAATAAGTGATTCTGTGTCTGTAACAACTCATTATTTAATACAGTATGTATGATTTTTTTTTCCCCCTATTATTAAACTATAGAAATTGGTAATTGATTTTCTTTTCAAATTGCAGAAATTCATACATGGAATTTGTATAAATTCTTACTAGTCATAATTGTTCCCAAGAACAAAACCATTGTTATAATTACTGTAGAATTTTAAAAGTATTTTCCAAAAAATATATTGTACAGTTTTCTTGTTTTCTAAGGAAATAATAATTCAAAGTAAACTATGGAAGTCACTGGAACAATTAAGTCAGTTTTCACCAGAGACACAAACTGACATCTGTAAGAAATTTTCTTTCTGTCATTTTTAGATTAGGATTTAACATTAAGGGAATTGGAAATAAAGTTGTCAGTAAATTGCTTTAATCTTTTATTTCCTTTCCATGATACTTTATTTTCATGATATTTAATCAAGAGCTATAGCTTTAACATATTTGAGCAAGAATTGTCACTACCATATTTACTGATACTGGTAGTATGGTAGTGACAATTCTTGCTTTTAAGTTAATTTTTTTTTTTTTGCTTCTGGTTTTATAATTTAGATCTCATTTTTTGTAAGAGAAGATATGTAAGAAATCATTGCTGATCTCAAAACCAAAATGTAATTAATTTCACACTTGATAATAATTAAAATGATATGTGATGTTTGTAATTTCACACTTGATAATAATTAAAATGATATGTGATGTTTGTAACAGTTTAAATACTTTCATAATATTTAATGAAAAATGACTTTACAGAATTCACAAATTAAAAACTTTTATTCAAATATATTTTCTTAAATTATTACCCATTCATTTATTTTACATTTTTGCAGGTTTGCTTATGCATACACTCTCCAAATAACTGCAACATAAAACCTCTGTTTAATTCAGTGGAGCATATGGTTTGCTATTCTCTTAAATACTTGATCACTAAATATCACCCAATGACATATTTTCCTTTTAATGTGGAGGCTTGTTTATAAAGCTTGATTTAATCATTGGTTACATACAAAGACAGGTAGGTAGGCAGACTGTATCAACTCTCTTTCTGCTTTGATAGAAAAAAGAATTTATTTCTGGTTGGGTGATCTCCATGTCTCCTGCCTCTTTTTTTATCTTCTATTAGCAAATATTACTGAACTAGATCAGTTCATTTCTAAAGCATTCATCTGGAAATTATAATAAGAATAATTATGTCAATAGTTGTAGAAATTATAATAGTTGTAGAAATTATCGTAGTTATAAAAATAAGAGATGAAACTGAAGAATCTTTAGGAAGAGATCTTTGATTTTTTTTTAGAAACAAATCCCATGAAACCTATTGAGATTAGATATAGATAAGTTTTACTCAGCTTGCCAAAGTCATTATCCCCAAAATGACAGTGTTTCTGTATACTTTCATAAAGTAAATGTTTTCTTTCAATGTTTTAAGTGTTACAGTCGATTTTCTTAATCTAAATATTTCCCAGAGAGCTACTCAAAGTAAGGGATTACAGTAAAAATGGTTATGATGAATGAGGTGTGTGATATGAATGAAAGGTGGCAGGAAGTGAAGATTATAAGGATTAAGAGAATAGATAATGATCAACCTTTGACTTGAAGAGGTCAAGTGTTCAGGAAAGCATACTCAGGGGAGTCTGTTCCACTAAGCAGAAGTTCTTG
Source organism: Acanthosepion pharaonis (assembly GCA_903632075.3). NCBI lineage: Eukaryota > Metazoa > Mollusca > Cephalopoda > Sepiida > Sepiidae > Acanthosepion > Acanthosepion pharaonis. The sequence goes on from CAHIKZ030003966.1 coordinate 3,213,022, forward strand.
TGTTGGGGAGGGAGGAAAAGCTGTCGAAGTGGAACTTCCTTCTTAGATTTAGAACATGGAAAAAATAAGCTTGATACATCTCGGAAGTAGCATAGTGTGTCCTAGCTATAAAGGTCTGAACTTGTGAAACTAATAAACTGAACTCTTCTCAACAATTACCATAGAAATAACAATAGGATAGTGTTATAATGGTTGACTTTGTAGTAATAAGGAGACCGATCAACAGGATTCAGTACTACAAAACACTTTATTTACACATTAGTACAAGTGAGGATTTTTCTTGTCTGACTTGGCCACAAATTGTAGTTAGTTTCCTTTGAGTAACTCTTGGGCAAGTCCATTTGACTTGTTTGGAAATACCCAACAAGTAGTAATAGACTTACAATATTGCATCTGTGGGAAAATAAATTGTCCCCAACAAGACCATGTAAAAGATTTGAATGCAAAAAATTCTTGTGTTGTTTGTTTGACTTGTATTTTTTTGAATAGTTTTGGTTTGGTTTGTTTTACAGCAGATCAACCTCAATAGGTTATTAAATATCGACAAAATTTTTACTACTGTTAACTTATTTTTCTTTCAAAAAAATGTATTGTTTGTAATATTTTTTCCTTCAAAAAATCAATTTGTGGAAATATTTTTTTTCTTAAAATGTATTGGTGATAATATTTTTTTACAAACTATTTCTGGTATTAAAACCTATTTTTACACTTTCATAGTGTTTTGACCCCAGTTTGGGGGTTAACTATTTGCCTTTAGCTGTGATCCTAACAGGTGCTACCACCCCACATTAGAGTGGACCTGAGAACACCAACAATTAAGAGGTGGTTTCACACTCTTCAAAAGCTCCAGATTAGAGACCTTGCTGTTGGATGTAGTTTATCATCATACCCAGGACAGGGAATAGTTTTAAAGTACAGTTTTTTTTTTGGGGGGGGGATTCTATAACTTCTTTTTCAGTATTAATGTAATTTCAGTTCTGTACATTTCAAAAGTTAAAAATTTAAAGATATACCAATCCTTTTTGTACATATTTGAATCTTTTTTTATTTTATTTTTTTTTTTTTTTTTTTTTTTTTGTGCATATGTTATGTGTGATGTTTAACCTAAGTTTGCATTATATGAAGAAAATGGCTAAAAATATTTGTGGCTCAATGTGCATGCAGGTACATTTACTAGGATTAAAATAAGGATTTTAATATTTTGTAGTTTCAAACATGAACTTATGCAAATCTTTTTTTTTTTCTATTCATTAAAGTTCAGGCATCCATAAAAAAAGTAAACATGTACACTTGGAAAAGCTATGCATTTGTAGTAATGTATAATAATTAAAATAACTAATGTGTAAAGATTTTGAAGGCACTTCCCCAAGACATGTAAAAAGTGAATCAATAAGGTACAGGAAAATGCCTTCAGAAATAAAATCTAAAATAAGAATGTGGACGTAGTAGAAAATTCATGTAGCATCGGAAAAGAAAAAAAGACTTTTGACGAATTGCTGTTAGTTTTAGTAAGTTCAAAAACTTTCCAGTTTATATCTACTGAAAGTCGATAAATACAAAACTTTGCAACAGGTTGCAGTCAGTCAAATTAAAGATGCTAGTTCATCTGTGCAAACATGCTGAGCAACTCCTTTTTTTCCAAAAGAGTGAAACAGTGACTATAGATGAAAAGATTCACCAACAACTGAAACTACATTTCATCTAAGTGAATGTGTTTATACTTCCTTTTTCTCCTATAAACCTTTAAAAAAAAATGTATGAATCTTTCTCTCTATCACACACATGTCCATTTCTATGAGCATTTCAAATAAGATTGTTTGTTATTTACACACACCTTTTAGCATATAAAAATTTTGTTAAAAAAAATGTAAATAAATTGCAGTTTTAAATTTTTGCCACAATTATTGAAAATTTTATTATATTAATCATGACTATGACTAATTACCAATGCCACTGTGCATTTTATAAATTAAAGCCAATAAATTAAAATAGCAGATATTTATACTTGGAAAAGCTATGCATTTAAACTAAATTGTTAAAAACATTTCTATTAGGTGTTCAATTTCTTGTTTTCTCTTTTTCTTATCTTAAGTAGAAATCAAAATTTGAATTTGCCCAACAGGAAATAAAGTGAAAAAGCTACTACAATACACAGATGTTATATTTTTTTTCCATTAATTAAACTAAATTTTTCAAGTTTGAAAACTTGATATTAAGCTCAAAGGCTGTCTACGATGACATGTAATGGGTTAATGACTCACAAGCCCACAAGCTTTATTTTCATTCTTTTTTTTTTTTTTTTTTTTTTTTTTTTGTTCCTAATAAAAAAAAAAGTAAAACAAAAAAAATGAAACAATTTTACTCACTGCCAAAGAATGGGCATTGCCACTCCTAGCCATTAAATCTCTTCCCTCTAACCAAAATGTATTTGGAATGGGAGAAGGGTGGTACTAATTTCTTTAAAATAAAAGAAACTAAAAAAATAAAATAACCCAAATTCAGCATTAATACTTTTCCTAGATTTCTCATTTTCCAATTTGGCCAGTACCATAATGGAATACAGTTTGAGAAAATGTGAATATGAAAAAAAAAAAAAAAAATAGGAAAGGAATATTTGAAAATTACTTCATTTGTCTAAACTTCTGTTGGAGGAGGAGAGACCACAGAAATGTTGATTTTGAAACTGTACTTACAAATAGGGGAAAAAAAAAAAAACATTTTTATATCTTTATTTGCTTTCATTATATCTATATGTCTAACAGCTACAACAAACGACTTGAAAGACCTCTAGCATTTCTAGAAGTATACAGACATTAGGAGGTGGGGCGAAAGGAATGTAGCCAAATAATAGAAAATGGTTGATGACACACATTGGCATTATGACTAAAAGCAGGATTAAGAATACAACTCCAGATCGATCAATCAATTCATAAGAACAAACGTTTGGACCATGTGCTGATTGACTTATTGAACTGACAAGGCTTCCTTCCAATAAATCTATTGCTTTATCTAACTTCTAATACTGCATGTGATGACGGTTATGCTTCCAGTGGGGAGACTACAGAAAACAAAATAGGTAAAAGAAATTGTTATATAATAAGGATTTAATAAGACATCTATTTGTGCCAATTTGGAAAGGAAAAGATTTCCTTTAGATTGTCAGTGCATCTTGAAAATTCATTGTTTGTTGGTCAGTGGGAGGCACATGTCAGAACTTTGGTCAGGAAAGTTAGTTTGTCCAAAAGTTTCAATTGTTTTAGTGGCACGTTGCCCACTGATATTAGAACAAACACAGGAAGCTCAAAAGTTGTATGAATTGGGTGCTTAACAAAAAAAAATAAAAATACATATCTATAAAGTTTAAAAATTGCTATATCTATGGAGGGAGAGTGCTCACACTTAGAGATTTTGTGTCTGTCAGTGTGAGGACATGGCTGAGTTCACTTTCACACCATGTGACCCAGGTTCCCATCTCTTTATGATCGATTTGTCAGGATGGTGACTTCTTGAGGTTATTGGCATAGAGAGTTGAACTCGGCATTCAGCATCTTTGGAAAGTGTCTGAAAAAAAAAAAAAAACAACCCTACCACGGGTTAATGCAAGACTTGTGAGTAAAATTGGATAAACTATTTGGAGGCCATCAATGGTTCTGTTAACATGAAGTCACAAGTCATTGTGGCTGATGGTTTGAATGTACTGGTGTTATTCAAACACATACATACATATATATATATTTCAAAGTTATTTTATATAGGAAGTTTTCTCATATAGACAGACTGATTTTGACTTGGATAGACATGTAATGTCTTAAAGGAGCTAATTTTATTGTTTGGTATCTGGCATTGGTAGTTCATAAACTAGTAACATTTATGTATATGACAGCCAAAGGAGACTTGTGAAGCACACAAGCTGGATAAAAAATTTTCCTTACTCTTAATCAACTGATAATATGCAGAAACATATTGATATTATGCAGTTAATGTGTAGTGGAACTTGGTGAATATTTTAGCAGATGCCAAATAAATTGGCTACAAGTAAGATTTTGTGGAAAGATAGCATTACCTATATATTAATGTCATTTTGAAAAAAAGCACTTAGCTTGAGAAAAAAATTACTTTGTTGAAAGAAAGATTATGTTTTGTCTTTTATGATGATTGTACAAAAGATACAAACATTAAAATTGTAGTTTCCAATAACAAATCACCAAACAGAAAAATAACATTGCAGACAGATTGAAAGATATTCAGAATGATAGGGAAAATATAGAAAGATCTACACATGTCTCCTCATTATATATATTATATATATATATATTATATTATATTATTTATTATATATATATATATATATATATATATATATATTATATATATATATATATATATATTATATTATATATATTATATTATATATATATATATATATATTATTTATATATATTATATATATTTATATATATATATATATATTATATATAATATATATATATAATATATATATATATATATATATATATATATATATATATATATATAATATATATATATATATATATTATATATATATATATTATATATATATATATAATAAATATATATATATTATTTATATATATATATAAATATATAAATATATATATATAATATATATAATATATATAGAGATTATATATAATATATATATATGAATATATATTATTTCAAAATAAATATATATTAATATTCATTTAAATATTTTATATAATATTTTTAATAATATATATAATATATATTATTTATATATATATGAAAATATATATAATATAATTATATATATATATATAATGAATATATATATGTGTTACATAATTTTTTGTATGGATCATAGATGCACATTTAAAATTTTCATCTTGTTGTATAAAAGTTGTATATATGAATTTTCACCAATTATTGATACATGCATGATTTAATATTTACAATGTTTGATAAATATTATGTTCTTTTTAAAATGCTGTCTCCTATGTCAAAAAATTAAACACACCTAAAAATAAAAATTTAAAGGATTAAAATATTTTTCCACCTTTAAAAATGCTGTCTCCACAAGTGGTTTTCCATTTGTAGAATATTTTGGCATGATCTAATATTTCATCTTAACTAGTTTATTAAATTTTTGGTAATTATTGATACATGCATGAATGGCACAATGTTTTGATAAATGACATGTTAAAATAAAGTGATGATTGTCTGATTAAACACACAAAAATAAGGGATTAAAATATTTCAGCCTATTCCATTTTCAAATATCAATATTTCAATAACCAGTTCTATTAAAATACTAATTTTGGGAAAGGTGATCAGGAAAAGAATTATTCAGTATATATATATATATATATATATATATATATATATAATATAATATATATAGATATAAAAGTAAATTACGAAAGTAAACGATATAAAATGGCGTAAATCCTTTATAACAAAATTTTAAATATGCACTAACCTACTAACCACTCAATGAATGTTACGATCCTTTTTTTTTTTTTTTTTTAAATTATAAGCTGTATAAGGTCTTTCTTAAATACACAAGTACTTTCAACTGTACATTCAGTCATCTTCAGGCATGGAAATTTTTGTTTTTGGAAAAATTCAGGTAGCATCCAAGACAAAAAAATATAATGCAAATCAAAATATTTTTTTAATATATATGTATATTATGCTATGTTCTTTTAAGGCTTACGCAATCAAAGGTCTCCAGTTTCCTACTCTTTAATATCTGTCAACTGCTAGGACTTCTTGGGAATACAGTGGAATAGTTTTCCATTGCTCTCTTCATGGTTTTAAATTATCCTTATGGAAATCAAAAGATACTTATACTTAGTTTCAAAAAGAGATAGTTGAAATTTCTAGTGTACACAGTGAGGAATGAGGGTTTGGAAAATTTGACACTCACAGGACATATTCAAGGCGAGAAGAAAACTGTACATAACCTACCTCATGTAAATGGGTTTAGGAGAGATAACAAAGATAAAATTTACTAAGAGCTCCAAAGGATGGGAAATTAATCTATGAAAGCCTCAGTTCTCGTTTGATCACTGAAGTTAAAGCAACGTCGAACCTGGTCAGTGCATAGATGGGAACTTGCTTGGGAACATCATTTGGGATGTAAACCTTGACAAAATCTCCCACTTTTGGAATGTGAAGAGGTGGTAAGAAGACGGTGATATGTACAACAGATTCTTGTTTCTGATCACATTTTATGCCTGCTTGGCGGAAGAACGTCATTGTCAACGGCAATGTGACGTCGTCTCTAAAAAAATTTTTAAAAAAAGACATTATACACTGCACATTTTAGCGGGAGTTGCTCCCTATAATTATACCAAGTCAGTTGGAATACAATTGACAAACATTATTACTGAATCTAATCATTCAACATAATACAAAAGGATTTATCCACAGCTCACTAGTATAAACATGAATTTTCTTAAGCTCAGAACGGTACACCTGTGTCTGACAGACCCGTGGGTCTCGTGCGGACGCCTCTATTTAAGTGCTTTTTTTTTTTCTTTCTAAAATACATCAAGTAAATTAATTTTAAGTTTCCACATGGTCAGCTTGCTAATGCGGATGAAAATAAAATAAATTTTATTTGGTCTGAGGGACCCAAGTGTAACCTCTATTTATCACACTACACTACAGGTGTACCTTCTAGGCTTAAGACAAGAGAATATTAGATAATTTTTTAAACGGTGATAGCAAATAAAGCAAATGGAACTCTTTGGATAAAAAGAGCGGTATTTTTGTTATTAACTTTTTTTTTTTTTTTTTTTTTTTTTTAAATTTGGGCAGGTCCTAACTGCTTTGAAAACCTGCATTCAAAGTCCACTCTTTACCTGGGTTCAAACACTGACTCGCGTTCTGATTAAAAAAAAAAAAAAAAAAAAAAAAATCTTTGCCGAACGATAATAAAGATATGAAGGCAAGGGGAGATAATCCATTTAGGAGACGGCCGTCACTCTTCGTTACTGTTTATGGGGAAGTAGTCGATATGTCTCCGTGAAATAACCACTGTTTTATCACGTTGCTTTCTTTTTTCTCTTTAAATAGTCATTCACGAGTATTTGTAATACTTGTGATAGCCGAGCGATTTTAATGTCAGCAGTTAATTTAGTTTTCTTGTCAATGGAAATACCAAAGAATGGCCTTGAAGTCTGTGTGGAAGAATCTCTTTCTTAATTTTTTTTTTTTTTTTTTTTTTGCGTCAAGTTTCTTCCTCATCTGTAAGGAATTTGTGCAGCATTCACGTCTATATCGCATGATTGATACTACACTCCATATTCTGTTTGTTTCTAATAAAATGTTCTTATTTCTGAATACTGTTTTTAGCATTTGAAACACATTTTTCGCAATTGCAATGCGCCTTCAAATTTGTCATATTTCCCAGATTGTTAATTAAATTTCTGTATTTTCCTGATTCTGACGTCCCTTTAATTTCGCATCCTGGGCTGCCTCTTTTGCTAACGACGATACGTTCTATCTCCCCCCGGTTGATAGATTCTTTTCTTCTCGCTTTCCTTTGCTACCTTGTCTAGAAACTTCTCCAGTTTTCTTTCTGTATCAGAATGCCGATTTTAAATAAATGGGCCGAGTCTAGAACTGTTTAGCACCCCTCGTATTAATGATCGTTACTTAATGACAAGGTGTTTACAACCCTTAAGCAATTTGTCTGTATGTTTACATTTTAACCCTTTCCTCCACCAGAGGTTATTGTTTAGAAAATGGGTCAATTTTTAATCAACTGCATCAATTTACATTTTAATTTATTTCTGTACTACTATCAGTACTTTCTTTTACCAGTTTGATCGTCTATAGCAATATTTCTCACTCAGACGCACTGATGCACACACTCAAAGGAGATCAGGTGTGTGCGTGCCCTAAGTTAACAGAAGAGTGATTTATGAATTATATTTATATTAAAAAATCTTTATTGGTATTTGAAACTACTGAATTCTTTAATCTTTAAGGAGTGAATAATCTCTTCCCTTTTTACCTTTCTCAAAGAAGTTATTATCCGTATTTCTAAAAAAAAAAAAATTCTTCATAAATTCCTTTAAATGAAAACTGTATCACTAATATTCTTTGGAAATACTAAATTTTAATTTTTCAAAGTTCATGACAAATTTTCCCTTATTAACATTTAAGAGTTTTTAGTCTACAAATGCGGCCTGATTTTTTTTTAAAGTTGAGAAACACTGAATAACACAATATATTACTCCTCCTCTTCTACGCCTATAACTATTTTGAAAAAATGTCTTTTTACTTGCGTTTTGTGAATCAGAAACCTAAAACGAGACCCCTCAGGGTGTATTCTTAGAAACAATATTACATTTCAGAGACGACAAACAAAAAGATGAAGTGTGGGTAGGATAGTTGAAGACAATCTGGTTTTCATCAACTTTGAATAAATAATAATAATAATAATAAAACTCTGACTAGTTTCCTAGCCAGGAATCTAAATGGCAGACTGATAGCCAAACTAGACGGTAAACCCACCACGAAGACTGATCTAAAAAGGTAAAAATGGGAATGCACTAGATTTATGGAACCATTTCCTCCTTAAACCCTTGAATCGGGGGCCCACATTGGTGAGCCATAAAAACTTTACTGCCAACACTGCTGACAAGAAAATGATAAGGGAACTGAAGGAAAAGGAACACTGACAAAACGGAGATCTTTCTCTATGATTTGTGGCCTGACTTTGGGCACCTGGCCTGTTTCCATTCCTACAAATGAAATAAAAAAAAATAGAAAAAAATTGACCCCCACCTCGACCGCATAAGTTCCTTTTAAGCTAGTCACTATGCTTGAATCTCAAAGTGGCCACATTAGTACTTCAAGATTAATTAAGTAGCAATGGCATTTATACTGGTACGTTACCTACCGCATACTTTATTTTTTTTCTAAACCTTATATTCGGAATTAATCTTTAAAAGTTAAAAATGTGTCATTACCCGAATAAAAAAAATATACGTTGAACATATTTTTATGCAACACTATTTAAATTATAACGGGAAAGTATTAAAGAAAGTTTCAGAATTTTTATTCTGTTTTAAATCCTAAGTCGGGAAAGTAATCTGACTACAGTCATAAGTTATTCTAAAGTTCGTCTAAAGTCTTTTCGTTCCCCTTTACTCTCAGTTGCTCCTTGCATCTTAGTGGCATTATCTCCTTGCTTGGAGTGAATTTATTTAAAATTTCTTTAGAATTTTCAAATTAATTTATAACTTTGACATTTTTTCCTGGAAAATAAATTCCTTAAAAAAACAACAAAAAATCTTTCTTTCCATTACATTTTATTGGATCAATTATGCTGGAGCAATTGTTGGAATTTGAAATAGAAAAATAACTTAAAAATAGGCATGAACTCTAATAACTGTTTTCTCAGTCAAAGGAGTTAAAAAAATACTGAATGAATCCATTAAATCAAAAATCAAAAAAAAAAAAAAGATTTTTCAACAAACCATATAGACTGGCGCTACATAATCATGAAAAGCTTTACCAAATAACAAAAACCGCATCCAACAGTAACAGCAACAAAAATGGGTAACACATGTAACAAGAGATGATGATGATAATAATAAACATGTTAGCTTTCCGCACTAATAAAAACAACACGCTTGGAAAGGAACTACCATCTATATTAGGAGGAACATCGATAACGTAGCTTAGATGTGTGGCACAAAGCCGAAAGTATGGGGCATCCAGTGAGGATTGAACTCACTTTTCAGTAGTAACTGATCTAGCAAGACTAGCTTGCTAACCATTACACCACGCCGAGGTGCCCAACATCGATAACGGTGTATTTGAGAAGTCTAATTTTCTGAAAAACTCTCTTGCTAAAAAGATGTTATAATTTTCAGTCAATGAATGCCGACTGTTTTCTGTATGGAAACTGTTACGTTTTCGCCAACACTATGACTTATCACGGGGGCGGGGGTGGGTGCTTGTCATGGTTACGTGGTAATGCCGATACAATTTTCGTTATAGAAGGCATTTTGGTTAAGTTCTTTATTCTCAGTACTTCTGTTACTGTATTTTGCACTGATTTGATTCGACGTCGCATTGATGTCTCCCTTGTCGGAGTAATAGCAACAAAAAGGCGGAAAAGGAAAAAAAAAAAAAGGAGTTGACTAGAAAAAGTTAGAGAGAAAAATAAATCATAGTAGAAAAGAAATAAAGTACGTTTTGCTGAGGTCCTTACTTCGGCATATAGCTAAGTCACAGTGAAAATATTTCTATTTATCTAATATATCTTAAAGTCATATTTATATTAATAAAAAATGTAATATTTTAATAAACTATTTACACTATTTATATTCGGGCTATTGTCCTCATCCTTGTTGCTGTTATCACGATGTTTCCTCTGTTCCGTCCTTCATCCTTCCCTGGGTGTATATCGATCTGGGTAACCAATAAGGAATTCTGAACTGAACCCTTTATTTAATCTACGGGGGTAGACTCTGCTAGTTCAAGTGCTCGTCTAGTTCTTATTTTATTTAGTACTGTTCAGTTATTGCTCGCCCGTTTCCAATGAGTGCAAGTACACAACCGCTATGCCACGAAATTCACAAACCAACGCTTTTCTCCACTAGGCCATTATCACATAGGACAATTTGATGTAGCAAACTTAGAGCTTTAAACTTAACTTGGCTGCTGATTAGATTGTAACTGCTGTTGCTGTTTTTAGTTCTGTAGTTGAACACTTGCTGTTATTTGTCTTTTTCTTTCTTTTTTAGCGGCTCCCATATTTCTACGCTAGACCTACTAAGGAGATCCTCATAGCCTAGCATATGTACCGATTCCTTTAGACGTCTAACTCTCCAGTGTTTTTCCTTAATAAACTAGTTTAATTTTTTTTATATACGAAAGTTTATCCAATACAAGGATCAAGAGCCTCTCATGGTAAAAGGTGAATGAGTGAGGTGTGTGATTTGAATGTCATCGGAGGTAAAAGGAAGTGAAGAAAAGGAGGAGAGCTAGCGATTAACCCTAGACTTGAAGAACTTAAGATTGTAGTGTTCAAGGAAGCGTCCTTGTAAGAAATTGTTCTATGAAGTAGGAGTTATCTGGATGGAGGGGAAGCTGTCTCAGTGGAACTTTCTCCTTACAACCGGAACACGGGGATGGGTTGCGGGGATGCGTGTAATTCGTTTTTGTGAATGAAGCCCGGCGAGTCCCAGTTGTAAAGATCTAAACTGGTGGAACTAATGAATGCAGCTCTTCTGGACATTTGCCATGGAATTTTTAATTACAGTAAATTAAATATTTATCGTCATCGTTTAATTTAAAATATTTAATTACCATAAAGTACTGTATTAACTGAGCGTGTTCTTTATTTGATTGAAAATATTCTTTATTTTATTACTACAAGTTAAATAAATGAACTTTTTTTTTTCTTGCTCACCAACCGAAGTTATTACTTTTTATTTCTATTCTAACAAAGTCCATTTTATGATTTTCATGAAACCGACAACTGAAAAAGTCAAAAATATAGAAGAATGTAAAATACTTCATCTCAGAATCTGAAAAAAAAACATTACTGCATTTAATTGTTTTCTGCTTTAGACGGAAAGAATTATTTCGCAGTATCATTAAATTGGTTTAATGCAAATGTTTCTATTAGTATTGTTTCATTACAGATATTGTCATGATCGTCATTAGTATATCACGGTGTTTCTCAAAACCGGTGTTACCCAGAAGCCTAGGGGTTCTGATAGAAGTCTGTAGAGGTTCCGTGAGAAACGGTGATAAATCGGCTAATGCATTTTAAAGAAATTTTTGTTTAATTCTATATTTGTAATTTTACTATACACGTACGGCATATCGTTGAAAAGCCCTTGGTTATTATAGTAAAACATAAGAAGTATATATTAATATTAGTATATAATAACTTTTATGCAGGGGTTCATGATACAAACCTGTATCCCTCTGGGAAGAGAGAACTACCGTTAAGTCCGGTACGCTCTAACGACATGAGCTACAGAGAACCAGCCGATTAACCAAAGCCGGAATTGTACATTTAAGCAAATTTTCTCTCAGTATCTGTCTATATTTCTGAGATGAGGTATTATGTACACTATTTACATTATTCGGATTATTGTTTCATTTGTCGCCATATTTTTTAGCATTTCGGGCGTTGTACGCCCGGCCTTCTTCAAGTGGTTGGAATGTCGAACTGAACACTTTATTTCGCTCACTGGCGTAGACTGTTCTAGTTCCACGTGCCATGTCTGATGGGTGTCAGTTATCGCCCGTTAATTTCCCTCTGCAAGTTCTCCACTGACTTAACCGGGTATTGAACTCACACTCTTTGGGTCCTGTCACTGGATCTAACTAACGCCTTTATCCATTGTGCCATGTGTCCTTTGGAACTAGAACAGTCTACCCCACTGAGCGAAATAAAGGGTTCAATTCGACATTCCAACCACCTGAAGAAGGCCGGAGCGTACAACGGCCAAAACGTTGTGATAAACATGGTGACAAAATGAGGACAATAGTCCGGATAATGTAAATAGTGAAAATTTCTCTCGTTATAGATCTCCCAATTATTTTAATATCTTCAGTTTGGTATCTAATCGTGAACAAAGCAATTTTTCTGAAGAAAGTAATGGAGTTTTTTTAGTCATCTAACAGGTTTTTTTATCACTTTAAACGTTATTTTTAGTGGATACTCATATTTGAGTAGATGTTCTATTTATCTATTTTCATCTACCGTCCTTAATGTTTGAGAAATTTTCGTTGAGACATGAAAACTTTTGTAAGGATTCCACAAGGGTAAAAATGTTGAAAAACACGGCTCTATCGAATAAACTGAGACTAGTTTCTCAACCTAGCTCTACGGAAGTTGTTTATGGTTGCTTATCTGATATTCGAATATTTCTTTCTTTTTTTGTTTTCTTCTTTTGATTAGAAATTCATTGCGTAACTTTTCTGAAATATGATCTTGAAGAAAGTCTTTACTGTCTGTGCTGGTCAGATTTCCGTTCTTCCTCCCCTTAATCTTGGCTTTTCTCATCCAAAAAAAAAAAACTCGATTCCGTTTCTTTCCGTTTTATCTCTCTCTCTCTCTCGTTTGGAAACAATAAAGAATTCATTCTTTGATCTGCAAACTTCTAGGAGACTGGTGAAAGGGATTTTTATTCTGTGTAGGAAAAGAAAGATGGCTACCTTAATCAATCTATGAGGAACTAATTTTTTTTCCCCCATCGTTGACTGAATTTAGCCCATGTCCGCGTTGTTTGATGACATCACGATCCATCATGCAAACAGTAGCGCAAAACTTTCGTACAGTAAGTTGGATTTTTTTTTGTGGGTGGGGGTCCTTATTAAATTAAAAGATGGGAACTCTTATTTGGTTACTGTATACAACATTCTAACCACACACAACGTATTTTGCTTGATTACTACACAATCTCTAACACTTGCGAACGAGAAAAATATTTTGCATTCAAAGCTTCACATACATTCTAGTCACAATCAAAGCTCCTGTTGATTTAATACGCTGAACGGTATTGAATTTGAGTACATTAAATCAGAAATTAATTTGATTGAGTTCGGGTGCTATCGATTTCAGAAACGGTTGACAGACATATTTTTACGTGAAGGTCTTATTTCACGGCATTGCTCAACATTCGTTGTTAGAGCGTTTTGCAAAAATCGTTCAGCATTTGTTTTAATATCTTACAGTCCTCCCCTGTGTGCATGCGTAACAGTATGAAGGCTTCCATGAAGGCTTTAGTCAATAAGTCTTTTTAATCATAATTAATACAGAGTATTAAAGACTGAGTATATGATATACACCGTCTCATGAAACGCAATAATTATCGTATTCCCCATTTATAATACGCACCCCTAAAATTGTGCTGAAAGTGTGGGAAAATGCTTCTATTCATGTATAATACGCACCCCTTGTTTGGTAACCAAACCTTATAAATTGTACCTCTCCAATTTCATTACAGCCAGCGTTTCCTACTCATATTTTAAAAAAAATGGTTTTGAACATAGAATAATATTATTATTTAGTTTTTTTTTGTTTTTTTTTATATAATTCTTATTTTATTTTACATTTGTAAGTATTGTTAGCTACATATGATTATATTTGATATCCCTATGGGGTCGCAGTCGCCAAATATTAGTGTCAAACTGTCCTATGTTTGTGGTGAGTAGTCATTTCGCAACTGAAATCGACCGATGAAGCGGCAATATTTTTTGTAATTATATTTTTTTATAGCTGTTCATAATACGCACCCCTGGTTTTGCTTATACGCGTATTATACATGGGGAATTACGCTAAAATATTGTATATCTATAGTATTGCTTTAATTACTAAGAGGAGAATGTCATTGATAAGACTTATGCGTAGTATAGGTAAACATGCTAGTGTTTATATCAGTAGTTCCCAAACGGTGAGGTGGAATGATTGAAATACATTCAAAGATTTAGAAATAGTTTTAAAAAATTCATATGCCAAAATAAATATAATTTCAAAATTTAAAATATTATTATGCATTACTTGTAATTGTATGCATGAGTCCCAGTATAAATAGTTATAAATAATTATTGACCGATTTTATCATTGTGATATTTTTGCATTATATAAAATATTAAGAATAGTGACTAGGGTCCGCGAATTGGAGAGGAGAGTTATCAATGATAATGTTCTGATCCGCTGTTATCTCCATTAAAACTGTTTTGTTTTTTGTGTTTTGTTTTGTTGTTTTGTTTTGTTTTGTTGTTGTTTTGTTGTTGTTTTGTTTTGTTGTTGTTTTGTTTTGTTGTTGTTTTGTTTTGTTGTTGTTTTGTTTTGTTGTTGTTTTGTTTTGTTGTTGTTTTGTTTTTTGTTGTTTTGTTTTTTGTTGTTTTTTTTGTTGTTTTTTTGTTTTTTGTTTTGTTTTGTTGTTTTAATGCACTTTTTAATTTTAAATTTGCGGTCCAGAGAAAAATTTTAATCCGAAAATGCGGTCCAGATAAAATGTTTGGGATATATATATGTGTATATATATATATATATATATAATACTAATTGGGAAATAAATTATTTTATACATTCACTATAGTGTCCTGTTGGTGGGCTAAGAATTCAGCGACTGCATCTCTTACAGAAAAAGATTCCTACCAAAAGGAGTCACTTTCCAGGCTTTACTTCGAAACTCGGATGTAAATCTGACCAACGTTTACCTTTTTGACTCTAGTGCAAACCGGAATTGTGTCAGTCTTTGTATTAATTCGTTGTGATTTCTATTCTAAAATACTTATATCCGACATTAAATAACTTCGAAAGAGTTTAACTTAGCATCAACTGTACAAGCTTTTTTTTTTTTTTTATTGTAAATCATTCATAATTTGTGTATCTAGTTATTTCTACTCTGACAATGACTTGTTACTAAGACAAGCTCAAATGCTCTCATCCAGAAATATCATTTTGGCAAGAACGGGAAGTTTGTTGCAATTGTGGTCCCATGACAGGTTCATCGTATTCTAACGAAAACACGATTCTAACAATGAATCTGAAAAAGAGATTTCCGAGTGGATGTTACTTATCATGAGTGATGTCAGCACAGGCTTCTGAAGAATACAAAATCTAAGTAACAAATTTTTACAATTTTCTCCTTTTGTAAAAGATTTTCTAGTTTTCTTTTTAACAGTTTGCCTTTTATGCATTGAGCTTTTCTTTATCAATCTCCCTCTTCTTCCCAACTTTTTTTTTAACGTTTCGCCATTTTCTTCTAATTCTTTTTTCTCTGCAACAAAATAATCTGTAGTCTGTTTAGTATTTACCCGTATTATTTTCCACATCAATGCTGAGGTTTCATTTATCTGAGTTGAGGTAGCGGGGGGGGTGTGTGTGTGTGTGTTCGGTTGTTTTCTTATTATTTATACTCCCGTTATTGCTTGCATCTGCCGATGCAGCTCAAACACCCCTAAGCTCATTTGCTCCGTTCTTAGTCCCTCAGGCTCAAAGTCTGGGAGTGGAGGGGGAGATAGGCTTCGAATGATGGAAGTAATATTGGTTCTGGTTGACTGTGAGCAAAAATATGAAGTAAGTTAAGAAAATAAACAGTATTTATGCCAGATAATTATCTCTAATTTTTCTGCACACTCGTGTTTGTCTAGGATATCCAACAAATGTCTCATTCGTTTGCTTTAATTGGAATTATGAAGGGGCTCAACTGAAATAAATGGCAATTCGCCCAGTGTTTCTTTTCTCTTCTGTTTTCTGTCTGTGGTTTTATCGACTTTCAAAATGCCAAGAATTTAAATAAATTTTCACTTTTCTCGTTTTTCTCTCTCTCTTATATATATATATATATATATATATATATATATATATATATATATATATATATATATATATATATATATATTATATTAAGAATTGTTGATTTTAATTTATATATTTTATTTATCCATGTTTACGATTAAACATTTTTTGTTGGCATACTGCCCGGTATAATCGCGTGCCTATTCACATTTATAAATTAAAAAAAAAAATCTTTCTAGTTCTTAAAAAGAAAAATTGAACAAATTTACGCGTGGCAAAAAGTTTGGTCAATAGAAACAACAAATTAATAAAAATAAAGGAAGATAGAAATTTTTTCACGATAATTAGGGCCATCCTTTCGTAGGATTTAACATTAGCAAACGTTCTCTCTCTCTCTCTCTCTCTCGGCAATCTGGGCTTCGAGTACTTTACTGAGTAGGTAACTTTGCCTTTAGGCTTTTTTTTCTCTTCATTCTTCAATATTGTCGGTTTTATTCGAGACTATATCTGGATAAAAGGTTTAGGTAAGTAGTCCGTTGGTTTTTGTTTTTCCTTTAATATATAATAATGTTTAGTTTATTACATATCGGAGGTCAACTCGTGATTTCTAACGCGTCAAGACTTCGGATAAGAACACACACATGTATGACAGTAGAAATAGAAACATTTTTATCAGATATGAATTGTTTTTTTATTTCATCAAAGTTCCTTTTTCACTAATAGATATCAGTGTAAAGAGTTATGTTCCTGATTAGTCACGTTCGCATAAATAAATGGGAAAGATTTAAATCTTCCTATTTAACCCATAAGTGAGAAGAAGGGATGTACTCATGCCTTTCCCAGGGGTATTTATGCGATGGCGAATTCAACAGACTAAGTTCAAAATATCCGTAATAATCATTTTATTTTTTAAGTCAATATTTGCATAAGTGTCTAGTTAATTTCTTTGTCTTGTAAAATCATCACGACAACGTAAAGTGTATCACATGCCTTTGAAGGTTTGTGCCTTTACACTAACAGTGTAATAAGTTTCAATATATAAGGGGAGAGCAAATTTCCCTTTGTCCAAGGATGGCTGATCGAGCGAATAGATTTATCTGATCCTAGAGAATACATATGTGCGGTTCTCAAATACTCCTTTCAGTCGTACAGCTTTTGGTTAGAGATAGAAGGGAAAATATCCGGTAATTCTGTTTCTCTTTGAGATGAGATTGCAAATTGAAAGGTATTAGCACAAACATGCATAGGCCTTTTACGTTACACGCAGATGCCGGTCATGAAACGTTCATGTAAAGAGGAACGTGGTAAGATCAATGTGTATTCGTATTTAATGTAAGTCTCGTAGAGCTCTTTGTAAAGCTCGAAGGTGACTGTCAAGTTGCTTTGTATAAACAAATCATTACTTTTACCGATACAGTTAAATGCTTTATTTAAAGACCCACCAGATACTTTTGTTAATGATAGTCTTACATTTTTCTAGTCTGATTTAGCATTTGCTTTTTCGGTTTTTTTTTTTTTTTTTTTTGTCTTGGTCCAAGTTTACTAAAGTTAACGATTGTTTACTTTAGTTGTCATTACAAATGTCTGGATTTCTTGTGCTAAATCTTTATTATATGGGCGTTCACTCACATTTAACTTCGTTCACAGAAATTAAGTCGTTTTAGACAAAATTTTATATCCTGAAATTCTTTTAGTTTCTTTTTCATTCAGAATGTCTATTCTTGTATTAATCAACGGACTTTAAAAAAAAATCTTTGTTCAAAAAGTGTCTCAAGTAGAAATACTTTCTCTCCTAATTTTTCTTCCAAATAACAGACAAGTGTTTAACCTTAAGTAAATAATGCCTTGTTGCTTTAGGATGTGAGGTGAACGTTCGGATTTACCAATTTTTACATCTTGTATTATGCTTTTAACAGGATTGTCGATTTGTCGACCATAAAGAGGCTATAAAATGCACGGGGTTATGCCAATCTTTTTACTTAACGTGACTAATGAAAACTCTCTAGATTATCGCATCGTAAATGCAGTTATTTTTGTGGAAATACGCGATAAGATTTGTTGTTGCTTGTAACAATTTTCCTTTTGGTATGTTGTTTTTTGTAAAGATCTAATTTCCCCAGTTTTGTAAACTTTTCTTGGAATGATGTTGACTTTAGATTATTTTATTTCGGGGTAATTTTTCCCTTTGATCACACAACTGCAAAAATTTCTTTTTTAAACGTCGGTATGATTCAGAAAAGATGTCAAACGCCATTTTTTTAAACTAGCTAAATGATCTCCATAAGACAGTGGTTCCAATTTTTTTTTCTCTGGGTCGCATTTTTGGAATTAAAATTTACTCGCGCCTCACCAAATTTTATGTGATAAAAAGTACATTAAAAAAAACACCAAAAAATCCGGAAAGATTGTGTTAAAGGGAGGTAACTGCGGATTATAAGCCAGAACATTATCATTGATAACTCCCTCTTCGAAATTGCGGGCCCTAAGTTACTATATTCTTAATATTGTTGGAGTTAGCTCCTCCTTAATTCCCAAATTGTCACCAGGGGTTTCTCTCCCCGCACTATAAATACTGGGCAACTTCTTGCCTCGTTCTCTTTCCTTCGCGTGTAGGTGAGGTAAATCCTCTTTTTTTATTTCTTCATTTCAGCGACTACAATGTAAGCTCTCTTAGATCCGCGTCTTCCCATTTGTGGGAGACGCCATGAACATTATATACGTACGTACGAACATTCACCAAAGAACAGACACAAATATTCACACACGCATACAAATATTATTGTCTATGTCCATTGTAAAATTGTTTTGTTTAATACATATATTTGTTATATATATATGAGAGAGGTCTTGTTTGTCTTTTTTATCTTCAAGTCCGGCGATTTTTTTGTAGTTGGACCTTTTAATATTCTACCAGGAGTTACACACGTGTTTCTAATACAACAACACGCAAACACACACGGCCCTCAACAATATCATGCAAAAATACCACAATGATAAAATTGGTCAATAGTTATTGATAACTATTTATATTGAGACTCCTGCATAATTACAAGTAATCCATAATAATATTTTAAATTTGAAAATCATATATTTGGTATTTAAATTTAAAAAAAAAAACTTTTCTAAATCTTTGTCTTCCGATCATTCTGCCTCACCTGCTATCCTCTTTCGCTTCACGTATGAGGCACCCAACGCCGTTTAGGAACTACTGCTATAAGTTAACATAGATAACATTCTGATAAAAACTTTTTGCGAAGTTACGTTCCAGTTTGTTGTTTTTTTTTTAAACAATCGTATTATAATTTTTTAATCTGAGCTTTTAACTTTTCCTTGTTTTTAATGTTTTCCTCACTTTCCCTAAAAAAAATGCACTTACGCCTTTTTTAGCATCAAGCTGAGGAAGTAAGATATAAAGTGTAAAGCCTAACTACGAAATTTTTCATTGCTCAAAACTCTAAAAACAATAAAAATAAAAAAAATTACAGTCTTGCAACAGTTAATTTTAAAAAGAAATCTTTTCTTTGTTGATAATGTAGATGCTTAGTTTTGAACCATATAATATCGATCCTTCTGTGGCAGTGAATGCTGAACAATTTCTTCAGATAAAGGGATAACTTAAAGCAACAAAAATATAGTTCTACAGAAAAATATTGAGAATACCAAAGATGACAAATGTAAGAAACAAGAGTTTTTTAAAAAAAAATAGAAACTTAAAAAAGACACTTATAATTAAAATCAGAAAGAGGCAGTTGAAATTTCTAGGCCACATAATGAGGAAAGTGAGCTTGGAAAAGTTGACCTTCACAGGACATATTGAAGGCAAAAGAGATAGAGGAAAGCAGCAATTAACCTACCTAATGATCTTGTGTAAATTTCTAGGGCACATAATGAGGAAAGTATGCCTGTGTTCTAGGTTGGTTAAACACCTGCTCAGGAATATGCGTGTTTTTCGATACCAACATGTAATTTACATTGCTGGTGCAATGGATAGTGGATCACAACGAGAAATCGGGAAACCAAGTTCGAATTCCAGTGACTTACATTCACTTTTGCGCAAATCCCCTTTGGTAAGGTATTAATCTCTTTTTCCGCCCCCGCTATGGATTTCCAAACCTTTGGCTCGTGGAGCTTGTAACTCCATTCGGTAAAAAACGAATTGCTACAGAAACCACACTCCCGTGAAATCTGCGAGACAGTTGAACAAAGTCAATACGCTCAAACACTCTGTCACGATGACTTGTTACATCGTGCTAGATCAACTCTCAGCGTTTATCCATTTTCTCTCACAAAGCTTAGGTCAACCTGTGCCAAGGGTTTCAGGTACTTTAAAACAGTGCCGCTGATATTATCAAAACGTTACC
Source organism: Acanthosepion pharaonis (assembly GCA_903632075.3). Classification (NCBI taxonomy): domain Eukaryota; kingdom Metazoa; phylum Mollusca; class Cephalopoda; order Sepiida; family Sepiidae; genus Acanthosepion; species Acanthosepion pharaonis. The sequence continues at coordinate 3,233,683 of CAHIKZ030003966.1, forward strand.
CCTTGAAAATCGACTCTGCTGAGTGTAACACTAATGATTTAACCACTGGGTCACACGCCCATCTGTTGCTAGACAATGACACGACAAAAGGACCTATAGATGTTCACGAATGTTTCGTTGTTGTATTCATTTCTTATATAAGCTTTTATACAAATGCGCCACTGATCTTTAAACCTCTTTTAATCCGCTAATAAGTTGGTTCGCTATGTCATGCAAGACAATTTTTCTCTCCAGAATCCATCTTACAAATTTACGCATTGAATATTGCTGTCACATCTGGTTTGGTGGTCCTGTTATATATTTAGAGATTAGTGATAAAATCCAAGAAATTTGCAATTTTATTGATCCTGACCGGTCATCTCGACTTTAGTCCCTTTCCCGCCGTCGTAACGTAGCTTCCCTGTGCCTTTTCTATTAATACATTCGTAGTAATTGTTCTAATGAATTTTGCGCTATGGTGCCTAGATTTTATGAATTTAAACAGTACTATATGGCGGCAAGGTCTTATCATTTTACAGTTGAAATGGCTAGATCTGACCGTAAGTTCTATGCTAACAGTTTCTTCTATCGCACTTCTCGCTTGTGGAACTCTCTTCCGGTTTCTTGCTTTCCAGGCAATTTTGATCTTCAAATATTTAAATGCAAAGTTAGTTATATTCTGGCTTCTTAATACCTGTTCTTTTATTGTCCTCTCTTTTGAATATTAGTTGTTCTAATACTTAACACTCAGTAACCCCTAATGGCTTTATTGCCTTGCTTGGGGAGAAATTATACACACCCACACACACCCACACACACACACCATCACTATCATCATCATGGCTTGGCTTCGCAAAACAAACATCGAGGAGTCTGTTCACGTTGCTTGCAGACACGTTTGTGACTGATAAGGCCAATGAGGGACAGGCATACACGGTCGCAGCAGTTGCAACTGAAAGTCCGACCTGGGCTCGATGGCATACCGTTGCAGTATTTCCTCTTCTGTCTCGTCCTTACGAGCGGCCCTGTTGCTATTTTCAAAGGAAGAGACAGCATGGTTGGGTGGTTGGTTGGTGGGAAGAAGCTAGGTTTTACGGTTCTCAGCTAGGGTGGATCATTGGCAGTGGTCTATATGACAGGCACCAAAGGATTTTTCAGGCAATCTATGAATAGCTTCTTTGGTTCCCCTCTGCCGCGATAACCAGTGGAGAGTTCGCCGTATAGTAAAATTTTAGGCAAGCGAAATATATATATATATATATATATATAAGCATTTGAATTTCACTAGATTGCCAGACTAATTCTGAGGATGGCCACAGGTGGCGTTACATTTAATAATAGTTTAATATATGTGTCTAACAATCGATGATGTTGTAGAGATACGAGAGATTCATAATTAGTTGGTCAGGGATGCATTATCGAATTATTATTCTGTTATAACTGCAGCGATTTTCGACTGGCTGCAGGTTAAATCTGCACCTGTGTCTGAACTACTTGCAGTATATTCATGCCGGTGACGACACGGCATAGCTGGGCTGAAGTCTGATCTGGAGAGGGCTTGGCCCCGCCAGGTCTACTTTGCCCCAAAAAACGCAATGAATACTTACCGAAATTGAGGGAAGTGGTCAGATGCTTAGCTGAGCTGTGACTCTATGACGACACTTGGTCATCGGACTTATGATGCGGATTTCTTTTTTTTTTTTTTTTTTTTTTTTTTTTTTTTTTTTTTTACTAAAGTTCACCCAATACAAGGCTGAAGAGCCACTCGAGGTAGAAAGTTAACGAATGATATAAATGTTGGAAGTTAAGATTACGGGATATGGCGTATAGATGACGATTGATCATAATTTTTCAAAAAGTTAAAATTCTAATGTTAGTGGAAGCAGCCACGTGGGAGTCTGTTCTACAAAGTAGCAATTCTTGGAAAGAAGCTTTCGGTGTGGAACACCCTACTTACCAAAAGGGAATGCGTAGGGTACGTGACTTTGGCACAGTTAATGATCCGTCAAGTTTCTTGGACATGAATGTCGGAAAATCAATGGTATATGTAATTGTCATTGTTTAAACCAAATATCATTTATTTTACTAATGTTTTGGGTTTTTTATGGCGTAAAGTTCTTTTTCTACCTAGAAAGTGTATGAAGCCAGTTGACCCAAATATAAACCAGAAAGATTATTTCTATAATGCAGTTTAAATAAAAACATCTGGCGCAAATTTTCTTCTCAGTTGACACCTACAAGCACGCCAGTGAACTCATGATAATATAATGTCGATATATGTGCATTTATATATGCATAAAATATGTAAACACGTGTTGAGCTTTGAAAGCACAGCGGTCAGTAAATGACATCTTACAGTGCATTGCATATTTTGTAGGATCTAAACGTGTGCCATTCCCCATGTTTTGTTGTCAAGTATCATTTCTTTGGTTTACTGGGTTTATTTTTCCAGTATTGGCTAATTACGTATGTTTTTGTGTTTGTGTCCCAGAATGCTCCAGTATTTTTTTTTTTCATTAAAGACTTCCTTTTTGTAGCGAGCGGTTGCTATGTTTCTTTTCAATCGCTTGTGATCGTAAAAGTTACAAAAAAAAAGTAAAAGCATCTAGATTTAAAAAAAAATTGTAGTCTCTTGAATCGTTGCGGTCTTACTATCTTTGTACAGATGTTAAATATGCCACAAAATGAGCCGAATTATTTTCCCCAGCAAAATAGCGGAAAAACGTATAATTTTGTTATGTGAAAACCATTGTTCTGCTCTCTACTTTAGGTGAATAATTATACATTAACCAGTGTGAAAACAACGCTCAATGTCATGTATTTACTCCGCGTTTTCATCTTTCTAAGGTCATGAGCTGAGCTTTCAGTGAGATGTTCACTGTTCACAATCAAATTAAACTAAAAAAAAATTTAATCCCGTTCAAAGAATATTTTACCGGAAACTTTGACTTGTACTACTATCCTACATAAAATGTACATCGCCCCCCACAAATAATTGAAGCTTCATCCACCATTAAAACATCAAGTAAGAAAACTCGAGACAGCACGTTTGTCTTTCGTCTCCGTCTTTTTCCCTTTCACCCGCTTTTCATTTCGTTTTATTTCTTTCTTGCTTTTTTTTTTTTTTACTCACCCTCCACCTTTCTTCTGTCACACATTCTTTCCCAACTTTTTCCTCTCTATTGCTTTTCCCGAGGCTGTTATCGTGTGGAAATGAACAGAAGGAAGTTGGAGATTATAACGTGTGTACCACTATTCACAACATACAAAACTCTGATCTAAGGATGAAATGCCACGTTAATATCACCGTCATTTTTTTATGGTTTTATTACAGTCTTGAGAAAATGTCTTAGGTCCAAACTTTTCAATGACTACAAGATATGCTCGAGACTGTAATTATTTATTTCAGTCGAGTTTAATTTTGCTGGGATGTGCAGTGGGTGTAACGGCTTAGAACGAAAACTCGGCAAGTCGAGTTCAAATTCCACTTGAGTTCATTACTTTTTACTTTCGCATCAACAATCTTGGAAAAAAATATGGACTCCTATCTCTTTTCTTTCCTCAAATATGGATTAAATAGTAGAGCAGACAGGACTCTCTATCTGCGGTTGACAGTCAGTCTAGAAGGGCAACTTTGAATTCAAGAGCGTGTGTAACCTGTAGAGTACATACTATGCAGACATTGGTCAGATCATAGTGTTCACAATCTCGACTGTGGTCAACCTACAACTTTTATTTCTTTTTAAGTCTGCTAATTTATTAAAATGTTTGTAAAATACATAAGTAAAATATTTTGAAGTTCTAAAGATTAATAATTTATTGAAAGAAACTTGTATTTGTCACATCATGCGGACAAATATGTCACAACTGAGTCACAATGGACAGCCGCTGCCTAAGAGACAAATCCCCAGTTAGAGGTAGCTTCAATTATTGTGCGTCCGATTTCGTCCGAAAACTAGACAAGACTGATCGAAAGGTAAACTATGGCAAAGGAATTTACTGAAGCTATTTTTAAGAAAAATAGTTTTTTTTTTGTTGTTTTTTTTTTTTATTTGTAGTATGCAATTTACTTGAGGATCTTGAGCTGTGAGGTTTCGGGGCATTTTTTTTTTTTTTCTGATCTGGATGGGAGTAACTATTTTGACTTTGGAGGCGTTACTGTTACCCAGTGAAGCGGGAACGACGAGTAAACGTCCGAATAAAATACTTGTCATGGGATATAACTTGACATGCCGATAGTATTTACTGTGATTTCTTTTCTTTTCTTTTTTTATTCGCCGCAAGCCGAGTGTGGTGTTCAGAAACTACGATGATTTTAATGTACATTTTTCTTCTTGAAGATCAAAAGATACATAAGCGCATTTGAATAAGACTCTTCACAACCGAAAGATTTTGATTAGAGAGCAGTGGCGGGGGGGGGGGTGACTTACGTTGGTTTTCTTTTCTCTTTTTGACTATACCAGAGCTAAACTCGCTTGTAGCTGGCAAAAGTTGTCAATAAATTAAAAAGTCCTTTACTTTAAATAACTTGATTGTTTTAAACTTATTTTTGTTCAAGGTACCACGAAAACGGATTTTTTTCCGAAACGGAAGCAAAACATCGCTACACCCCATTTTCAAATATTTGCCCAAAATTAGGGAATTATCCGATTCAAACGGAATTTTCAGTATTTGTTTATTAATGAATGAGTTGCGTACTGAATAGGCTATTTTATTAGAAAATTTTGTGGACATATTTGCGGGGATATATTTCACACCCTCCCTTTTAGTTTTCGATATCTTCTTGTGTCTACTTTTTTAATTGGTGGGATGTTTGTCAAATTTACAGTTATATAAAATAGAAAACTACGTGAAGATGTTATTTCAGTAAAAAAACAAAATGCAATATCAAGTGTGAACATACGAAAAATCCGTCCTGAATCTCACCAAAAATAATTTAATAAAACTTTTTTTTTTAAATTCTGACAGTTGGTGCTTGCATAATTTAATAAAACACGTTCGGTTATTTTCTTTCAGAGTGGACAGAAAAAAATATACACTTAATATTTATTTAAAAAAATATTTATCCCGTTGCTGTTCGTAAAAGTTTTTTTTTTAATAAAGACATGTTTGGAGAATATAAAATGTGTGTGAGAATCTCTTTTTTTTAAAGAATCTTTTTTTTAATCATTTTAGCAGTTGTTAGATTATTTTTTGGTATGGATGTTCAAAAAGGAAATAATTCTGAAATACCGCCTTTGACTATTTTTCCCTATCGGAAGAGTAATATAATATGATATAGGATATTTCAATAAGTGTTAAATTCTGAATAATTTTAGAAACACATACACATTGTATGCAATTATGACATCAAACGAGTACGAAAGTGATACAAAATAAAAGTAGTAACGTATTAAACTCTGTATCAATTAATAAAAAAAATAAAACTACTACTAATGTTCATTCTACTAAGTTTCATGAAATCATATAGAATAAAAAAACTTGTATTCGTAAACTACTAGTTATATAGAGTTAAAAAAAAAAGTAATTTATTTTTAAACATAAATACCAGTGTCTTTATTAATGCACTGCTGGTGTTCCGTATTTTTTTCAATTTTTATTTTTAATATTTTTGCGCGTTTTTTTTTTTTTTTTTTTTTTTAAGTAAGGAATATAATTTTAATTTTTTTTTTTACCTATGACCCCATAGGCTACAGTGCGTAAATAAGTTTTAAACTAAAGAAACCTTACATTTACAAAATTCAGTTAACTAATCTTTAAGTGACTTCAAAACATATCTTTAGGGTAAATATTGGATTTTAAAGAGATTTTTAAATTTGTTATTTACATTTTTCGTCTATAATGGCGGTTCGATGAGTGACAGAAAATGCGCGAATGTTTTTAAAATGCCTAAAAGCTTATTTACATACGGATTTTTTTTTTTTTTTTTTAAATTCGGATTAGTTTTTAGGCTATTATCTTTCAAATAAAACCGAAAATTAAGTTCAAAGAAGGCATTTACATTACTTAAAATGCGTTTTTCGTTTTCTTTTTGGAAGTCCGTGGCGGTATCTAATTTTTAAAGTAAACTAAGGTTTTGTTTTCCCCTATCTTGCCACACTATATAACAGGCTATAGATCTGTATAGAACTACATTTCTGTTCATTTTGTTGTATTTAACGATGAAATATGATTTTTTGACTAATCGATTAACTGTTTTGTCCCCAAATCCTCAACAAAAAAAAAAAATATATATATAAATAAATCAATAAAAAAAAAAAGCAAGATAAATAGTAAAAGTATGAATAGATGAAATGCAAGTATTAAACCTCTGATTTCACTCTATGTTCCTGGCCGGGACGTCAGAATTTAGGTGGTTTTCGAAGAAATGATATTTTTTGTTAGTTTAAATTTTAAAATAAAACTTCGTTTTTAATCCTTAAAAATAAAATTGATCCATGAACAATTTTCTTTCGGGAAGAAAAATATTAACTACCATTTGAATTGTCCAAAAAACGGAGAAAGGTAAAATTATGATTTTTTTTTTTTTTTTTCTATTTTAAGTCAGTAAAAATATGCTCACACTACTGATGCTTTTCTCAGTTTTTAATAGTACGCATTTATATGATATAAGCACAGATTCAAACTTGACATTTTGTAAATTAAATTAAAATTTAAAAATGAAGTACAAATAACTCTTTAAGAAGTTAGGAATCGATATGACACTTTAATGAACAGAATTCCGCTTCTAAAAATGTTTTTATTCGGTTCTGATGTCATTGAATCTGCAAAACAAAATTTTCTTCCTTATTTTTACGAGAGGACCAGTCAGTTTGAAAAGAACATAATGTTGAATTTTGAATTGGAAATATGAGTTTGTCAACCAAAAGAAAGATTCTAAATGGCCACATACCAATATAAAATGTACGTATTGCGTTCATTAACGTAAGTATTTTATGGACACGCATAAGATGCATGGAGTCGGATTTTTCATCTGCATTTTATCTTTTCAAGAGTTTGTTAGTTAAGTCAACATGGCAGATTAAAATTAAAGGTTAATGGTTCTAAATGGTATTTTAATCTGGTTTTAACATAATGACCTTCGTCACTCCAAATGTCATAATTTCTTTTCCTTTTGAATAACATTGTTTCTTAACAAGAACATTGAGTACTTTATCATTCGGTTTTTATTATTTCCTTTTCTTTTACTCGTCACGATTTTCCCTTTTTTTTTTTTTATCATTCCATGTCCAGACACCAAATAGCTCATTATCCAGTACTGCTTGCTTTTACAGCTGTTCATCACATTTCGAACTCCTCATTTACGGGAAGAGTTTCACTAGTTGAGAAAAGGTTGGGGTTCAGCTGAGAATACAGAAGAAATGAAACTACGAAGAAGGCGGAGTCGGCGGCACAAACATTTCGGGACATTTTCGATGCAATAAAACAAAATGGATGGGTGGATATTAAGAAGTTAACCTTTTTATTTATATTTTTTTTAATTCCCAATCGTTGTTTTACGGTTTTATTGGAAGGCTCTTTATTACTTTTGTAGCCATTTCAGCAGGACCAATGGTACCTCATTTCCTCACCGGTCAGGTTGTTCAATCTTTCTTAGTACTTCAAGTTAGTGAACCGAATCTTACTCTCTAACCCCTGAACTAAGCCAAACGAACTTTCATCACTGGCAATAAACTGAACATTTTCGTATGGATGGATAGGAAAAAGGCTAATGTATCTTCAATGACTGGCAGACTAGTTTTACAGGTCGTTTTGCTCAGAAAAATGGTTACGATAACTTTTTTCCCCAAAAGTATGCATCAACTATACTTCGAATATTTTCAATTTTTTCTTATAATGAATCCTTTTTCTTTTTTCTTTTCTTTGAAATACAGTGTGCAGCAGAAATACATCGAACACAATGGTAAGATATTAGTGGCAGTGATGTTTTCTTCATCTAGCTAATTTCTTACCATTATGTGTAAAGTTGCTTTCTGAAAGTATTTCGGCCACACATTACATTTGCATTTGGGAAAAAGGAAAACCTTCCATACTGTCTGCTCCGTCTTGGGTATGACGATAAACTACATCCACGTCCTGGGTAAGACGATAAACTGCGTCCAGCATCAAGGTGTCTGATCAGGAAGTTTTGAGGAGCGTGGAACCACCTCTTAATTGCTGGTGTTCGCAGGTCCGCCCTGGGTGGTAGTACCTGTTAGGGTCCCAGCAATGGGCAAATAGTTAACCCCGAAACTGGGGTAAAAACACTATGAAAGTGTAAAAATAGGTTTTAATACCAGAAATATTTTTTTTTAAATTATGACCAGCAATACATTTTTGAAAAAAAAATATTACCAACAATGTTTTTAAAAAATAAATATTACTGGCAATACTTTTTGAAAAAAATTATTACCAGTAATACATTTTTGAAGGAAAAATATTACCAGAAATAGATTTTTGACAAAACAAAATATTACCAGCAACAAAAATTTTGTTGGCATTAAATAACCCATAAGGCCATAAAACAAACCAAACTATACTGCCGGCTGTATTTTATACAGTTAAAAATTATCAAATTTAAAGATTCAAAATTTAGATAATTTTTTATTGAAACATAAATATTTATTCCCATCAAATTTTTCCTTTTTATTTTTAAACAAAGAAAATTTTTTCTAAAAGCAGTAACAGATGTTGTTATTTTTCTTGTTTTATTTCTTTTTTAATGGTAACAAAAATGCTGAAAATAACTTGTTTTAAAAAATATCAAATCCTTGTTCTTGACTTAGCTTTCTCCAAATGTTTATTGCTCTTTGGAAATTGAAATACTACAAGACGTAAAGCATTACAAACTCAAATTCCAAATTAATGTTAAATATAACAAATGGAACAATAACCTAGTGGATTTTTTTCATTGATTTGTGATCTACTCCACCCCATAGATTGAATAAAGGGTTCAGTTGAAAATTCCTTTACTTGAATAAGTAAGCCCCCTGATGAAGACTAGAAGGGAATAATAGCTGAAACTTCATAACAAGAAAGATGAGGACAGCAGTCCAAATATAAATAATGTAAATTTCAAGATGTCAGTTCATTCCCAAACAGCTTTTCTTAGCTTCACTTCTAGTGGGTCCTTTTAGTCCTTCCAATAAGCTTGTCTCAATGTCTGGGCTGTCCACTCAGAAGCGAAGTTTTGCTGTCTTGATTTCTTGGCAAAAACCTCATTTAGTAACTGTCTACCTTAAGTGGCTCTTAGGCCTTGTATTGGATGAGAGTAAAAAAAAAAAAAAATTTTTTTAAATTTGGTATTTGTTTTGTGACTATAATAGTAATCTATTATCTCTAAATATTTTATCTGCAATATTCATTTAGTTTCAGACTAATGTCTTACTTTTTTTTTTTAATCCCTCCTGCACAAAATGGCAACTTTTATATTATAAAAAAATAAAATAATAATAAAAAACAAAAAATCTTCAGTTGCCTGATTTTTGTACAATCCAAATCTATTCTCTGTCCTTTTTGCTATCTTCTAAGTAATTTATAGCTGTTGCTTCATTCTGACCATATGGGAATAATTTTATCTAAAATTACCAGCAACAAACCTCACATAAAAGAATGCCGATCAGTGGCATGCATCTCATTATTTTGCCTTTGTGAGAAAACTGCACAAAAGTCCCCCACCGCCTGCGAACAGTTTCTTTATGAATAAAAATAAAGATGGTGAAATGAAATCATCTGATTTCTATCAATCCACTACAAAAAAAAAAATATCTCTCTATTAAGCCATACAGATTTCAAGTGAATTTATTTCCAATAATGATCTACAAAACTTTCTTATTACATGTTTATTTAGTTTTCAAGAGATGTATATAATAACATTATATGCAATGCAACTGATATGTGTTAAGTATGTGCTGTCTGACAATGGTTGGCATGCTGGTCTAGCAAACTATCACCCGTTAATGTTTCACAAATGTGATCTTGTCAAAGTCGGCTTTGTCTAGCAAAGTGTGTGCCTCTAAGATTTGCCAGAGTAGAAGTAATTTTGCTATATATTATATTCTGAGATCTCTAGATATGGATACACACTGTACTGATATACACTGTAGATGTGTGTTGGTATAAGAATGCTTTATGGTATATCTTCATAATAGTGAGTTTAGATTGCTAAAATAAAAAATAGTTCAGATCTCAAATGATACGCTACTGATCTTAATTTGTCATTTTGAAATAAATGTATCCATGACAATTGGTAGTTTGGGGAAAAAAAAGTAAAAAAAAAAAAGAAAAGGAAGATATCTTCCAAAAATACATTTTGAACAAATTCCAAGTCTTATTGGAATGTATTTCACAAGGGCAGTTGGCACCAAACACTAACCCATTCTACTGAAACCCATCTGTTAGTGATGTACAAGTCTCCGTAGGGTGCAAAAGTTTTTAATTCTTTTTTTTTTTTTTTTTTTTAGTTATCTGCGAGGCAATTGTTGGTTATGAAATCTACACAAAAGATATAGTATTAAAAACTGAGAAAAAATGTATTGGGAACTATGGATAAATCAAGTCTGTTGATAACACTAAATAATTTTCCTTTTAAAAAGAATAATGTTTCCAGGTATGATGACTGTACTGTGTGAATAAGGTTTTTCTGATGTTCAACAGAAAGGCTCCTACTGTATCTTGAGTTCACTTCAAAGTCATTTGTTATATATATATATATTGACCTCACTTCATATTGTGAATGCAATGTTAAAATGTTAGAAAGGTTTAAATTATTTTAACAGTAAACAAATTTACATCTAATTTTTACAATAATTACCAATCTGATTTGTCAGCTTATCATATATACTGATGTATCATGTGACTTTGGATGACCTAATTTTGAAGATAATTTGACTACAGTAAATGGATATATAGTTTGGTCAATGGCATAACCAGGACCAGCATTACATACACTAATTTTAAACCTCATGTATGATGCAACCCTTGTCAAATTAGCTTCAAAATTAGGTCTTCAAAATTGCATGATATGTAAGTACATACATATATTTAGTGATAGTATGAAGCCATATACAAGAGATCAGGCTCCTTGTTTGTTTTTTTGGGGTGGGGGGTTGTGGGGGGTGTTCTCTGCCTCATGAAAACGTATCCTTAATGTAGGCCTCAAGTCTGTGACCGTTGCAATTTTGATGGTCATGTTTAGCTATTAGGGGTAACTAGCCTGGAAACTGTAACCAAAATTGAATTAATGAAAGACTGTTTCCTAAATAAACACACCCAAACACATTAGTTTATATTTTCAATGATTCTATATCATTACGCATTTTCCTATTTTAATTTTCTACTGTATACCATATATACTTGCTTATCATGTGACCTTTGAAGACCTAATTTTGAAGTTAATTTGACTATGGTAAATGGATATATGGTTTGGTCACCTGTATAGACAGGGCCAGCAGTACATAAGCTAATTTTATATCTCTTGTATGATGTGAGACCCTTAAAATTAACTTTGAGATTAGGTCTTCAAACATCTCATGATATTATATACAGTAAAACAAAAAGACAGAAAATTCTTTTATTAAAATGATGATAAATAGCTGTGTGAAAACAATTAGATGCAATGAAAGAAAATGAACAGGAAAGAGTACTTAACTGTTATGTAATATCGGTCCTCCTACATGGCAGGGAATGCTGGACAATCTCTACAAATAAAGAGACTTGAAGCAACAGAACTGTGGGTCTACAGAAGGATGCTGAGAATGGACTAAACATGTGAGCAACGACAAAGTTTTAGAGACAATAGAAGCAAAAAGGACACTTATACTTAACCTCAGAAAGAGAGTTGAAATTTCTAGGGCACAAGGAGAAAAGAGGTCTAAGCAAAATAAAAAGCAACAGGAAAATTTTGTTAGAAACAAAAAAATGTACCATTATAAGTAGTGAAAAGTTACGTAATATTAGTCCTTCTATATAGCAGTGAATACTGGGCAATCTCCTCACAGATGAAGAAGAGGTAATGAATGTGGATCTATAGAAGGATGCTGAGAATACCATGGACTGAACATGTGAGCAATGGTGAAGTTTTAAAGAAAATGGAAACGAAAAGAACACTTATAGATAGATTCAGAAAAAGGCAGTTGAAATTTCTAGGGTGCATAAGGAAAGAGGACTTAGAAAATTTGACACTTACAGGGCATATTGAGGGCAAGAGGGACAGAAGAAAACAGTGCACAACCTACCTAACAAGCTTGTGTAAATGGTTGGTAGAACAGGGTTTAGGAGAGATAGCAAAAAGACAAAATTTACTAAGAGCTACATAGGACAGGAAATTGTGGAGAGCCATGATTTCCCACGTCCTTAAGGGATATAACACATTAAGGAAGATGAGAGAAAATGGCATAGATTTAAATGTGATGAACCATGAATGCAACTGAAAATACCACAGATTTCTGCAAACTACTTAAAAAGTTCAGACTTTTTTTCTTTTCTTTTTTTTTTCTAAAATGTCAGCACATTTATGGATATACATACACAAATTTTACTGGTGTTATCAAAGAAGGCAAAAAGTTGTACAAATGGAAAATAATTATATGACATGACATATATAAAAACAATCAATTTCATTATGTATGTGTTGTGTATTTGGGTAGCAATTACTTTATATTTCATTAAAAGCAACTGACAAAATGCTTTTTGTTTCTTTTGTGTGTAAACAAGATTTATTTTGGGACTTATACACAACATACTTGTCAAAAATACATACATCTACCTGCAAAAAACATCTACAAGTAATACAAGTCCTTACTATAAAAAGTAAATCCCATAACATCAACTATGAATATGGCTATAATGTACTGGCCGTATTTGTGAATTAAAAATGTCTACTTCTTGGCAACTTGTACTCCATTTGCAACCAAAATCCTTGGAAATATCTAACAGATTAGCCAAAAGCACTTGGAACTGAATCATTTGGACTGCTTCTATACACACTACATACCTCCCTGCTCAAAAAATCTCTTGCCTGCATATAAGAAAAATGAAAAAGAAAACTTGTTAATGAATGTGAGTGAGTGTGTACGTACGTACACACTCGTGTATATATATATATATATATATATATATATATATATATATATATATATATAATAATTCCATCCAACAGTATATGAAGAAAAGATTTCAGTTATCTGTTTGGATTGGTATTGCTTTTATGTCCATCGTCTTTTTCATGTTGAATTGTATATGGTCTATGTTAATTATGTTTTATGAATATGTCCTGAAGATGGTCTATTAGACCAAAACATCCGACGTTGACATTAAACATTAAAACAGCATAATCACATATTAGGATTTTTTCAGTATATTTTTCTTATATATATATATATATATGTGTGTGTGTAATGACCAGCTATTCATTTCTGAGCACACCTTTCTGCTAGTGCAGCTAGGCAATCCCTGTTGTAGATGCCTGCTCTGGCACATTTGTGTATGTTCAACACCCACATAGACCACCAGTGGTTTATACTGCAACAATACTGAGAAGAGCTTAGTTACAGTTTTGGGGAGAGAGTAGATAATCTTGCATGAACAATGCCAGCACACTCAAACCCTCAGTCACAATGACTTGTGACTTTGTATTCGCACAGCCATCAATGGCTTCTGAATAGTTTCGCTTATCCAGTTTCACTAATGAGGCTTGGTTAAACCTGTGGTATAATTTACGCTACATGAAATTGCCTTTCCAGACCAATAACATCAAGTAGGCAACAAATCAACCTTGGTGACATTCAAACCCAGGTCTCATGATCGGAAAGCAAATATCCTAACCACTTGCCAATATGTACATATATATATATATATATATATATATATATATATGCATGCATGATATGGAAGATTTTTTTTTTTTTAAAGAAAGCTTTGTATTCGCAATACGAAGGATACTAAAATATATTCCCAAAGTACACATCTTATTTTGTCAGTTCTTTCTTTCTTTCTTTCTTTTTTTTTTTTTTTTTTTTTTTTTTTTTTTTTTTTTGTTCTCTAAGATTTTGCTGGCAAATGTTGAGATTTAATTTGTAAAATAATGATATGTAGAAATTGTTTTTGATTTATGCCTGCCAATGGTACAGCTCTCTTGAGAAATCTTTTGTAACTATAAACTTTGTTTACTCCTTGGAAAATTTTCACACTAAAGTTTAATAATATTGTATATATATATATATATATATATTAAATAAATATATATATATATATATATATATATATATTAAACTTTAGTATGAAAATTTTCCAAGGAGTAAAACAAAGTTTATAGTTACAAAAAGATTTCTCCTGTACCATTGACACATATATATATATATATATATATATATATATATATATATATATATATATATATAGTAGTTTTACTTCATTAGTAGATATGATCTCACTCCTTATTAATGAGATATTCCATTGTTATAGTAACACAAGGTATTACTTGGTAACACTAAAAGTAAACATGTATGAAAGAAAAAAACAACAGACTGTGGGAATTTGAACTCTGTTGACTAAATTCACTTTTCATGTCAGTAAACATAGTTATCCTGACAGCTTTCTTTTTTCTTTTAAAATACAATATTTATTAAACTCCCTCCACCCTCAAAAAAATATTCATAACTTTACTATAAATTTTAAATGTTGTTGTTATTGTTTTTTTTTGTTTTTTTTGTGTGTGTCTTTTGTTTGTGTCTTTTGTTTGTGTTTTTTTTTTGTTTTTTATAAAGACCTCAATCATGAGCAGACTCTTTGTCTCTGGTTATGAAACTGTTTTCAAAAGCAAAACTCTTCATTTTTGAATTTTTAATGAACACTTAAAATGTCTTGGATATAAAAGACTTGTACTAATTGGTTTATCTAACTAATGAAAAGTAAAGTAGAATATAATTTATTATTAAAAAGAATTCACCCCAAGCACTTTCTCTTTATATGTTACCACAGTAGTATTACTACTCTGGAAAAAATTAATATTAAAACCATTGCCATATTTGGTGAAATGGTAATTAATGCCATTTACAATTTAATACTTACATTTTTGAGTTGTTTTTCTTTAATTTGTTTTCACGATGCTTAAGAATTTTCTCTGCACAAGATGCAAAGTTTTAAAATGTGTTTTTTTTTTTTTTTTTTTTTTTTTTTTTTTTTTTGTTTTATTTTTTTATATATATATATATATATATATATATATATATTGATATTAGAAAATATTCTGTTATCTATAAATACATATTTTACTGATAAAATTAGTTTTGCTCCCCAACTAAATATTATTACTTATCATTTTCACATGAAGTTTCTCTTAAATCACCTTTCGTATATTTTATAATTTTAAACATATATTAATCCTTTTTTATAAACATTTTGTTTTCTATAAAGTTACATACCGTGTTTTCTTACAAGCCTGTGTTTCTGAAACTAAAAACTGGAAATAAATTACATCCTTGAGTATATACCCCCAGAGTAAAGCCTTTTCTATATAAATTTAAAATATTTTTTTTTTTTTTTTAAATTGTACCATATCTATTAAAATCTTGATAACTTATATTTCACTAAAATATTTAATTTCTCATGATATGAAAGAATAGAAATGAATGATTAGTTTTTAATTTAGCCATTGCATGTTTCTTTTCCTAATTTACATTTCGAAACTTATCAATTTTTTTATGCTGAGGGTATTTAAAATCTTAATGTTTCAAATAAGAGCATTTTTTTTTTTTTTTTTTTTTAAATTGAGTTAAAATTTCTGAAGAAAATATACACTTGTCTAATATGACCACATTTTAATTTTGGTTCAGAATTTCTTGTATTTGTATATAAATAAGAATAATAAAATTTTGAGATTGGCCAATCATTTTTTTTTTTTTTTTTTTTTTTCTTAGAGGTCTATAAAATAAAAGTTACTATTTTTTAAGAATTGGTTTTGTTCGTATAGGATATTTAAACAAGTTAATGATGTTATTCTAAAAGGTTATGCTTGATATTTACTCATTTTCCAATGTTTTCTGAGTTTTTATTTCCGAGTTTTTTTTTCCTCTAAGAATTTGTCTCATTCGTCTGAGAATTTTCAAGGTCTTAGCCTTTGATTTGTTTCATTCCTCTTCTACAATCTTTTTTTGTAGCCCTAAAAAAATCTCTTAATTATGATTTTTATCACAATGCAACATTATCTTCAACTTTTTTTTTTTTAAGTAGGAACATATTTCTTTTCATCTTCATCTCTTGTCTTAAATGTGCTTGTTAGGAATTTTTTTTCTTTTTTAATGGTTATTCTGCTGTCGGACAGAATATTAGGATCCCCCCCCCACTCTCCAGTATCCCTTTTCTTTTGTAGCTCAAAGTTCTATTAAGAGTTTGACTATTGTTATAGATTTCAGTGCATCTTGTGAGTCAGAACTTCTCTTGGTCTTGCATTTCTTTTTTCATTCGCCTTATTGTACTTTGGTTTTAATGAATAGTACCAGTCAGCTCTCATCATCACCACCACCCCACTACCACCATATTTCGCTTTCTTTTCTAATCCACATCTTCTATTTTTAGAAGAAAAAAAATCTTGTTCTTTTCTTATATTTTTAATCATTTTTTTTTTCTCTTGTTTGTCCAATGACATGTCAGTTATAAAATTTTCTTTGCTTTCTAAGAGCAGATTTAATGATCTTAAAAAGAAACTAGAAGAAAAGTGGGGGGGGGAAATGTCTGCTAAAAAACTTAAATCCTACCTTCTCTCTCTCTCTCTCTTATGGTCAAGGTAACAATAGTAAAGTGTGTCTAAAAATATAGAATCTGGTTTTTAATGCATTCATTCTTTTAGTATTCACTTGTATTAAAATTCCATGTCTAATGTCATTTTGAATATATTTCCTTTAAATAAATTGTCAGATAAGTTCATCAAAACAATTACCATGAAATTACTTATAGAAAAGATATAAAGAAGTTACGTTATGGCAATGGGAAAGTGATTGAAGCCAAGATGCCAGGTCTTGACCAATAACATTGCAGATTCTGGTTTTATCAAGAATCTCTAAATATATAGCAGGAGCATTAGACCAGATATGGCGGCAATATTAAAAGCAAGGACAAATGATAGACTTATAAATACATAAGATAGATTCTGACATGAAAATTTATTTGTCAGTCTAGTACTGCACTTAAATTCATAAAGTCTATGTACCAAAGAGAAAAATTATAAAATTATTTATAAAAAAAAAAAAAAAAAACACAGGGAGGCTACATTATGTTCAAATATCAGGTATTACATAACTTCTTTTCTTTTTTTTTCTTTTTTTAAATCCTATCGCCAAGCAAGATATTAATGCCACTAAGACACAAGAAATGTTAGAGAATATGAAAGAAAAAAGGACACTATTCAGAAGAGAGGACAATAAAAGAACAAGAATTTGACAAGACAGAAGATAATTTTTTTTTTTCTTAAATTTTTGAAGATCAAAGTTGACTTGAAAGCAAATAGCCAAAAAAGTTCCACAAGCAAGAAGTGCAATAGAAGAAACTGTTAGCATAGAACTTACAATACTATTATTTTGCATCTCAAAGCCTCCATAGTCAGTTTTTATAATTTTCAGTGTGCTACCATGATCTTAAAAAAAATGGCTATAATACAACTGTCAATGAGCCATAAAACTATTTCAACATCATTAGAATTTTTTCTTTACTCTGTAATTATAAGATTTCCATAAAATAAAATGAGTTGCTTTTGCCTGCAGTTACTTTGATGTCCGATTATAGAAAGTAAATTAATAAGTTAATCCAAGCATGCATTATGTCTACTGGGTATGTGGCTGTTTTGAAATTCCTTCTTGCAGTTGATAACCTCTTTTGTGCATTACTGTAATTCAGTTAATTTTTATTTTTAGTCATTTCAGTTGTGGACATCTCAGCAAAATATACATTCTGTCTGGTCTGGAATTGTTCCAATCTTGGTCTTTTCTTGGAAATCATAATTTAATTTTTAGCCATGCTTTTACAATATGTGAAGTAAAAATAAAATCTCAATTTTTCATACTTCGAAGACGAGTGAAGGTTTATTTAATTTGCAGATCAAATAATTAGAATCTTAGAGATGACTGGAATATTTCACTATTATAAGTTTGCAAACTTTTCATATTCTTTAAAATTTATTTTAAATTGAAATTTTTTTCTTTTCTTTTTTATATAATTTTTTATGATATGGTTTTATTTTTGAATTTAAGTGAAGAAAGAAATCTGGTATGATCCAAGTCTGCTGGCATAGCAAAAAATTTAAATTATTGAATTATATTTACTTTATAGTTCAACATTTTTTTTAACATATCAAATATGGCATAATTCTATTTTAAACATGTAGTAATTTTTGTTTTCACCTGATAAAAGGCAAAAGTATAACTCAAGGTAGAGAGTTACTGAATGAGGAGTGTGATAAGAATGTAAGTGTAGAAAGTGGGAAATGAAGATGATATGGCAGATAATGATTGAAGCTAAATTTGAAGTGGTTAAGATTTAAGTGTTCTCAGGAAGCATCTACATGGGAGTCTTTTGCACAAAGTAACAGTTCTTGGTAAGAAGTTTTTGGAGTGGAACGCTCTTCTTACTAAAGGAATATGTAAGGAAGAAGCTAATGCAACCTTGTAGATGTAACAAGGTGGGTCCTGGCTATAAAGGTCTGAGCTGATGGAACTAAAAATCATAGTTTGTCTGAATATTTGATTTGTCAACAGTAATAGGCTTGTGATATTGTCTATGGGATAGAGACTGTACTCATAGAAAATAATCCATTTCTCACAAGGCTGTCCTTCCTGGATATGACGATTAAACTACATCCAGCAGCAAGGCCTCTGATCAGGAGGTTTTGAGGAGCATAGAACCACCTCTTAACTGCTGGTGTTCCCAGGGCCACCCTGATCCGGGGTGGTAGCACCTGTTAGGGTCCCTGCTATGGGCAAATAGTTAACATCCAAACTTGTGTAAAAATGGGTTTTAATACCAGAAATACTTTGTAATAAAAAAACTTATTACTAGCAATAACTTTTGAAGGAAAAATTATCAGCAATACTTTAAAAAAATACCAGCAATACAAACAGCTATACATTCTTTGGAAAAAATATGACCAGCTATAGAGTTCTTCAAGGACAAATATTCCCAGAAATAGATTTTTGAAGAAAAACATTACCAGCAATAAAAATTGTCGGCATTAAATAACCCATTAAGGTTGATATGCCGTAAAACAAACCAAGCCAAATTTCACAAGGCTGCATAAGCAATTTTAAAATCTGTCAAAGCTGGAAAGTAAGGATTGGGTAGCTGAAGACATCAGGTGATGCCAATAGTCTATTTTTGGTCTCATCTGACTCTTGTAAAAAAATAAAGCAAGGCAGGAGTCGAGTACTTTTTGGAATGGTGCAGAGAGCTATCTATCTTTTTTTTTTTTGTTTTTAAGCATCTATAATGATAGGTTTTATATATGAGAAATAAAAATAAAAACAGCCCAAATGAAGACAGCTTTTTACTGACAAATTTATTTGCATTTATGTGAGAATAGCACTGTTTGAAAGATGACAGAAACCATATTGTCTTTTTTTTTCTTCAAACTCATTACAACATTTGAAGTATTGATTATTTAATAAAAATATTCTTTGTACCTGGTATATAATCTCTTAGGAATATGCAAATTTTGTTGTATTCAATTTTTATTTAAAGTAGGTTTTAATTGCTGCATAAGTAAACAAAGATGTTTACCAAATGTTTTTGATAGTGTATGCATATCAAGGGATTGCTTGCTTCCTACATTTTTTTTTTCTCCAATAATTTCTATTACCAAAGCCTAAGATTCAATTTAGGTAGAGGGTTACTGATTAAGAGGCACAGTTTATGGGGATATATAGAGAAGATAATGGTTCACCATAGACTTGAACACATTAAGATTGTAGTGATCAAGGATGCATCCTTCTGGGAGTTGGTTCCATAAAGCAGCAGCTCATGGGAAGAAGCTGCTCCAGTGGAACTTATATCTTACCAATGGACTACAAAAGGAAAGAGTGTGGCATGGTGGGTCTTAATCATGAAGGTTAGAATTAAGGAATGTAGTTCATTTGAACATTCTCCATGGAAATAGAAAGTATTCCTTATAAGAATCAACAAGTGTGGATAGATTTATTGAAATAAAACTTTTGATTATATTTTTTTTTGTTTTACAATAAGGATCTACAAAAATTCTCTGGTGATTGTGTTTATGTAACCTATTCATTCAGGTTGGATTTATTAAACAAATACATTAAAAATTAAATTCAATCTAATAAATGCAAATAATAAGTACAAACACTTAAGTTAAGCTGATGCCAAAATTTCCAGATTACTGAAGAGATATTGCAAATATGAACTGTCTACACTTCCAAAAAAAGTTTGATTTAATACTTTCCTATGTTCTGCCAGAATGCCTATGTAAAATATTAACTTTGGAGGTAGGGAAAGAAAGCAGAATAGATGTATTTATCAGCCACTATACAAAAGTAAAAGAAATTCTTATAATGGACCGCTCTTTTTGAATGTTGAACTTTTGTACAAGAAAGTGAAAGACATTTATAAGTCTATGAATGAATAAAAAAATCACCATAATAACATTAGTTCTTTAAAAGGTGGAATTTGATTTTAACGATCAAATTATGCAATAGCAAGTGTGTAACTGTGCATTAGTATTCCATCCTTATAACCCAGTTTTGAATCTCGCAATGGTCGATTTTTGGGAGGTGACTTTTCATAATATCAACCTTCAGAGATGTTTCTAGTATGTGTTACCATACCACTGGTTGAACCAATCTTTCAAGTGAAATTGTCAAGACAAAACTATTTGGAAGTCATCAATGGTGATACTAATATAAAGTTATAAGTGATCTTGACAGTATTTGAGCATATAGGTTTTGTTCAAGCCGTTGATCTCATCCAGTTATGAGCTCTCTTTCAGAAACTTAGATCTATTCAGCATAGTTGCACTATGAACCACAGGTTCATAGCATGGGTGTTGAAGAAACACAAATGTGCTTGGGCAGGCACCTACAACAGGGATTAGCTAGCCACCTTAGCAGACAGGCATGTTCAGAGATGAACAGCCAGCCATACTTATGCAATTGTTAATTCCAAATTTCCTTGAACAGATTTTGCCACTACATTTGTATGTTAAGCATTGAAAATCTGGAACTGATCTTCAATGTTCAGGAATTAATGCAGAATTTGGTATTATCTATATTATAGAAAACAATGTAAATTTATATACTTATCGGTCATGAATCCTTATCTCCCCTACTAGTGGAAGATATTCTGTTGTTAAAGTTAGACGATTCATTATTCACACTAATAATAAAATATGCTTCCTATTGAAATATCAATGGAATATTTCATTAATCAATAGGGGAGATAAGGTTACTCATACACTGCCTTTTATTTCTTGTATTTCACATTAGCATTCTTTTGGTATTATTGCTCTTAATGATTTAAAGGACAAAATTCTTTCTTACATTCAATAATATTTATTTACTCAGTGTAGCATAGTTTGGGCAAAAGGCCACAAGAATTGGACACCTTGTTTGGATTGAACTCACTACTAATTTTCATCAAGTTCTGCTTTTTGACCATTACACACTGATAAGGCACCCTATTTTGACAGTAAATTTTTTTAATCATTTCTCCCCAAGCAAGGTGATAATGCAACTAAGATGCAAGGGATTACTATAAATGAAAGAGAATGAGAAGGCTTTAGTGAAGAGTAAGAACTTCAGGAAAAAAGATTGCATTTAAATTTTTGAAGATTGTAGGTGGCAGAAAAATGCTTGGGTATTCATGCAGATGATATCACCTATGCCAGTGCAAAATTACTTAAATATAAATATCACTTTTCTTTTATGTAACAAGTAAAGGGGTTACTGAAAAAAAAATCAGATATTGTGACCAAGAGCAATAAAATTTACAACACCTGCAGTTTAATACACTTCTCATATTTCTGAAGTTTTTTTTTTTAACCTTTCTTCCCAAATCCTGATATTTAATCATCAAAATACAGATTTTGGGAGTCAGCAGAAGAATTTTTTAGTACCCACTGTTGTGTGTTCATATCAAATGAAACATATGAGAGCCCAGTAGTTTAGTTTAGAACTGAGCCACTACAATATCTATGCAGATGATTTGATTATAGTGTTGAAGGCTTTTTACACTTTTTCAAAGAACTGGCAACAAAGAAATGGTGCAGATTTGAATTCGGAGATTTCCTTCTAGACTGGCTACCACCAAAGGCAACAGTGTCAGGTGTGTTTTGTTATTTTATGCCTTTGCCAAGGGCATCAGTCCTAAGTGCACAAAACAGAATCTATGAAAATTTGAACTCTGTTCAGCGATTCCATTATTCTATGACTGTTACACTATCAACACATCCACTTATCTATTTATCTGATCATTGACTATGACAGATAAGGAATATTTTGTAATTTTATTTTATTCAGTTTTTCTAGTGTCCTTACATATTTTTTTTTCTTTTTTGAAGGCTAAGTATGGAGAGGAATTGTCCATAGCTTAAAGCACTCAGCATAATGAAAGCTTTAAAAAATAGAAAAATTGTAAACGCACTAGAAAAACTTACAAAATATTCCTTCTTGTCAGTCATACTCAACAAAACAAGCATAAAAAATTGTCAGCCACACACAAACACACACACATATATATATATATATATATATATATATAAAATTTATTTATTTTCAGCTGTATGGATATTAGTTCATAACCCTGGGTTTCACGCTTTTGCGATCATCAGACACACTGGTTTATTTTTTAAAAGTGGATCTATTTATGCTTGTTTGTGTTTGATTATTTGTGTGTGCTGGAAGCGGGGGGATTTTCTTCTGTGTTTGTTTTGGATGACACTCTCACATACATAGACACACATACATACAGGTGTATGCATTTTAGTTTGTACAAACACACCCATATAAATAATCTGAAGTTAGGTGCAGATACACATCCATGCATTTGAGCATACATATATATACACGCAAATGTCATTCTATTTTGGTGTTGAGATTGTAGCATTAGCTCTATCACAGATATTGAACACTTTCCACTAAGTACTGCACACACACACACACACATATATATATATATATATATATATATATATATATATATAATTGTAAAAGACATTTAAAGATAATAAGACCTAATTTTTTTAATTAAACACTATAGACATGAACTCAATGTTAGTTGCTTTGAAACTAGTTACAGCATAGTAGGAGCATGTTGAAACCTCCCAACATAGAGTAAATACTACTTCTATGTAAAATAGGTTTAGAATACAAATACAAAATTGTACTAACAATAAACCCCTTGAAAATGATTAAGGAATTAGCTGAAAATGCTTGCAACAGTAATCACTATGGACAGTTTCAATAGATGGATACTACTTGAAAGTCAAATGCATGTGAAGTCTGCTTAACTAATGAAAATCAAACACAATAAAACTATCAGAAAATATTTTTTCCATATCTCATTCTCTGATGAAGCTCTAATAAAAGTGAAACATATTAGATTTATAAACATTTCCCATTTGTTCTCTATCCTATCATATATTATAGTGTTTGTATGACTGTCATAAGTTAGATCAATTACCCAATAAAGAGAGAAATGCAATATCTAATTACAGTTTAAAGATAAGACTGTATAAAATAGAACTTATATTCAAGGGAGATAAATTACTGGTCAGTTTTGATTAAAAAAAAAAAAAAAAAAAATCTCTTGCATTGGCAACCTTGGGTCATTCTTAGTTATTTTATTACCATTTAAAAATAAAACTAATTTCTTTTACAGTCATTAACTTTCTTAGTTTTTAATTAAGCTATTTACATTGTCAAAATTTCTATTATTCCATTGATTCTCTCTCTTAAAAGGAGAGCTACTCAACAAGTTTGTCCATAAGCAAATTAATGAAAATACATAATCATTTTTCTACACAAAGAAAAGCCTGCTTCTAGCACATTTTTTTTTTATTAGGTACTGCACCTATTTCATAGGCCTTTCTCAATTATTATTTAGGGACCTGAAACTTTTTTTTTTGTCTGTAGAAGTGTGAGGCATATAGCTTCTATTCTCCTTACTGACCTACCTTCCCAATTCAACCTAATAAGTAGCTCCCATATTTGTCTTGGTTACTTGTTATTCTTCTCCTGTGCTTGTATTTCCACCTTTATTGTCCAGATTGTTGAGATTGGAGACAGGTACATGAAAGGTAGTTAAAGTTCAGGCATTCACTCCTGTAGATAATGGGAGAAAATGCTACCACTACCTTCAGTTATTGGTTAGTCTTTTAAAGGCTTTATAGACTTAAGCATTCTCACCTTATGTATTATATACACAGGCATTTAAGCTTTGTAATTTTATTCTTAAATATCTCCTCTGTATGTAGGAAATTTTCTTTTACAGACAGCATTTGTGGTTGTACAGGTCTGGGAAATATTTGAAAAAGGGAGTGTTGGGAAAATTTTTTTTTCTTTTTATTCATTTTCTATTTAATTTTAGCTTTCTATGTTATAATTATAATCTATGTATTTTTGCATTTTTATTCTTTTATATATATATATATATATATATATATATATATACACACACACTTGAAAAGTGAATATTTTTAAGAGAAAATATAAGTATCTCAGTAAAGTCTGCATTTTCATAGTGACAAAAGACAGCTTTATCTGCTATTTCTATCTTCCAAATAAAAAAATTTCTGTGAAAAATATGCTTTCAATAATTATAAAGTGATAAAAAAAAAAACTATACAAACCATAGCAAAAGTGTTTACTAGATTCTGTCTATACAGATCCAGTTCAGAGAATGATATAAGAGAGAGATAACTTCAAATTGATTGTAAATGCTATCAGTGTTTGGAAAGGTAATTTAGAAAATAGGTTAGTTTATAGTAAAAGATAAGTAACATTTTCCAGTCCACTTTCGAATTATAAACTTCTGAGGATGAAAGCTTGTACTTATTTTAATGAGGGTATGAGTTTTAAGAAAACTGAAAGAATCCTGAGACAAAGTAGTAAATGAAAATAAAAAATTATAACAAGCTATTAGCTGTGAGACAGAATATATGGTTGTCAGCAAAAGTGGCAACCCATGATGTGAATTACATATTGGGGATGTTAAAATCATGCAGGTACATAAATGAAAGTACTACACAGAAATTTGAATGTGCATTGGAATAGAAAAAGTTGCCTTTCAGAAATTAAAAGTATTAAGAGAGGAAAATGTCCTTACAAAAGAACACTGAACCATCATGTAATATCTATTCTCCTATATGGCAGTAAATGCTAGACTATCCTCCCAGATGTGGAAAAGATCTGAAACCATAGAGATGCAATTTTACCAGTAAATACTAAGAATACTATGGAGATGTGTGTATGAAAATAGTTTTTAGTAGAATAGGAACAAGGAAATTGCTACTAACAATCAATTAGCTTAAATTTCTGAGACAAATGAAGAAAGAGGGAAGAGTATTTAATGCTCACATGTAAGTGGAGTAGATGGAAACCATGAGTAACCTACTAAATGAGTTTGGGTGAATCAATGGTAAAACAAGGACAAATAGGGATGGTAAAGGAGCAAATGATGGTAAACTGGGAAGAGGCAGGACTGCCTATATTCTGAAAGAACATGGCACAAAACTTCAATACAAAGAATTTTAACTTAGCCAGTTTATTAACATCAATGTATACATCTTCTAAATATCCAGTTGCTCTCTCTTCTACTGGAGAGCTGTTTCAGGCACAAAAGAGAACGCGTCTACATTGCTCAATGGTTCAGAAACAACTCACTGTAGACCCTTTTTCTATTATCCTTCTGCTTGTTCAGCCAATCAAAAACGACTTACTTGTTTTGTCTTCCATCTGACTTCAAAGGTCAACCTCGGGAAGGCAGCAGATAGCATTCCTCCTAAAAATAAGAATCTGCTCACCTATTATTTAACATTAGAAAAGAGGAAAAGAATTCTCAATATTAAGTTCAATTAAATGAATAACAGGATTAACTCTCATTAAAATGAAGCTCAAAATAAAGTAAGCTTAATAATATTTATTTTAAATTATGGAAAGAACACTTCACTGATTTTCAGTTGATTTTATTTTGGCTGGACAAGTGGGTATTGAAAAGTTCTCTAGCTGACTCATTTTCCTAAAATCTATATTTTTATGACCAAATATCAGGATTTGGAGGTAAAGGTTAAAAAAACTTGAGAAATATGGGAAATGTATTAAACTGCAGAAGGTTGTAAATTTCATGACCCTTGGTCATTATTTCTGGATATTTTTCAGCACCCACTTGCACTAGTTCGCTTGTAATGTGAAAAGAAGTAATATCTACAGGGTGGTTGAAAAGTAACTCCCCATTTTAAAATGCTTGTAATTTATTTATTAACTATAATTTTTAAAAGAAATGGATATGAGAGGAAAGCGTTTAGCATAAGGTTTTATTTAAAATTCAACATAGGCACCATACTTTGCTACCAGCTTCTCAAACCACCCAGGAATCATGTCAACTGATTTCACCAGAAACACTTGTGGTATGGAAGACATAATTTCTTTTATTCACCTTTCAAGTTCTTCCAAAGTCTTGGTTTGCTATAGTAAACTTGCTCCTTTTAACCAACCCCAAAGAAAGAAGTCACAGGGTGTTAAAGTCAGGACTTCTGGCTGGGTACCCTAATATAAAATAGGGAGGTACTTTTCAATCACCCTGTATATTTAAGCAATTTCACATTGGCATTGGTGATATCTTCTTCATGAATACTCAAGTATTTTTTTTTATTTACTTCTGTGTGAACTAGAAAGTGAAATTTTTCTCAGTCAAAAGAAAGTGTATTTTAATGACCTTTTAAAAAAAAATCTCATGGAATTTTTTTTAAATAGTGATGACCTCTCAATAAAATAACATTCTTGAAATCAGTACATAGTTAACAGGAATTTCCTTTCATATATATTGTTTAAGAATGTACAATATTTATGAAGGAAGAAAGCACAATAACAGAGCGTTTATAGATGTGGACATAGGAAACAACACTGCATGGTGACTGGCAGTTTCACACCTCAAGAGATCTTCAAACTAAAATTTTAACATTATATGATAGTAATGTTTAAGTAATTTTACAATGGCATCATACTTATAGAATATCGAACTAGAAACAAAGAAAAGAATACTGAACTGTTACGTAATATCAGTCCTCCTATATGGCAGTGAATGCTGGACAATCACCACACGGATGAGGAAGCATCTTGAAGCAACAGAAATGTTGTTCTACAGAAGGATGATGAGAATACAATCAAATGAACATGTGAGCAACAAAGTTTTAGAGAAAATGGAAATGAAACGGACACTTAACATCAGGAAGAGAAAGTTGAAATGTCTATGGCACATAATGAGGAAAGAGTCTGGAAAATCAGAGATTCACAGGACAGATTGAAGGCAAGGTTTGTTTTTTTTATTTGTTTAGCAGCATATCAACTCCTTATTGGTCATTTAATTTTCTTAAGAATTAGTCATTTTTTTCAAAAAATGTATTGCTGATAATTTTTTTATTATTAAAATGTATTGCTGGTATTTTTACTATAAAAAATGTATTTTTATACTTTCATAGTGTTTTGACCCCAGGTTGGGAGTTAACCATTTGCCTTTACCTGGTACCCTAACAGGTGCTATCACCTCAGGTCAGGGTGGACCTGGGAACAACAGCAATTAAGAGGTGGTTCCACACTCTTCAAAACCTTCTGATCAGAGGACTTGCTGCTGGATGTAGTTTATCATCATACACAGGATGGGAAGGCAAGAGGTTACAGAGGAAAACAATGCATAACCTATTTCGTGAGCTTGAGTAAATGGATGGTGAAACAAAGTTTAGGAGAGATAACAAAAAGACAAAATTTATTGATAGTGACAATGGAGAGGAAATTGTTGAAAGCCATGATCACCTATGTCCTGAAGGGAGATGACACAGAAGTTGTAATTAACCTGCATGTTCTTATTGTCAATACTTTCTGAATATTAAAACAAATATTCTGTTCACTATTCCTGTCATTAAAAGAATGAGAATTTCTGTAGCTAAGTGTTCAGAAGCTAAAGATGTGTGTGTATGTATATATATATATATATATATATATATATATATATATGTATATATATATATATATATATATATATATATATATATATATTATTATTATTATTATATAACTACTAACTCTTTTATACCTGAATTATTCTAATGAGAAATTGTTTTCCTATTCAAAAAAGCATGCTCAGGGCCCTGTCAGCTGGGGCTGTAGAATACGCCAACTGCATCTCTGCTGAGGGGTAAGACCCCCCCTGCCTCCCAATGGTGCGTCCTGGGTATGACAATAAAACTACATCCACATCCAGGGTAAGACAATGAACTACGTCCAACAGCAAGGCCTCTGATCAGGAGGCTTTGAGAAGTGTGGAACCTTCTCTTAATTGCTGGTGTTCCCAGGTCCACACTGACCCGGGGTGGTAGCAACCATTAGGGTCCCAGCTATGGGTAAATAGTTAACCCCGAAACTGAGGTAAAAGGCATTATAAAAGTATAAAAATAGGTTTTAATACCAGAAATACTTCATAAAACAATTATTACCAGAAATAAATTTTTGAAGAAAAAAAAATATTACCAGCAATATGTTTTTGAAAAACACTATTACCAGCTATATGTTTTTGAAAAACACTATTACCAGCTATATGTTTTTGAAAAACACTATTACCAGCTATATGTTTTTGAAAAACACTATTACCAGCTATACGTTTTAGAAAAAATAATATCACCAGCTATACGTTTTAGAAAAAATAATATCACCAGCTATACGTTTTAGAAAAAATAATATCACCAGCTATACGTTTTAGAAAAAATAATATCACCAGCTTATACGTTTTAGAAAAATATTACCAGCTATACATTTATTGGAAAAATAATATTACCAGCTATATGTTTTTGAAAAATAATATTACCAGCTATACGTTTTTGAGGAAAAAAATATTAACAGAAATAATAGATTTTTGACAAAACAAAAATATTACCAGAAAAATGACCCATTGTAGTTGATATGCCGTAAAAAAAACAAACCAAACCAGCATGTTCATTTTGGTTGTTATGCACTTAATGACTCTGGCCAGTGTGCAAAATATGCATTATTCTTTGGCACAAGGCTTGTGTAGATACTGATTTCACAACATAATATTCAAGCCTAAAACTTAAAAACAAGAATCGGACAAATTTTGTATATTTATTGTATCACCTCAAAATGTGAAGACTTCTTAATAAGTTTGCCTAGTAATTTGAGTGCTGTGGTGAATGTGTGACTTCTGTAACTTAAACGCTGATTATTAACATATGGACTTTTTGTGGCTTGGAACATGTCTCTTGGGAAGTCAGACTTGTTGACATTTTTCAATGTAAGTTATGGATTCTCATATAATGAGTAACCATAAAGATTGTCAGAAATTTATTGTAGTTTGTATTTTTGTGTGAATTTAGAAATATTTGTGAAAGTCCAGTTACAAAATTTAGACCAAGAGAAGGAAAACATGTTTTAAACATAGTAGGCTAACATATGTACATATGACTATGTATATATGTTAACAAATAATAAGTGTTACATAAACCAGTCACACTACCAAATCAATTTTGTGGGCCAATGAAAAGTGTTCATGGTAAAGTAATTTACAAAGCTAAATGTAAAATATTAATATGATATAAGAAATCACAGGGTGCGATGGATAAATTGTCGTTTAAATTACGCAAAATTGAATATAATGCTGACATTTCATTTTAACATTAATGATTAAAATGAAATATAATTTTCCAAGTACTCTGGATAATCTAGTTTCAAAATATATATGGTTATAGGGTTCTCTCTCCAAAATCCTCTGAGGAATTTGATAAGACAGGCTACAACTTTATATATATATATATATATAATAAATCTTCCAACCATTACGTAACTTTTATTATTGTTATTAATATTATTTATTGTTCTTGTTAATATCTTGTTTATGTATTAAATTTTATCAGAAATATAAATGTATAGGGGAGGGGGAATTGTTTACTATTCGCGCTTTTCAGGTATCAGCTAAGTGTATGGTAACAGCTTTTTTGAGGATAAGTGAGGGTGGATATATATATATATATATATATATATATATATATAGTCTACACACACATAGATGTGTGTGTAGACATTATTTACATATGCTCCATTACTGATATTGAGCACTTTTACTCATAATGTAGCATACATTAAAAGTGTTTTTATCATATATATCTATGTATGTATGAAGTTTTAAAATCAGGAGATTAATTAAATTATGCAACCATGGATTCGACCTAATGGTTTCATTAGGTGATACTTTCAAAATGACCACTTTAATGCTTTATTACAAAAAACCACAAAGAATGCTAATTGGCTTTCTAATTTTTAAACTTAAAAGCTCTACATGTTGTTTTTTTTTTTTCTCACGTGTATTGAGCACTTTTTAATACTGCTGTTCCCTGGTCTGATTCAACTGACCATTAACATATATATATATATATATATATATATATATATATATATGTGTGTGTATGTGCACACACTCACCACCATTTCCATTATCTAGTTAACCAGACAAGTAGTTGAATCTATGAGCTAAAAGAAAAGCAGGGTGTTAGGTCTCTTTTCTTCTACGAAGATTGTAATCACTTCTCAAATGAATACAAAGTTTTTTAGAAAATGTCAATTCTTTTCAGCCTTCCTGCTGTTATTACAAAATGCTTGATGGCAATGGAAGGATATGTATGTCTCAAGTGAAAATGAGATTAGGAAGAGACCTGACAGCATTTTTAAATGTCTTAGTGACTGTTGCAGCACAGTTTTATTTCAAAAGTAATGCCAACTATGGAGTGGGCAGGAAAGGTTACATGTTTTGAGTATAAATAAAATACTTAGTAATCTAATATATAAAATTTCAAGCTTGTGTGAAACTTGAAACTATGAATATGAATGTGTGTGTAAAATATATATATATATATATATATATAACTGATAACACTTTAACTGAAAATTGTATATCTTGCCCAGCTTAGCAACTCTTACCTAATATAATATATAGAGATAATTAATTTGCATATTGATGTATGGAAAAATTTAAGAAAAACCACATTTTATCATCACAAAGCACTTAAGGCTACTAACAAAAAACACATTATTTAGGTGTCCATTTTGGCATTCAACCCACTATTGGTCAGATAAATAGATTTATATATCATATCTTCCATCTTCAGCTTTAAATATCAAATTTCTCAAAATTGTTTTATTATTTATTTCTCATCTAGTTTTATGTTCTTAATAAATAAGACATTATTTGTTGATGGCTTTTATAAATTGCTTAGTTATTCAGATAAAGCTATTTTCTGCCCTGAAATTGTTAATGACTACAGCATTTAGATCACAGCTTAGGAATAATCAGAAGTAAGCAATGTTAGCATTTTTCATGGTCTATTTTGAAGATCTAACAAGTAATAATATAACATGCTGTATATAAAAATAAACAACTAATGAAATATTTAAACCTATTGAGCTACTTTAATTATGACAGTTTTGCTAATGCCATTTTAAATCTCTGAAAGAAGCAACTGTATAGTGCAACAAAAGAAATGAATTTAGCATCTAAAATGTCGGGTGTTGTTGTTAGTCATTAACTAAAGCAAAGTTTGTATTATGCATTTATTTGTACATAGACTTGTACTACTAATAATAGGATGTGCAGGTGGTAAGTGGCTCAGAACAAGAAACTGGCAAGCTGAGTTTGAATTTCAACCAAGTGTGTTACCTTTACTTTTGCACAAATACCCTTGGGGAAAATATGAAGCTATCTCTCCACCCAGATATGGGTTAAATACTAGGCCAAACTAGGCTCTCTAGCTAGTCTAGATGAAGTACAACTCAGGATTTGAAACAATATGTAGCACATACTATCAACAAGGTCATGGAGTTCACAATGACTCTCAACTGCAGCCAACCTATGACTGAGTCAATGTATTATTATTATTAGATTTTTACTATGCATGTCTTAGTAAGTTGGTTTGTTCAATGCATTTATTCATGTGAAAGCAAATGAATGTAAAAGAAACTCCTTTCTTTTTAAGTGTTTTTATTTTTGAAGTTTAATTTCCGATTTTGAATGCTGAATTATTGATTGTAATTCAATTTTAAGTTTTACTTGGAAATTTTGATGTGAAGAAATTTGGCTTGTTTGTTGTTTTTGTTGGTCTTTTTTTTTTTTTGTGACTTCTACAACCAAACTCATTTGAAATAGACTCTTTTAAAAGAATTGTCTGAAATAGATTGTTGTCATTATTCCATTAATTATTTGGACAAGTATCTTAATTTTTGTTTTCAAAGCAATATTTCAGTCATCTTCTTAGAAAATATATTGCATTCAGTCATCCTTAAGTGTTGTTCATTGTCCTTGTCTATATTTTTATTATCACAATGTTTCAGTTGTTGTGCCCTCTGGGGGAACCTTCAGGGAATTTCAAACTGAACCCTTTATTTAATCAAATATCAAACCTTTGTATTGATGTGATAAGCTTTGTTATGGTGATTGATGAATTTCTCCAAATTAAATTAGATTCCTTTTCTCAAATGTGATTAGATATGATATTCACCTAAAGAAAATGAAAAGTCAAATCAATATAAAAAAACAGATAAAGATACTAACCAAAATATTTCAAAATTAGTTATTTAATTTTACTAATAAAATCCCTCCCCACCACTCAATAAATTGAGCATTAGAGCTGCATTTTTGTATATAAGAAAAAACTCACTTTTTACTTAGTTATAGGTAATTATATATGTATGCAAATAT
The DNA here is from genome assembly GCA_903632075.3 of Acanthosepion pharaonis. Lineage (NCBI taxonomy): Eukaryota > Metazoa > Mollusca > Cephalopoda > Sepiida > Sepiidae > Acanthosepion > Acanthosepion pharaonis. Next base: position 3,266,608 of record CAHIKZ030003966.1, read on the forward strand.
TCATAACCTTTTAGTTAATTCAATCATTTTCAAATTATTTTCTGAACATGGACAAAGTTACTTGATAGAGATTTCAAAAAGCATTCATTTTTGGTAGTTGCCAAAAGAAAAAAAAAATTAATTAATGGTGCAAAATTAATTAGGGATATATTTTTGTTGGTTCCAATCTCAATAGGGAATGACATTTCCCCCCTCTCCCCCACTTTATAGGCAGAAGAACACAAATGAATGCTGGGATTTCTCCCTAGACAATAAAATAAGCCAGTTCTCAGTTTCATCTGACTCAGTCCCAGTCTTTCTTGTCTTGAAGTTAAAATACTATGTTTGTTTATCTGAATTTGCTCTTATGTGTCAACCCCAATTCTTAGTTTATGAACTTTTGCCATATTACTGTTGCTTTGCCTTATTAGTGTTAATTTGCCTTTCATATATTGTTTGCTTGCTTGCTTTATATTATTACTTTTTTCTTTTTTTTTTTCTCTTTTGGCCTATTTTCTTTTTTCTATCTTGTTTATTGCAAACTTTGTTAATTCTGTTTGTTGGACAGATCTTCAATTTATTTACATTTAACTATAGCCACTCACTCTTAAACACTTTTTAAAAAGTTTGTCAGATTCTCATAGGACAGAAATTTAACTTAAGACATCTGTTAATGTTTTGGTCTGGCTTTAAGGTTTTTTAATTGTTTTTTCATGAAGAATGATTAAATTGCTTGATCCGTTGTAAAAACAAAAAATTAAAAAAATAAATTCTGAAATATGTTCCTGTCTCAATTTGGTCTTGGGTTACTGGTATTCAGAACTTTTTGAGCATATCTAGAAAAAAAAAATTATATCTTATTTTCTGGTTAAGTAACCTTAGGGAGGTAATTTATTTAAAAAAAAAAATGTTGAAGAGCTGTTTCTCTTTACTCTTGAGTGACAAATTTGAGAAAGAAGGAAACCTGTTCAGAATTAACAAGTACATACTGTTTATTTTCTAATGAAGTCTTCTTTTAATATCTGTCTATATTTTTGAGATGAGGTGTTGTAACTATTTACATTCTTCCAACTGTTGTCCTCATCTTTGTTGTCATATTCACAACATTTCACCTGTTATTTACCCCAGACTTCTTCCAGTGATATATTTGTAATTTCAAGCGAAATTCTTATTCCACGGGCCATGCCTTTTCTGGATATCTCGGTTTCAGTTAATACTCTTTATTAACTCGACTCTCCAAGTTTTTATTCTCCTCTGTTGTGGTCAGGTATTCATAACTCTTTGGGTCAAGTCACTGGATTACTTCAACCAATGTTTTTATAGACAGGGTACATGGCCCAATATGACAACAAAGATGAGGACAACAGTCCAAACAATTTAAATCTTTTATGTGCTGCATCCCTTCACAACATAGGAAGTTGTGGGTAGCTATGATCACCTATCCTTCATATTTTGAAGCAATGTTTGTCTCCTTTATTTGACTATGCATGTTTTCCTTTAAGTTCAAACAAGATAATCACTAAGACATCTATTATGTCTTTTTACGTAAGAAATAGTACAAGTAAAGAAGCAGTATATCTTGACAAATAAGTCTGTTTAATCCATGTTATGAAGTAAATTATTGAAATATTCATCCTTTAATGTGATAATTTTCTTTTGATTCTTTTCTAATCTTTTGTTCAACGAACAAAACAGTTTGCCTCTAAAAATATATCTGCTTTGACTAATTCTGTAATTTTGAAATAATTGAACAAAACTATTTGATAGTAAAAGCTTTTGATAAGAAAATACACTTGATTAGTAGTTCAGTCAATAAGGGGTTAATTTTTTTTTTTTTTTTTTTTTTGGTAGCCTGGCTTTTTCAGAGATCTGCCAAAAAGACAACTCACTTTTTTGTCTTTTATAAAAGCACAGCTAAAATTTTTATTAGCAATTCTTTGTATGGATTCTTTTTATTTTTGTCATCTCTAGCTTTGATCAAAGAAAGCCAAGCTACATTCACTGAAAAATTACAAGATGTAACAAATTCTTTCTCTGAAGACTATTAACTTAATGGTCATCAATCGAAAGAACCTTTATCCAAAACGTATCCTGTCGGCTGTGACTGACATTCAGGTTCTCAATAAAATTAGGCTTGATTTTACTCTTTACTATAAAGAAATTAGTTTAAAAAAAAATGAATCCTAATATAATTTTAATTTTTATTTTGGTATTGTTTTTTTCTTGTTAATGCATAACTACTACTTCCTGCCAAATTTGACTACTTCCAATATCTTGTTAGCTATTTTGAACAAGCAAGAAGAACAGCTTGATAGACTATATAACACTAATATTCAAATTTTTATCATTCACTCTAATTAAAAGAAAAATAGTAATATTTAGCGAAAAAGTTTTCTTGATCAAATCTGAGAAGCATAAGTGTGTTATGTAATGTTACAGTATATTTTCTATGCATTTTTTTTATCTTATAGTATTTTTTATATTGGTATCACTCCATGCAAGCTAGTAGAGCCACTAAGACATATGGCTACAGGGTGTGGAAGAATTAGGAACAGAAACATTAATAATGATAGGGAAGAGAAAAGAGTAATCAGAAGGAGAGTAGATAGTGATTGACATTGCATTTAAATTTTCTCAGATTAAAGTTGGCTGGAAAGCATCAAGCCAAAAGGGAGTTTCTCAAGTGAGAAGTGCAAGAAAAGAAACTGTTAGCATAGAATTTATGACTACATCTAGCCAGCTTAGCTGTAAATTGATGAGATCTTGATGTCAGTCTAGTACTGCACTTAAATTAAAAAGTTCAAGTACCATAGTGAAGAGCAATAATTGTTTTGTAATATTACAAAAATGTGGCACAAGGCCAAAAGGGGAATGAGGAAAGGATGGTCATTTTCTGTTTTATAATTAAACTTAGCTAGCCACAATCACAGACCGAAACATACCACAATATTCCTTACACCAAAACAACACATTCTTATATACCATTCTTATTACATCCACCATATTGTCTCTGAAGCTCTATGAAGTCCTAACTAGTCCCTGTACATACAGTTCTTGTCTGTTGGGAAAGGGGAATAAAACAACAATTTAAAATTCTAAAACTCAGTGATTATTTACTATATGAGATGAGCTATTGACAATAGTGAAGAGTTCATTCAAACAATTACTTTGAAAGTATTTATAGAAAAGACACCAAGAGACAACCTTATGGTGCTGAGAAAGTGTCTGAAGCTGAGCCACCAGATCAGGGCCAATAATATTGTTGATTGTTAAATTATTATTAAATTGTATCACATTTTTTAAGATATTCTGAAGTTTTTCTTTCTCTATATTTACATTCAGCACAACCATGTCAATGTGGAATTCAGAATTATGACAAATATTTTTTCTCTTGTGACTAAAATTAAACTAACCAGTTTCTATATATAACAAACATAAATATACATATATAATATGTGTTTCTTTGTCAGCATTTGATGTACAAAATGAAAATGTTTCACAGATGACTTAGTACAAAAAGTAATGGCTTGAAGTTCTAGTTTTGGTTGTTTATTCAATGAATAAATATCTATTGTTGTTCACTTCATTGGAACTTGTTTGATTTTTTTTATTTTAAGGAAAAACTTGGCTCACAATACTTGTGGCAAGGCATCATGGGAATTTTTCCCACTTTGTTTCATGCAAATGTTACAGAACTGTTAGTAAAAGTTTCATATAAGAACTATACTACTGGGCCAACAAATATTATATCATTTTCTGGCACCTAGCTATTTCCTGTTTCAAATGTGTTGAATTCTAGGGATATTTTCGATTACATTTGAGTTGCTGTGGTTTACCATAATTACTTGAGCTACTTTTGATTGAATCAAAAACAAAGGAATCAGTTTTTATCTCATACTTTTGAGTATTTGCTGGTATATGTTTCTGTTTGCATGACATGAAAGTAAACATTTATGTGTTTCTTTGAAAAGAAATATATGAATTCAGATTTTATAAGTCACCTTGAAAAAAAATCATCCATGGTAAAATTTGAACCTGGATCTTATCATTGGAAGATTAATGATCTAACCACTTTGCATTATGCTCATGAGAAATCAAAAGGTTAACTCACTCTCTTTCCTTGTCTCTCACTCTCTTTCCTTGTCTCTCACTCTCTTTCCTTGTCTCTCACTCTCTTTCCTTGTCTCTCACTCTCTTTCCTTGTCTCTCACTCTCTTTCCTTGTCTCTCACTCTCTTTCCTTGTCTCTCACTCTCTTTCCTTTTTTTTTCTCTTACTTTGGCTTCAGGTGGTCTATTATTTTCTACCTTTATCTCAACACTTGAATGTGATAAATTTTTGGTTAATTTAGTTAATAAGCTACTTAATAGTTTTTCAAAAAATTTCCACTTAATTCTGAATGGGTTTTAGCATTTTAAAAAAGTGTATATTCACATAATTATTGGTAGTTAGATCTTCTTGCTGAGAGTTTTGCCTTAAGCCTTATTGTCATTGGACAATTCACTTAGTTCTCTTCCAATATAATCAGGAGATATTTTGCATGCTGTTTTTTATTCAATCCATCGAAAATTTCTCAATACAAAAGAATTAAATGGAGAATAAAATGTTAATTTTCCAAGTTACTTAAAAAAAAAAAAAAATCTCAAATTCAAAAATATTACAGATTTCATTCAAATTCTCACCTGTTGCTACCTGTACTCAATAGATGCAGAATGTGTAAGTTAGTGATCTGCATTAGAAATAAGTATGAATAGAATTTTCTTTTTTACAATTTTTTTTTCTTCAGGACTGGCCAAATATGCCCCAGAGTGGTTTACCTGCTTGCATTAGTTTTAAAACCCACCCAACTAAACATTTCCCATCCTTACATTGTCTGGGATAGCTCTGTCTGGTTGCATGGGTGAGTGTAGTCTTCTGTAGTATAAATGTGTGTGTGTGGCTTTGTAATAAAATGTTTAAAATGTTGGTGAAGAAGTTATTTCTTTTATTTATTTACATGTTTTCCACCTACTCCTCTATCTAACAGTGAATAAAGCAAAGAGAGAAGGATGATGTTTTGTTTTTTTGTTTTTTTTTTTTTTGTTTTTTACTTTTCCAATATGGCTTTGAAGAATTAACCAGTATTTTTTAAGCTGGAAAAAGAAATCCTATTTGATATAAAAATGTTCTCTCATGAAACTTATATTTCATTCAAAATTTGTCAAGTAAATTTCTATACTAATCTAATTAATAGTTTGTTTTTCTTTTTTTTTTTTTTTTTTTCAACATTTACTTTTTTATATAGGTGCTTAATTACTTGTGTTATTTATATATATATGTATGTACACACACACAAATAATTCTCAATAAATTATCCATATGTATAGCAAGATAAATTCATATTATTTATTGCTCTTCTGATTGTGTGCATGTGAGTTTTTCTCTTGTATAGTCAATTTTCATAATATTTTCTTACTAGAATATTTTATATTTACTTCTATTGAGAATGAGAAGCATTCATAATTTGAATCTCTCATTGTCAATCTTGTCATATATATATATATATATATATATATATATATATATATATATATATTTGTCAAGCAATATGCATATATTTGTATAATAATCTAATTAATAAATACTTTATTTATTTTCTAATATTTCCTTTTTTTATATAAGTACTTCATTTAAAGGTAACATTTAGTTATATAAATATTGATTTTATATATATATTTAATGTTAATATAATGTCAATGTCGGACGTTTCGGTCTAGTAGACCATCTTCAGGACATAGTCTTACTCTTATGTCCATATTCTTTTCATGTTGAATTAAATATAGTCTAATGTTAATTATGTTTTATGAATATGTCCTGAAGATGGTCTACTAGGGGCTATCCGACGCTGACATTATATTAACATTAAAACAGCATAATTGCATATTAGGATTTTTGTTTGTTTTTCCTGTATATTTTTCTTCATACTGTTGGATCTATATCCATATATTTGCTTACATATATATAATGTGCACACACACAGTATTTCTATATAAACTGAAGTGCCAAAACAATTAACAATACACTGGATGGTTTTACCATCTCTCAGTTTTACTATTTGACTCAAATTTTTGACTATTTGACTGATATGCATGAAATAATAAGTAAAGAGGCAGCCATGGGATGTTTTTCTTTTATACTAATCTTCACGCAATACAAGGCTCAAGAGCCACCTAATGTAGAGGATTACTGTGTGACATTATATGAGTGTAAAAAAGGGAAAGAAGTGAAGTTTATGGGGCTATGCCAGAAAGATAACAGTTTGAACTGTCTTTAACTGTAGAACAATTTCTAGAGTCTGAAAAATGAGAATCTTCTCGCTCTTTGAAGGGACAACTGCAACTTCTATGTTTTTCTTGGCCAACTTTAACAAGGACACAGCAAAAATGTGGATTCCAAAAGCACATCGGCAGAATATAAAAGCTGTTGGTGATGCAAGAACATGTTCACTGGTGACTAACCAAAACAGTAACCACTCGACCAAAGAACATTTCAACACCAGTGCCACTCAACCCATCTGTCAACAAACTGTTCATGGTGTAGACTTTTCTATCTTGGCTTGGATTAGAGGACATGCATAAGACAATACCATGTTGACTGGTTAGATAAGTCATGTTTTTCAGATGTCCTGGATAAGATGACAAACTACATCCAACAGCAAGGCCTCTGATCAGGAGGTTTTGAGGAGTGTGGAACCACCTCTTAATTGCTGGTGTTCCCAGGTCCACCCTGAACCGGGGTGGTAGCATCTGTTAGGGTCCTCACTATGGGCAAATAGTTGACCCCTCAAACTGGGGGTCAAAACACTATGAAAGTGTAAAAATAGGTTTTAATACCAGCAATACTTTTTTTTGTAAATTATTATTACTAGCAATGAATTTTTGAAGGGAAAAATTATTTTACATTTTTGGAAAAAATATTACCAGCAATAAAAATCTTGTCGGCATTAAATAACCCATTGAGGTTGATATGCCGTAAAACAAACCAAACCATGTTTTCAGATCTGCTTTTCAGATGATTGCATTCATGCAGAAGAGACCTTACAAGGATAATGATCACATCTGTCAGTTGAGTGTTGTGCAAGCGAGTGTTGGTTATGTAATTATCTTTGCTCTCTAGAATTTTCCAAACTGGAGTCTGTTTTGACAAGTCTTACATAACTATATCTTGTTGCAAACTATTTGTATCACTTTCTACTCATTATGTTTGCAATATTTTGTCCCAGCAATTTAATGCAGGCCTCCATCATGTGTAGATGGCACAAAATTGATTCCAAATATACTCAGCTGATTTTCAGGAACTCCATTGACTCTATAACTCACCAGATTTAAAGCCCATTGAATATGTACAAAGCTTATTGCATACCTTACTAAATTTCTTCAGCCATACCAAACAAACACAGCTCTTATTTTTTGTACTAAAAATCACCCAGTACGAGGCCCTAGAGCCACTCGGTACTGAATAAAATATATGAATGCAAGAGAAGGAAGCAAAAAATGAAGACTTGAGGATATAGTAGATAGATAATGGAAAGCCCTAGAATGCATATGGATAGATGTATATATGAAACCATTCCAACACCTTGGAGATGTGATGCCACACTATGTAACTACCATTATTCAGATGAGTTAATACAACTTTATATTATGTAACTGTCTCTAATTTTCTAACATTTCAGTTTACTAATATTTAAACCAATATAAATATATTTTATGGCATCACCCATAACAATGATGAGTGTTCCTTGTTTGTTGGGAAAGTAGTTTAAAAGTAATAATTAAAAACATAATGCAAAAGTAGTATTTGTCTTTCATAAATATTTAAAGGAAACCTAATGTAAAAAAAAAAACAATTAAGTTTAGTATTTTTTTTATTTAGTATATTTTTTTAGTTGGCAAAAACATTTTCTTTTTATACCTTATGTATAGCATTTAAGCTAAGACTCATTTAAAAAAAGAAATAAAGTATATCTATAATTGCATCTTTTAGTAAAAGTGACATTTTCTTTATTCGCCCTCTTAAAGTTCATATGAATGTGGGTCCCTTAGGTAATTACTGAAGACCATGATTTGTTGGCGTGATAACATGATGTATTGTAATGGGACATTCTTTTGATCATTATTTTCTTCATATTCTAACTTGACATCTGTAGCGTCAGCAATTGAGAGCAACCATTCTTGTCGCTGTTGTTTTATTAAAGTGTTGTAGACATTTCCTTTTACTACAACAGCCAAACATGAAACAAATTTGTGTTCCATTATGGCACTGTTTCTTGAAGCTAAAAATTCACTGCAGACGGTCTGCAAAAATGGATGAATACTAAATGCAAATTACCCACATTTTTTTTTTTTTTTTTTTTTTAAACTCTTTGAATAAAATTATATATAAAATGTTTAGTCATGTATTTTAGTATAATTTATGTTCCATGTGCACAGAACATGCAAAAAAAAAAATACTAATGTTCACTTTGGATTAAGTTTGATGCTACCAGTCATTAATGGGAAGAGGAAGGATTAAACTTATTTGAAGGAATTACAAGTTAATGGAAAACATTGAAAATACTTTTAAATATTAGATAACAGATTAAATCCTTATAACTTATTAACAGTTGCAGCACTGAATACATTAATCTGAATTTTCTCTTTTTCCCTGCCAATATATATATATATATATATATATATATATATATATTCAAATTCCAAATCAATCTTCCTTGATTTCTATGATAATTTTTGAACGATGGAAATGTTGATGATTTGTAATATTTGCAGTCAAAAATGACTGACCTGAAATAAAATTGTATATGAAAACATTATTTTTTTTATTCATTTTCCTTGAATGTTATTACAAGTTTCGGGATTTCTATTCCTTTCCTCAGGGACATCACACTGATTTCATTTTTAAGTTCAAATGCAAAAGTACAATACAGACTTGTAAAAGACAATTCAGTTTGGGGAAAGAAGAAAATAGCAAAGGGGTGTACACAACAATTTGGGCCGATGTTTTTTTTTTTTATATATATATATATATATATATATATATATATATATATATAGTAGAACGCATAAATATTTGTTTTTTAGAAATTTTTATATAATTTTTCTTACAAGTGTTTTCACTAATAATTTAACTACCCAATCTTATTTCTCCAAGTTCTTTCAGTTACTTTGATGTTAGATTTTGAATTTGAATATTTTTTATCATGTGTGGCAACATGATAATTTAAATTTTTATCATCAGATGTTCAAATTGACTTATGGCGGTGCTAATTCTATGTTGTTGTTGTTTTCTTTGTTAAATAATATTTTCATGAGATATGAAATGGTAAAGAATTCAAATGCTAATAACTCTTAAAATAAGACTACAAATGAAACTAACACCTACTCCCATTGAAAACAACATTATTAAATATATAATTGAATTTTGTTAAACATTTCAGGACTTCTTTTCCCTTCATCAGCCAAAGATTTACATTGATTTAATTTTTAAGTTCAAATATAAAGATGCAATAGAAACTTATGGACAATATTTCAAAATTGTTAGAGAAGGAAAAATAGTTTATGCAACATCCACTTATGATTCTACAAAATTATGCATGTTTATATATATATATATATATATATACACACACACACACACACAATGTTGGTATCCTACTAGTTCACATAAACCAATTTTTAAAATTGTAAAAGCTTAGTGAACTAGTTGTTGGATTATCCAAAAATAATCTTATATATCAATAGCTGATATATAATAGCTAAAAATATAATTAATACCATTACTGTAAATTCTGTGAAGGCTGAAAGAGTATTTTCTCTGGTGAACATAATTTATTCTGGCAAAAGAAAATATCTTGAATTTAAAAATCTGGCAAATCTTTGCAGGAGAAACTACTATCTGATCCAGCATGCTTTAACTGCTTGGCTACAAAATGCTTTACAATAAAGCAAGTTTCTATTTTACCTTTATTAAATTTTCTCAAGTACACAAACCGGTAGATGAAATACTGTTTAAAATAAACTGAACATATACTCAAATATGGGTATCAACTAAAAAATAACATTTGAATTTTTTAAAATTATTTACCTTGTTCAGACTACTGTTCTCATGTTTATTGTTATATTCACAACATTTTGGCCATTGTATACTTTGGCCTTCTTCACATGGTTGGAATTTCAAACAGAACCCTTTATTTAGTCCACTAGGGTAGATTGTTCTAGTTCTATATGCCATGCTTCTTCTGGATGATTTAGTTATCTCCCTTTTAACTCAACTCTCAAAATTTTTGTTCACCACTGCATTATCCAGGTATTGAACTCACAACACTTTTGTTCATTTCAATATTCCAATCATCTGAAGAAGGTCAGAATGTACAACAGCTGAAACATTGTGAATAAGACAATAAAGATGAATACAACAATGAAGCCCTCATCATCAAAAACAAAATCCCAGCTCTTAACAAAAACTACAATAATTACAATACCGTATCTCAGAAATAGACAGTTTGAAGTTATATAACACTAAAAATATATATTAATTTTACAAAGTTAGATTAGTACAGCACAAGGCTACAAAGAGCTTACAGTGATTAACTTAGTACTGACCAGGTTCGATACTGCTCAACTGATCAGATATTTGACCATAAAACTAAATTTCACAATAAGTTATAAATATGTATTTACTTAAATAATTTTCATTATAGTTTTATTACCACTTTTATGGAGATATGTACAAACATCAGGCAGCTTGTAAAATATTTGTTTTAAGTTTGCACCAGTTCCTTTGTTGCAGTCTAGGAAGCTGTAAAGAACATGAAGTAATGTATTTATCACTGTTTGTATCACTACAGTGAAAGCTGAAACATGAATACTACTTCTCACTCAAATGAATCCAGTACTTTGTGTTTAATAGCAGTTAGCTTCTCAAAACAAACCAGCCCAGCAAGGAACCTTAAACAGAAGTCATGTATCTGTCCACAAGATGATGGGAAATCATTATGGTGTAATGAGAGAGAGAGCACTATGGAGAAAGTTTCCCTTCTTACAAATATTTAACTTATAAGATTAAAAATGCACAAATATAAAAATAAGATTTAAAAAAAAAGAAAATCTAGAATGATGAAAAGTGGGTGGAAGGAAGTCCTTTTTGTAAACTAAGTTTGCCTTTCCAGAGTTTATTTGAGAAAGAAGTAAAACAAAAGGTCCAGGCTTTCCCAAACTGTTTTTATTTTCTCTACAGGACACAAGAAAGGAAATAAGGGGAAAATATAAAATGACAAGAATGGAGAGAAAAAAAAAAGATGAAGAAACAAATAAGTGATGATAGAATTTGAAGCTGGTCACATTATTCCCACACCAAAGAAAAAGATTTAATTCATGTGTGAAGACAACTTTACATTGCAAAACCAAATGGTGGCTAAACACATTGTTTTTACATAGATAAACATTGGATAGCAATTTAATGATAAACTATTATTGTAAGAAGAATTATAATAAGCAGCAGTAGGAAAAGGAGGACGAAGGAAAAAAGCAGTAGTCCCAGATGAGAATAAAGTCAACCATCAGATATTTCAAGAGAAACAATTATATGGACATGGTTGTAGAGAGGACACTTGAAGAGGGAAGACAGAATCCCTATTGGTAACAGTCCAGAAGAAATATATGACAACAAACTTAATTAAAGCTAAAAAAAACATCAGTCACAAATGAATACAGGAAATTGGTTCAGGGTTACAAATATAGACATGATTGGGTAGGAACATTGACCCATTAAGAATCCTTCACCTCTCAAAGACACTAACAGCATTTTATCCAAATAAAATACTCCTGTAAAAGAAAATGAACTAGACACAGAATTGCCATCTATTTTCACATGGAAAATACATTAACCTTAAGTTTAAACTGCAAATCGACATAGAAAAAATTACCAAAGTCAAAAAGACATAGTATAAAAAGTAAAATTTAATTGAAATACACAGACTGTTGTTCTCATCTTTGTTGTCATATTCATGACTTTTCAGGCATTTACACTCCGGCCTTCTTCAGAGGATTGGAATTTCAAACCAAACCCTTTATCTCATACACCAGGGTAGATTATTCTTGTTTGATGTGCCATGACTCTTCTGGATATCTCAGTTTCAGTTATTTACCTATAGTAACTCAAATATATATTTGTTGACAAAAACAAATTCATGAATATATCATCACTCTGTTATCAAGATAGCTGACCTTACATCACTTGGATCATAGCCCCACAGGGAACTATTAAAACAAGCATGAAAAATTATCAGTTTTAATACACAACATACTCACTGAAAAATACAAATACACATCTCTAACTGAAAAACAAAAACATCTAAAAATAATAGAAGCCCACATCATCAAAAACAAAATCCCAGCTCTTAACAAAACTACAAATGCAATCATAATCTACTACCCATCTTCAGAAATTAAAAATATATCTAGGTTTCAGCAACTGATGCACCATTTGTAGCAGCACAACCAGAATCTTTGAAAATAGCTAATAGATTTGACGAAAGTGCTTGGAACAAACAATCATTTGGACAATTTCAACAATCACTAAGTCCAAAGGAAGAAATCTCGTTTGCACAAAAGTAAAAACACAATAAAATCTTAGTACTTTTATCAGAAATTTTCAATGAAACACCCCCCACCATATATATATATATATATATATATATATATATGATGGCATCCAAAGTTTCCAGGAAAACCAGTTCTATAAAGACAGGTAATCTTTAGGAACTATTCTACTTATTTTCTTTTCAATCTGGGAATGAAAACAAATCACTTTAAAGTATTAAAAAGCATTAAACCATTTTGCTAATTTAATACAAAACATTTATTTTCCAGATTGAAATTCTGTTCTCATATTTCTGTTCAGAAGTAAAATGCTTTTTGACTCAAGTGTCATCAGCTATGTTATGGTTTCTTAGCCACATTTGAACTGCAGTCCCAAAGATCCAATGGAAGACCTATCACTTGAAGATTTGTCATGTTTTTAACTTCAAGATTTGTTTTGTCAGAATGAATTATGTTCATCCCAGAAAAGTCTTTCAATTTCCACAGAACTTACAGCAGTGGTATTAATTATATTTTTAGCTATTATATGTCAGCTATTAATATATAAGATTAATTTTGAATAATCTAACAACTGGTTCAGCTATTATAATCTTAAGAATTTGTTAAAGGTAGGATGACACTACTAGTTAAATAATAAACTTCTCTCTCTAGCCTTCAGTGACAACTGGTTTAAGAGAAGGAAAAGATTTAATATAAAACATATTCCACTGTCTTTCCTAAGAAGCTATGGCAATTCACAGATAATGAAGGAAAAAGTAATCTTTGTAGAGCCATGATTGCCTATGCCCTGAAGAGACAAAGCATTTAAAAATAGACAGGTTCATTGGATCAGTGAGTAGCAAATTAACTTGTGATAGTTTACATTTTGCTGGAATGAGGGAAGAATTATACATATTTTTAGTAGGAACATAATATATAAATATTATTTATTTTATTAGGTTTAAACAATGTTATTTGCACTTTCAGATAAATGCTTTGGGTAAGGCAATAAAAAGGAAACAAAATAACATTATCATATATTCAATGGATGATCTATGAACACAAAAGAGATATATATAGTTTTAAAAATTTAGTTCAAAAGTTGTCTTCTCCTTTGACAAAATTTCAATAACTTACTACTTGATATGTAAAAAAAAAAAAAATCTAATTTCTCCTATCTGGAAGATATATTTCATAAAGGAAGATTTGACTTGATTTCACAAAAGATTTTTTTTTTCCTTTTGTAACATGTTGTTCTTATCTTGGAACAATTTAGATAAAGTTATATCAAATTTATTTTATTTTTACCCTGAGGCTTTTTATATGCCTGCAATATTACAGCAGTTTCATACTCATTCAAAATGACTTTCTTTTATGAATTTTTACTGTAATCCAAACTTTTTCTTTATTCCAAATAAATAGGAAACACAAGAACATTTTATTTGATATTTCCCAAAGCAAGCTATTTTATAATTATAATAATCCAATTTTATCTCAAAAACGAAAAATTCCAGCAGAAGCCTTTTCCTTATCTTGAAAAAAGAACTTTCACTGATGACTAACCATAAACAGATGTACTATCCAAGGAAATATTTATTCTTATCTTGCCAGATGTAAATAAATTTATAATGAAAATATTTATTTTCAACTTTAATATAGAAAACACAAAAAGCTAATCCTCTATGACTTTAAAGTTTGCTTGTCTCTCATCAGAACAGCTATTATAAATCTATAAGCTATCAATCTCTATGGTATTTTATCAGTTCATTAAATCCATTTTTAGTTTTCTCTTCTACTCTTTCTACTACAAAGAATTTTTCTGAACTGTAATTATGGAAAAACCAGAATGTATAATTGTGTAAACTGTTTATGGAGTTATTTTGTTAATCATTTATATACATTGTATCTTTGAAATTAGTTTTCAACAATAAGTATGAAAAGATAATAATGGCCATCTATTCTGAGGAGTCTTGTCTATTATAATCATTTCCTCCAATCCTAAATTTAAACAAAAATTAATTCTACTGCTAATTGTAGTAATCATGAACAATTTTAATTTTCTTTTTTCTTTTTTTCCTTCTCATATCAAACATTAACTGAATCTGTTATGTTCTATCAACACATAAGAGCCTGTCTTCTTTTAAGTGATTGAAAATTGGTCCAAGTGTAATATCTTTTCTATTTTGTAGCTAGTTCCAAAGCATACCAGGATAAAAAAATATGTTGATGCTACAATCTATTTTTTCACATCTATTCCTGTAGACTCCTTATGGAGTATTGTATATTCACTTATGAGCAAATACCTTTTAGAAAAAAATAGGAATCCATCTTTTCCCCACATCTATGGGTTAAATAGTAGAACCTGTATCTGGAAAAAAAATCATTATTCTCAAAATATTGTTAATGAAATATTCACTCACAAAAAAGAAAACGAATTATTCTTACCACTGAAAAAAAATGTTTCAACTTTAGATAACCCATAAAAACAAATCAATTGAGCCACAATCATATCAGCTGATGCTGTTAAAGTTTCAGTAGCAAGTGAATATTTCTTACAACTTCAGGTTGTTAGCATGATACTGATGAACTGAACAGCTTTGACTGACTTATTTACCCATAGCTGCGGATAAGAGAAAAGTAGGTTCATGCCTTTCTCATAGGCATTAATTTGAAGTGAATGGCAAACTGTCCCAGCCAGAATTTGAACTTGTTTCATTAATTGCCTTCATGTTATTAATGATCCGATTACTTGCATCTCCTCATTTTAGTGGGTCATAAGAAAAGGAAACCTAATGCTTATCAACAGTGTTGCTTAAAAAAGCTTTTGGACCCTTTTGTGATGGCAAAGAATGTACTTAATAAATCTGTGGAATGTATTCTTTTTTTTTTTTTATCACTTGTAAAATTGTGTGAATTTTCTTTTTAAGCAGTAAGAGCATTTGGGAAACTGTTGTTTTCTTTAACCACAAACAAATAATTCTCTTCTTTTTGCTGTTTTTTTTAAATTTTTTTTATTGTGAAGTCAGTGGTTAAAAAAAGGCTTCCAAAAATCAATCTCATATAAATCTTAGACAATCATTCATCAGACCCTTATAGACTAGCATTAGAAAATCGCAGATGAAGAGATTTACCAAATAACAAAAACCATATCACTTGAATACTCTCAGCATCAATGAAAATGGGAAGCATATATAACTAGAAGATAAAATAATGATTTTAATCAAACCCAAAAGAAAAATGTCTGAAAGGAAACTTCCTTCAACTCTGAGTGTTATGGTCCAGTTCCTTATACCACAGTGATAGTCCAAGGTAGAACCAATAAAGAAGAACTCGAATATATATATGGAATAACACAGATATATTACAAACAGGAATATATAGAGAGAAGTAGAAAGTGTTAGTACGAACAATCGGGTTTAGTAGTACTTGTCTGAACGCAACTCTGTTTCAGACTGCCTCTGACTCGCTTGCTCTGACTGACAGACTTCTGATGGACTTCACTTCAGACTGAACTCCCTGCTTCCTCTTGAGGTGCAGTATTTATTACATATGGAATAGTCCATTATGTTATTATGGGTAAGGTCCCATAACAAAGAGAAATGTTAAAAGTGGAACTGGGAAGTCTACTAGTTCAAAAGCAAACTATAAGTAATAGACGCCATATTTATTACATTTCGACCTCAAGTGGTTGGAATGTCGAACTGAACCCTGAACAAAATGTGAGCAAAATAAAGGGTTCAGTTCAACATTCCAACCACCTGAAAAAGACTGGAGCATACAACGGTTGAAACGTTGTAATTAATATGACAACAAAGATGAGGACAATAGTCCGAATAATGTAAATAGTGTACATCATACCTCATCTCAGAAATATAGACAGATATAAATAATAGCTTTGATCATTTTTAAAATGACAAACAGTATTACAGTAAGAATCAGTTTTAATATTGATTGGTTTTTTTAAAAACTTGCAGAGTGTTGTCAAATATTTTTAAAATAGCTAAAATTTAATAAAACAAGACTATTGAATCCTAGTTCTTTTTCTTTATTATACAAAGATACAGGTAAATTTTGAAAATGCTTAACATAATAATAAATAATGTATGGCTGCTTATTTTTTCAAACATGCTGGTTCACTTGGGTGGCTAGACACCTGTTCTGGTACATTTGTGTTTTAGCATCCATAGAGCCAATTTGCAGCTTATGCTGCAACTATACTGAGCAAACATTTGTCACAGCTTCTGGGAGAGAGTACATAATCTAATATGTTCAGTACTTGAACAAGGCTAGTTCACTTGAACCCTCAGTCACAATGACTTGTAACTTTTGTGTAAGACCATCAACAGTTTCCAAATAATTTTGCCTACCCAATTTCATACAAGTCTTGGGTCAACCCACTGTATGGGTTTTTAGGTATTTCCCAACATTGCCACATGCTGGTACCATCTTCCTCGGGCCAATATTATAAAGAAATCACCTCCTTGACAAATCATTGTGATATTTGAACCTGGCTCTCATAGTTAAAACACTCATGCTCTAACCATTAGGCTACACACCACCCATATACTTGTGATAAATGTTAATGCTCAAAATTTGTGCAAATCTTAACCGACCTATAATTTTTCTTCAGTTAATTAAACAAAATGATCATACATTATTTTTTTTTTTTCTGTAATTATATAAAGGAAATGATTTGACTGGAATCATTACCAAATTGATTATTGCACAGATATCTAATATAGAGTAATTATGGCATATATATATTCCACTATTTATTAAATAATTTGATATCTTACAAATAGGAAGGCAAATAATAATTATACTAGTTTAACCCATGAAAATTTCAGTTTTCCTATTTAAATATTCTAATGAATCTTAACTAAGCTAATGATCGAGTAAGATCATGACAAGTTCTATCTGTAGAAATTCCCCATCACATCTTTAAATATTTGAGCTTAACAACTTTAACAAAATATTGCACTAACAATCAGAAATATGAATACTAATTGTTTTTTTTTTTTTTAAGAAGTAGGTGCAAATGAAGATTTGGAAATTGACAACTTTTCCATTTCACTTAAGCAATAGTTAAATCTTCCTTTTCAGAGCAGTGTTTTTCTTCTGTTTCTATATGATCAAAACTGAATAGTCCATTATTTATGAGGTATTGGCAGGGCAGAATGGTCGTGCAAACTAATGAAGGGCAAGACAAGCACAATTATAATAAGATTCTGCTCTTCTCCAAGAAGAGTGAACATCCCCTCACAAAGGTTTTGAAATAGGTGGGATTCTCCTGTTTATTTTCTCAATTAGAGGTCTTGAGAAACAAATCTCTCTACATCTTTCCCAACTCCTGGATATTCCAACCAACTAACCACCCCCTTCTACATCTCATTATGACTGTGCAATAAAGATAGTTTGTCACTGTAACTACTGATTTTCTGACTTGAGATAACTAGAAGGGGTCCCAGGAACTGATTGTTCACTTGCCTTTTCTCCTTTTCTCTTTCAGTGTTGTTTGACATTGGAATGCTTCAAATGCCTACAATAATATGATGAATTACTTCAGACTTCTTTCCACTTCAGACCTTAGCTTCTATTACAACTTATATATGCTTGTATGTTTCTATGGCTCTCTTAATTATTCTTTCAGTTTACTTCACTCTGCCTTCATTTGTTCGACTTTCCATTTCTAATCATCTTCAAATCATTTTCTTGAATTATCTCTGCAACTATTTTTTCTCACTTGTCTGTCATTGTTTGTTCCTTTCCTTATTCTCAAGTTTAAACTGTCTGTCAAATGTTTAAGAGTAAAATGACATACAACCATATTTGGAGCTTTTCCTGAAAATAAGTTCAAGCTGAAGATGGATACTGCTGTAGACAGGAAAATTAATTACTGTCAGCCTAATAATGTGGCCCCTTCAGTTATTTTTGCTATATTTAACCCTTTATATACATAAAACTTTAAATATCTAGGATGTGTTTTAATCAAGAATGGAAAGTGCAACACCAAAATCAGAAGGCACATTGGAATAGCAAAAGATGCCTTCCAAAAGTTAATCAAAGTATTAAGCAACAGGAAAATTTTGTTAGAAACAACAAAAAAGTACTGTTATGAGTACTGAACAGTTATTTAATAGCAGTGAATATGGGACAATCTCCTTACAAATGAAGAGACTTGAGGCAATAAATGTTTCTACAGAAGGATGCTGAGTATATCATGGACTGAACATGTGAGAAATGACAAAGCTTTAAAGAAAATGGAAGCAAAAAGGACACTCATAGTTAGAATGAGAAAAAAGGCAGTCAAAATTTTTTGGGCACATAACGAGGAAAGAGGACTTAGAAAATTTGACACTCACAGGGCATATTGAAGGCAAGAGGGATGGAGGAAATCAGTGCATAACCTACCTAACAAGTTTGTTTAAATGGTTGGCAGAACCAGGATTAGGAGAAAGCGCAAAATCACAAACATTACTAAGAGCTACAAAGGGCAAGAAATTATGAAGAGCCATGATGACACATGGCCTGAAGGTACATAGAAGAATACCAGATACACATTATTCCAATTAGTTCAGAATGAAAATCTTACTCATCAATCTGACTTTTCTTCACAAATTTTAAATGAAGAGTAATTATTTTTTCTTTTCAAATTTTTTTTAGGATGTGGGTGATCATGATTCTCCACAACTTTCTATACTTTGTAGCTCCTAGTAATTTTTTTTTTTTTTACTATCCTTCCAATTCCCTGTTTTGCTATCCATTTATACAAGTAGTTAAGTAGGCTACTCACTGTTTTTCTCTGACTATATTGCCTTCTTTTTGTTTTGAGCATGTCAAATTCTCCAAGATTTCCTTTCAATGTTTCTTTCTAAATATAAGTGTCCTTTTCGTTTCTATTTTCCTTAAAACCTCCTCATTACTCACATGCTCCAGCCATGGTATTCTCAGCTTTCTTCTATAGAACCATATCACTTTTGTTTCAATTATCCTCTTCATCTGTGAGGAAATTGTCTATCATTCACTGTAATATAGAAGGAATGATATTACATAACTGTCCAACATGGTTCTTTTTTTTTTCTAATGATATTTTTCTATTTTTTTAATATTTTGTTTAGCTTTTGGAAGGAAACTTTCACTATTCCAATGTGCCTTTTGGATTTTAGTGTCATATAATTTGTCAACATTCTTCAATATTTGTCTATCTGCAGACATTTCTTTCTTTTCGGTTAATGAATTTTTAATAATGTTTGAAATATGATCACTCATAAATCACCATTAGTATTTTTATTTAAAATTTTGAGAAAGTCATCTGGATACAGTATTTTTTTTTTAATCTTATGCCTACATTGTTGCATGTGTATACTGTATTTCAGTAGATATAATGTAAGCCTAGAATTATAGAAATCAAAGAAAAACAATTAAGATAAGAATCAAACTCTTTAAAAATGGTTCTCAACCAGGAAGGAACTTCAGGCTTTCTGTGGAGAATTACAAGCACAGATTGGCAAATTCACAGTGTTGGTATATTGAGTTTTTATAAACTATACTTCTCCAATGCATTTTTTTCAGTCAACACTTTTTTTTGAAAGGATGAATGCTATTCCAAAATATGATGAAAAGAGTGGATGGGTGAAAAGCTTGAGTGCTGTTGCGTCAAAGTATGGTATTACATACTCTGCAAATTTGACTAATTATCCAATAAAGTTAGCTTTTATATTCTACATCCTCCATTAACTATTTTTCTCATATTAACTCTTCCATATTAAACACTGTCTATTTTTTTTCTTATACTCGAAAAAAAATATGAAAAATTGTGCAGATATATTTGTATCTATCCACTTAGTATTTACAAAATAACAGTAGAACTTTTGGAAAAGCCAACATTAGATAATGAGCTTGAGAGGAGGCATTGTTTGAGGGTTGTTTTCACCAACTCTGTAGTGGGTGGGTAGCATTTTGGCAATATCTCACAATATAATTCTTTTGTATCAAATAAAAGTTATGTCTGGAATAGTCATGCCAGTGGGTATTTTCTGACTTATAAGAAATGTGTGGCAGTTTCAAATGAATATTCTGCTAGGAATATAAATATGGGATATAATAATTGTGCCACAGAGAAAATAATTAAAAAGAAAAAAGAAGCATACTCTACCAAATAAACATCAAGCTGGTAGGAGTGAGGGTTCTAAAGGAAATAATTATGCTGGTAGTTGTATTTGGTATATAAAAGAAGCATCCATTTTGATTTCCTTTCATTGGGAATCTAAAATACATGTAGATACTTCATTCCAATTGCAATGTCTTAACATAATTTTTCTTTTCTGATGTTACAGTAATTCCAGTTTGATATACTAAAGTGAAGTTGGTGTTAAATCCTCTGCATCCTAATTTCATAAGAAATGGATACTTGATGCCTGTGGTTTTCACATTTTGTTCATTCTTTTCAGTATGGGAGAAAGCAATATATTTTTTTTTTTTTTTTATATACCAGAACAATGTTTGAAAACTTAATGACAAAATGGATAAAAGGTTTTTATGTGACACATTTTGTCTTAGGATTTTGTAGGACTAAAGTGATATTTACATTGATCCAACTATACATGTGCACCAAATAGATGGAAATCCAAAGTTTAAACTTTTAAAATTAATATTTATTTAATTTTTTTTAATGTCTAAACAATTTCTTATTTTCATTATTAAGTATACCACATTTTGACAAAAGATCTGCCAAGAAAGGTGAAATGTTATAAGAAATTGGATGCAAATTTATTGTCTATGATCTAATGATTAAAACACTTTCTATACACTTTAGCCTTAGTAAATTGCTTTCTCCTTTAACTAAAGTAGCATTTTTTTTTTTTTTTTTTTTTTTTTTTTTTAAATCAAAATTATTGCCAGATTTCTTACAGTGATCAACTAATATATTCATTGTTGTTTTGTCCAAATCCTCAGATCTTTTCAATCAATACTCAAGGGACCACTTTATCCTTTACTGCAAAACCAATTTTTAATTCAATGATGTGAACCTTTCGGATCAAGTGCCCAGATGACAGTCAAGAATGTTGATTAATCAAGTCACACAATCTCATCCGGAGAAACAAAACTGTGTTCCAAATTCCTTGTTTTTCTAATGCATTCAAATGATGATTTTGGCATAGATATGTACTAAGTTTAGCTTAGTTTGGCTTAGAGGTAAATGGAGGTTGTGTTGGCCAAATCCTCTTAGTTAAGAGGGATTTTCTTCCTTGAAAATAAGCATTTGAAATCTTTGCTTCTACATGGATTCCCTTACAACAGTGGGATATATATATATATATATATATATATATATATATATATATATATATATAAAAAGTTCTAAGGTATGCTATATTTATGCATAAACGTGCTCAATATCAAGACTATAATCTATGTAAATATAAGAGTGGCCATTGAAGCCAACAGTGAGTAGTGACAATTTGTTTTTAATGATTGTATGCAATCTTGAGGTCAGAAGATTGCATAGTTGACCTCAGTGTCTACTTATATTCCTTTTCTTATGTATGTAGTTATATTTATCAATTATAATTTTAGAAAGTGAAATATTTCACTGAAATATGATGAAAATTCTCCAAGTATTCACCTGAAATCAAGAAAATACAAATTTTAAGCAATGTGATATAAATATAGTTTTAAGGTATGTTATATTTATACAGGTAAACATTCACAATATCAGAAGTAGTGTGTGTAAGTATAAAAGTAGACAGGCCAGGAAGATTGTATCCAAGCATGAAACAGAAACAGACTGTTGCCACTCAATGTTGACCTCAGTGTCCACTTATATTCCTTTTATGTAAGTGTTCTGTTTAAATTCTTTTAAAAGAGTTTGTGTAATATATATATATATATATATATAATGTGTGTGTGTGTGCTTCATGTTTGTTATATTTATACAGGAACAGTACTCACTATTGGATATTTCCAAAATTATAGTTGAGATGTATGGAAGAAAGGTGTCACATTGAACTGGCACTAGAAGGATAAAAGTAAGACAATATAACTAAAAGACTTAAAAAATGATAAAAGTTTTTATTTGTGGTGGGGAATTGCATATTTTAGATATAGGCAGTGTGGCTATAGAAATCAACACTACATAGTGACTCTTAAATTTAGTCTGAAGATTGCATTGAAGTGGGAAACTGACAGTCACCATGCAGTGTTGATTCTTCTGTCCACACACATGCATATATTTTGGTTACTGCGAGTAATTTTTTAAAATGTCAGAATAAACTACTTTGTAAATACCATAGATATACCAAATGGTATTTGAATCTAAGGCAGGCAGGATTTTAACTTAAAAAACACAAAAGTAATAGCAAAACAAGCTAAGAGACTTGAATCCAGAAATAACTACAAAGAAGTAAAACAAGCAGTATTTTTTATTTACCCTTCAAATGCCAGGCATATTGGTTATTCCAAAAAAAAAAATTTCACTAATCCAACTGGGTAGGGCATCTATGTTCAGACAGTGCAACGAAAAGTTTGCTCAGCCATCTCATTTAGAGAGCCCCTCTTAAAGTCCTGTCATGACTGATGGGTTATCTTCAAGTCTTTTTGACAGCCTGGTTGAACCTGCATAGAACAGATGCCAAGAAAGAAACCTTTCCCCATATCATTGGTTTCTGTAACTTGTATGCTTTTTTTCTAGGCTTTCATTTTTATGATTTTCCTCTTCACAAAATCTCCCACAAAAAGTACTGCTGCCATTTTAAGTGCTGGGAAATTGGAAAGCAAACACTGACAAATACAAATATTCCCACAATAATTTCTATTGCAAGCTTTGATGTTGTTAAAGCAGTTGGAAATTTGTTACGACACTGTTTTTCTTCTGTTAACCTGAAACTAGTCTTTTCTGATTTTAGTTCAATAAAAGTTGAGTTAATATTTTTTAACCCTCCATTATTACTGTAGGGTCATTGTTACAGCATTAGTATCATGGAGATTTTAAAGGCCCCCAATTTAAGATCTATCATTTAATTTTTAAAAATTTTCTTAATATATATATTGACGTGAATGTCCTTTCTGGTTTTATAGGATAAACAATAAAAAAAACAAAAGATTTTATTTTGAAAAATTAAAAGCCTAATATCAGAAAAAAATAAGTTTGTAAGTTTCAAAAGTTCAAGTGTACAAAAATGGGTTTCATTTTATTTTCAGTATGATCTTTTAAAACATTTTATACTCGATCGGATTCCTCTTCAACTGTTTTTCCCATTCCAAACAATGAACAAGATCTTTGCATACATTTATAATTCAAAAGTTGGCAAAAAGTAAGCAAGTAATATTCAAGATTTTTTTTAAAATATTACTCACTTTGTGTTCCCCATGTTTTGACTGGACTTTCAACCATCTGAGGAACATTCATGAGCATTCTCAAATTTAAAAGCCTTGATAAACCAATGACATCCCTGCTTTTGTATATAAACACATGCAACAAAATAAATCCTCAGAGAATGAAATGCATTGGCTAAGAATAGTTTTTCTCTTGTATTTTTTATTTATTTTATTCCTCTACAGATACTCTATCTGAAAATAATTTACACACA
Source organism: Acanthosepion pharaonis (assembly GCA_903632075.3). Taxonomy (NCBI): domain Eukaryota; kingdom Metazoa; phylum Mollusca; class Cephalopoda; order Sepiida; family Sepiidae; genus Acanthosepion; species Acanthosepion pharaonis. The sequence goes on from CAHIKZ030003966.1 coordinate 3,290,791, forward strand.
CACACATATATATATATATATATATATATATATATATATATATATATATATATATATATATATATTATATTATATAAACTTTTTGAAAATGTTCATTCTCATTAGATTATTGCTATTCATTGGTTTTAAAAATAAGAAGCATTTTCCTTGAAAATATTCCTGTAATTTTGTTTGTTATTCTATGCAAAACTTTTAACTTAAAAATCCATACTGTAATCCATTTATACATCCAACTGCATGTATATAAAGTTAGTTACATTATTTTCAAAACTGCACATTTTTACTTCTTTTCTAACTATTAAATAAAGTAGTCTGAAGCATGTCACTTTGTGGTGGTGGTGAGGAGAATTCAGTAATCAATCTGTATTCAAGCATATGAATGATAATGGGTAAATGCCAAATTTGATGTCATATTCATGGAACATTGAAGAATTCTTGTACTAAGTATTTCTTAGAGTAGCCTAACTAAAGCAAAAAATCATATTCTCAGAGTATTTTGCAGAACTGAACACTGTCAATGGCTTATAAGATCAACATGTTAGCTGATGTTCTATATCATTCATTAGTCACCATTTCTGTCTGCAGCAGATTGTGAACTAACATGACCTATTTCCTGCCATTTATTACGGCTCACATTGAAAACTCCATCTGATTGTAACATTTGGAACTTTCATGTTAGTTTTTACCAGTTATGTGGATTACCAAAGAGTTCCACTTACACATTAGGTAACTGAGGGGTTGAAACTGGATATTAAAATTAAGGAACTGGTTTTGTTATTTTGGGTTAGTCTCCTTCGAGATGAGTTACCTTTTGAAGAGATATAACGCCATAAAATTTTATATATGTTGACTACCACTTTTTTTATTAATAGTAAAGTGATTTTTCCAAGCTTACAGTTGGCCAGTGCACAAAGCCATCAGACAAACATCGATAGTAATTACTTAATCGGCAATAAAGAAACCGGACAATTATAGATCAGATTAAAAATTAAATTATTTCCCTTTGTTTTCCATCTTTTATTGACAATTTCTTGCTATGTATACATTTTATTTCACCTGTGTTACTTTGCAAACAAAATGTTAATGTATTTTTTTTCTTCTTTTTCAGGTAAGTGTTTGTACTGTCTTTTTGATATTGAAAGAAGTTATTTTCATTTGGTGAGTTTTTCTTTTTTCTTTAAAGAAAAAATGATCTTTTGTCAAAAACCTTCTTTATCAAGCAATTTTAAAGCCATGAATGAATGTTATTCTAGTAAACATGCCTAAATAAATATTAACAAAATAAATCCTGTTACTTAGATAACACTTACTTAGATAACATGATTGATTTTAGTATTTTTGTTTTATTCAAAATGTTAATTAAAATTAATCATTTTTATTTGCACATCGTTACTTTTATTCTTTAAAATATTTTTGTTATAGTTCTTCACCCATCTCCTTCTGTTAGTTTAAACTGATGATTTCTTTCCTCCATACACTACAGTTGAAAGGTTTAAAGCCATCACTAGAATTAGCATGGGATGAACTTGACAGAAGAGTTTAAAAAAAAAAAAATGATGAATAGCTCTTAGTCATTGAAAAAAGAATGGAATCAATTATCAAACTTATACTTTAAGAAACTTTTGTAATGAATTCCAAACATTTGTGCTGCAGTAATTAAGACTAAAGGAGGATGTCTTAATGAGAGTAAAATTTAATCATAAAATGTTCTTTTTTTTTTTTTTTTTTTTTTTTGTCATAAAATTTCTAATAAAAAAAAATCATGTTACACTTTTTCTTTTTTTTTAACCATGTATAATAATTTTCTCTTATTTAAAGTAGAAAACAACTTTTGGGGGTCAATTTAAAAAATTCTCAATGGTTATCCTCAAACTTTTGAGCTGTAGTGTATATCTAACCTATAAACTGTAATTTTGGGAAGTGAAATTTTCACTGAAATATGTTTGAAAATTCACTAGTTTTCATCTGAAATCAGAAAATATGAACTTCAAATCAGAATATATGGGAAAAAGAATGCATCAGTTTAAGCTAACGCCAAGCCCTTTCCAAGAGATAAAACATTGTAAGCATCTTGCTGTTCTGTAGCTATTTCCAGGGAAAGTGTTCAGATGAACTACATTCCATAATTTCAACAGTTCTAACCTTCATGGCTAAGACCTGCTATGCCACCCTCATTCTCTTTGTATTTCACTGGTAAGATCTAAGTTCGACTTGAACAACTTTTTCCCATGAACTGCTGCTTTGTAGAATCAACTCCCAACAGGATGTTTTCCTGATCACTACAATTTTAACCTGTTCAAATCTTCCCCACATATCCCCACCCCCCCATAAACTGTGCCTCTTACTCTGTAACCTCAAGTGATGCTTGCGTTTTATACAGGGTTAACATTATTATAAAACAAAAAAATGAGTTTTAGATAAGGTGTCATTCAGGAAATTTTTAATGTCAGTCATTATTTTCTGGTTTCTTACTTTCTGTTCTTTTATTGTTAAACAATATTGTTTGTTTTAATTTGTATAATTTTGATTTATAAATTTTTAATTGATGTTTGCAATGTTTCAAAGGTAAAAATATTTGGATTTCTAGTAATAAAATCTACATAAAAATATCACCTTTTCAATGAATCCAAATTCAAAATTATTAAAGTATGCTATTTTTGTTTTATCTTAATATTAGCCATATTTCTTCAAGATTGATTTGTCAGCTTTTTGCAGGTTATTTAAAGCCAGAAATTTTTTGGAAATGATTTACTGATACAAATCTTACTAATTAACCCATAGTTGGTGGGGAGAAAAGATGGATTCATACCTTTTCCAAGAATATTTGCACATAAGTGATCATAACAGAAACAACTGGAACTCAGCTCTTCAAATTCCAATTCTAAGCTATTATCAATTACACCACCTGTCCATCCAAGCTTACAGCACCTGATGTTCCTAAGTGATCACTCATCTAGGTAATGACCAGGCATAATTTCAGTGATCATGTGGGAACTAGTGTTTCAGCATGATATGGCCATAAACCTTATTTCTTAAAGATATATTGACAGATTCATGTACATGCTACAATATATATTGATGTCTTCTCTTTTGAATATTCTAAAGAAACATAATTCTTGAATTGAGAACATTATAAATAAACACTTGTATCACATTTGGAAATCATGTTCTGCAAACATGGTAACTCTCTTGGAAGGCTAAAAGTTCTTTTTATTAATTTCTTTTAAGTCTCTATTCTCACTTTCCTTTGACTCGTTTTCTTTATTAAACTTCTAAGTGTCCAAAAGGATTATCTGTTAAGTGAAAATTAGGCTAAATCTTTGGTCTTTGTCCAGCTCAAAAGTGGGTCACCTATAAAAACTCTTCCTTAAAGCTGTACACAATGAATGGAAAGATAACCTGCCTCTAATTTTATTTTTACCTCAAATTCCAGTCAGTATTCATAGTTTTGTCCCCAAATAATCATGAAGAATAAACAATCATCACACCCAAAGGAAAATTCTTTTTAGGTTTAAATAACTTGACTCAACTATTTACAACCTTCTCTATTGAATTAAATTGAAAAGGTACGGACTTTGTCTCATCTGGTAAAAAATTCAGCTCTTTTTAAGTTCTCTTGATCTATAAATGAATATACTAATAGGAACATTATCAGGAATATTTCACTAGAAACAAGAGAGAGAATTACTGAACTGATACATGATATCTCTCCTCCTGTATGGCAGTGAGTGCTGGATGATCTCAAAGATAAAGAAGCAAAAGAAATGTCATTCTACAGAAGGTTGCTGAGGATACCATGGACTGCATATGTGAGTAACGGCAAAGTTTTGGAGAAAACAGAGACTAAAAGGAAACTAATACTTGTCATCAGGAAGAGACAGTTGACGTTTCTGGCACACATGAGGAGGGAGGAAGGCTTGAAAAATCTGATACTCACAGAATAGATAGACACAATGTATAACATGAGTAAATGGACAGCAGAACAGGGCTGAGGAGAAATAACAGAAAGACAAAATTTATTAAAAGCTACAAGGGTCAAAAAATTTGTAAAAAGCTAGAGATCTTCTACATCCTAAGAAGACATGACATATAAATAAAAAAAAAAAAAGAATGTGAGATGTGTGGTGTGATATAATGGATAATGAGCTCAGGATGAAAAATGAGAGAACCAAGTTTGAATTCCAGTCGAGTTTGTTACATTCATTTAAGTGCAAATGCCCTTAGGGAAGGTATGAATCCATTTCTTCTTCCCCACCAGCTATGGGTTGAATAGCAGAATGGACTAGTCCTATAGCATTGGTTGACAACCAGTCTACTGCAGAAACAGTAGCCTACTGTGGGAAAATATTCAGCCTAGTCAAATATGAATCAAGAGACATGATTGCCCAAGCATGTATCGCATATGGCACTTACCTAGGTGAAAAATTTTAAAAAAAAGATACACATATAGCATAGTTATTAGCATAGAAAATGAACCCAATGAGCCAAGTTCAAATTTTAATCTAATGCTGAATTCATTTTCACACAAATGCCCTTGAAAAATATATGAATCCTTTTTTCCCCCACCTAGATGAGTTAAAAATAGTAAGAGTAAGGCAGACTGGGCTCTTAAGTCTTGGTAAGGCAAATATTCTTGGAGGAGGATAACTCTGAATTCAATACCTTGGAGAACACTGAGGAAACTACTGTTATTTTTCCCCAAGAGGTCCTGATCATTCCCAGATAATAAAGGAAAGAAATCTGTGGAGGGCCATGATGCGCTCTTCATTCTGAAAAGACATAGCAGGAAAATAGAATTCAAATTTACTAACAAAAGTAAAGGAAAAATTAGAAAATCTAGCTTCAAATGGTGATATCTCATTATGAATTTATATATACTATATAAAAATTTATTTATGTTAACATTTTGGTAAATAATTACCATTTTCAACCTTTCCAAAATTAACATTTACCAGACCAAAAACACATCTGTTCCACATAGTCATCTAACAATTTAGAGTTTTACTTTCAATAATAGCTGCATTTTTAAAGTAAATGCTATCAGTTCCCCCACCCCACACAAACGTACACACCAGACAGATTTTTCTCATTTTTAAGTTTATGTATCTTTTATTTTTGTTTCTTTTGAAGAGTTACAATTTTAAACTTGCTTCTTTTTTTTTTTTTTTTTTTCTTCATAATTTCAGTAGTTTTTACTATACTTTCATCCATTCCATTTCAAATATACATATAATGATACAAATAGACTACCAATTTTCCAGCATCCTTAGTTCCAGAACTGTGTCAAATTACCATTTTTTTCAAACCAACAAAAGTCATGTAGTAATAACTCAATCATACTCATCTGATTTACTAATTATGTGCATCTCATGTCTTTAAGCCATGAGGTCTTACAAAATTAAATTAAATACTTTATTAAATTCTTTGTTCAACCTCGCATCAGTCTTACCAGAATTTACCACATCTAATATATCATACTTATTATAAAACCCAGGTTGTGTGTGTGTGTGCGCGCATGTGTGTGTCTGTACGTTTATATATTGGATTGGATTTCCTACATTTTTCAACCGATTTCAACAAAACTTCACAGGACTATGTAAAATTACTTTGCGGTGGTTCTGACAGCACCAAAAATTGGAAAAATACAATTGCTTTTGCACAAAATCAATTTGAAAACACGATTAAGAGGTATCGCCAGAATGAAAGGGAGACAATTCATATCGAGTTATACTTATTATAAAACCCAGGTTGTTTGTGTGTGTGTGTGTGTTCATTTATATATGGGATCGAATTTCCTACATTTTTCAACCGATTTCAACAAAACTTCACTTTTTTTTGGCAGGTAGTGTTTCTTATTGTCTTGCACACTTTTTTCTTTATTTTTACATTCAAAATGCTTTAAAAATTCCATTTACAAGACAATTGTTTATAATAAAATTCTATTCAATCGGTAGACTCATAACAATTGAAAACAATGTTTTTGTTTGAGTTTGGGTTTGACCAATTCGTAAAAAAAAAAAAAAAAAACTAATTAAGACATGCGTGTCCATCAACCTTAAACAATAATCTTTGTCAATTTTATTTTTCAGTCTTTATGATGGTCGATACTTGATCTATCTCTTATTGCTACAACCCCGGGCAACACCGGGCTCTACTGCTAGTACACTATAATATGTGAGTGTAGACTTTATAGAAGACAGTATTTTCAAGGAGGAATTGATAACAGATGTACACTTTACTGATCAGTACATGATACACATTATACTTACACAGCAAGTTTAGCTCTTGGGTGTGCTGAACAGTTGTCCAGAATAAGAAAGATTTTACAGTCTTTCAGCATCAAGATAGGTAGTAGGCTTATGATTTTGTCCAGGTGGTCTGCCTATTGTACGAATCATATCCCCAAATTTGAATTCAGATACTCTGCTTTCAAACAGATATGTTGACCTGGAATTTTACCTACGAATATTTGTTGTTAAAAATTAGAAACCTATTTAGTATTCATTGAATTTAACATATATTTGATATGCAAAATGTCTTGTATATTCATTCCTTTAGATTTACATAGACTGAGGTACGCAAGTTCTAGTAATGTACAACAGGCCACATTTAAAAAATTATATAAAGTTTTGAAAAGTGGCTTGTTAAACATTACTAGAACTTGCCTACCTCAGTCCATGTAAATCTAAAGGAATGAAGAAGACATATATATATATATATATATATATATATATATATATATATATATATACACAATAGATATATTTCAGACTCTCTCCCTCCCCTTTCTGAAGTAGGGACATTGAAAGTGTTGGCTTTCATAATCTAAATGTCAAATAACTTCTCAAACTTTTTTTCAGGTCTTTTCTCCATATTTAAGGCAGTTAATTTATTCAACTTGTTGTTAAGGGAGCGGGGACTCTGACAAAAGTTGACTGACGGCCAGTTAGGTGGCTGATTCTCTACTTATTATAAAGTGAGTTTAGCAATAGCAGCAATCTTGCTTTTTGAGATTGATAATGTTTGTTTTTGATCAGTGCTAATTTATGACATGTTTTTCTCCTCTCTGATCTTAGTCTTCAAAGAAAGAAAAAGAAGTCTGGTTTTATTTTCATTTTTACACTTTATGAAATTACCTTTCTGTTAAATGTAAAATATTCATATTAATGTACACTCAGTCACCTTTACTTCAAAAAAGGTAATATAGTCATGAAAACAATCATGATTTTTGATGGGACTGTTTTTACAGCTCAATATTTAATTTTCTTTTCTTTGCTTAATATTATATATCATGGTTACTTTTCCCCCATTTCCAATAATAATGTCTATAGAAAATGTTTTCAAGTTCTTTAACAATATTTTTTATCTAATCATGAAAACAGTTTTGAAAATTTATGATATAATTTCAAGTGTGTAAACATTTCAGAATCATGTCTATGACCATAAAAATAGCTTCAAGAAAAGCTATTCATCAGCCATTATTTTTCTGTCTCCATTTCAGCAAGTAAAAAAAAAAAAAAAACTCTCTCCCATTTTATAAGACTAACATAAAACCCACCTAATAGTCAACAGATTTTTAGTTTTCAACTGAAAAATTACCTTGAGAAAATGTTTTTCTTTCTCTGACCTCAAAAATAGTTTTTTCTGTTCTATATTTCAGCAAGCTACATTCTAAAAGTGTGTCAAAGAAAAAGATTTTTTTTGTAATTTCTGCTGTGTTTGAGTCTGAAAGCACCAAGTAGTTATATATTAAATACAGTTTATTTGCTCTTTGGTCCCTTGCCTAATCAAGAGTAAAACTAGTTAAAATAGTTGAAAGGAAATAAAAGAATTTGTTTTCAGTCATAAAATGAATCACTGACTTGAAACATTTTCAGATTTAGATAGAGTAGACTATTTATTTACCTATTATTTTTTACTTTATTTTTTATTTTATTTATTTTTATTTCTTTATTTCTTTTTTTATTTATTTTTATTTTAACTGAGTAGATTTATTTCTATTTATTTTATTTATTTTTACTGATTTTCACCCTATACAAGACCAAAGAGCCACATGAAGTAAGGGGTTACTTAAAGAATTTGTTGTGTAAGCAGTTGGTGTAGTTCATGAGGATATGCAAGAAAGATAATGGTTAACTGAGAATTGACCAACATCCTCTTGGGAGTTGATTCCATAAAGTAGCAGTTCAGGAGAACTTCTCATTAATGGGATATGAAAGGAATGAGTATGGTTCACTGCAGTGTATTTAGCATGGTAGGTCTTAGCTATGAAATTTTGAACTAGTGGAACTATCCAATGTAGCTTGTCAGAACATTTTTCATGGATAGAGTAGCAAGAGTCTTGCAACATTTTGACTGTAGAAAAAAAAAATAGTGTGCAAAATAATTCATCACCCAGAAGGCCGTGTAAATACTTTTGGACTCAAAACTGGAAAGTGAAAATATTTCTGTTTTATTTGTTTTAGATGTGTGGACAGTTTAATGGTGAGCAATTTAGAAAAAAAATTCTAATATATTTCTAATAAAGATATTCTGTCCAGTTATTTATTCATCTAAAGAAGTGTTTGACTTTGTGCTTGGAATTCATCAGTTTTTTTTTTCCCCTGTTTTTATTTCACCTGTTGCAACACAAGATTTTTGTCTTGATTCTTATCTAAATCTTCTCATCTGTGTATAAAACCAGATTGTTTTAGCAGAAGTTTTAATTCAACTGTTTTGTATTTTAGTTCTTGTGTCTGGGCAATCATTCAATTAAGTTGCATGAGGAACAAGGTTGTCTGCCTTTTATCTTTTTTTAATACACAAAATCAAAAAGCATTTCAAAAACGTTTTGTTTCTCTTTTTCTATTGAAAGTTTTTGTTTTTGCTTATATTCATTCAAAAATAGTCTGAAAAGGAATATTTCAAAAATATTTTTAACTTATAATTTTAAACTGATAATCTACACTTTCACCAATCTTCATTCTTTGCATAGCATTTTGTTTTTCATAGTAATTGCACAAAAGTTAAAAATAGTAAATCATTAAAAAAGTCATCTATTGTGAAAAAAAAAAAAATTACATTAGTATACTTACATTTTTATTAGAAATGAAAAAGTTTTTTTCCAAATGAATACAAATTTGCCAAATTTTGACACCAGGGCATGACCTTTTTGATTCCATTCAATTGCAGATCTATGACTTTGGTATCCCAGTATAGTTTGACAGATTCTTTGCTTTTTCAACAATAGTTGCTTCTCTTGGCTACCTTGACTTACAAGAAATATTTAAGGGATCTTCTCTCCAGCACTCAGTAAGCTAACAATTAATTTGCATATAAAAAATAGTCTGTATAGTAAACAGCTCCATGCGGTCATAGATTTCTTGCATTGCAGTTTGGTCCAGGGTAACAGCATCATGATACCTGTAGTACCTTGACATCCTGAATTTAAACACAGTTAGGCCTCATCATTTAACTGTTGAAATTGCGAGATGTTACAGTAAGTTCTATTCTAACAGTTTCTTCTAACCCAGGAGTAGGCAATTACTTTTCTTAGTAAGCTGCATTCTTACTATGGACATGGCTATTGGGCTAGATGCTTTTGAAGGCTGTATATTGAATGTAACAACATGAAACAGTGAAAAGTTTTCATGATCAGTTAATTATTAAAAACATCTTGTAAAGTTTAATTACAATTCACTATAATCTATAAATTGTATTATAGCAAAAATAATTGACAAATTGCAAGAAAAATGTATTGTAAGAACAATAGTAAGTGTATAATTAATGAGAATGATGTCGTCTACTGCAGTCATTGACTAGTTTGCTTATATCTGGCTCCAACCTGCTTGTGCTAATTTTTAATACTGCTTGAAGATTTGAATTTGTCAAGAGATCTGTTTTTGCTTTTTATAATTTTCATACTTAAAATGTTTACTCATATATATAAGTGGATGCAAACAGAACAAAAAATATTCTTGAAAAGTCTTTCAAATTTTTTAAATGCTCTGGGTGAAGACATGCATAAAATTCAATTAAAGATTTGTTTTCAAAGCTATACTTTAAAGTATTGTCAGCTTGGTGGTCTAGGAGTTCCATTTGTAGTTCATTAGTCACACTTTCAATGTCAGAGGTGAATGGAAACCTCAGCATGGAACTGTGGCTCCATTGCTTTGAAATCGGCAAATCTCTTAGCATATTCTTCCTTCAAGGCTGTGATCTGTCCACTGTATTTTTGTGCAGATGTATATGCAACAGGCTGATCTTTCAGAAGAGGGAAGTGACCAAAGTTTTGATCAGGCAGTTGTTTAGCAAAAAGTGTAAGCTTTGTCAGAAAGAATTTTACCTCCACAAATAAATCATGAGCAAAGACACCTTTACCTTGAAGTTTTGTGTTGAGCTCATTCATTTTTTGTATGGTATCTGTAGCAAATGCAAAATCACACACACCCATTCTGCATCCTTTATTTAGGTGTTGAAGTCACAAGCCACATCCTTTATTTCAAAAAACATGAAAATCTCTTCTGTGAGGTCCTATATTCTTTTCAAAACTTTTCCAAGACTTATCCACCTTACATTGGTGTGATACAACACATCAGAAAAATCAGACTCCATTTCTTGCAACAAATTTTGAAACTGTCTGCGGTTTAGTCCCCTTGATCTTATCACATTTACTGAATGTACCACTGGATCAATCACATGTTTAAAATCTAATTTTGCTTTGCAAATACTTTCTTGGCAAATTATGCATTGAGATGAAAGCAACTTGTGGGAAGTTTGACTGATTTAGCCGTTTGACAAGTTCACTATGTGTCCCAATTAGTGCAGGTGCCCCATCAGTTGTTATGCTCACAAATTTATCAAGGCATAACTGCAAATTTTCCAAACAATACATAAGACTTTCATACAAATCACTCCTAGTAGTAGTGTCTTTGAGACTCTCCATTGACAACAGTTCTACTGAGATGTTGAAATTTTCATCAATACTGCAAATGAAAATCAGCAACTATGCAGTATCTACTATGTCTGTGCTCTCATCCAAAGCAATTGAGAACCATTTGAATTTATCTGCAGTATCCAAAAGTTTTTCATGCAAGTTTTCAGCAATGGCATCTATTCTACAATCAATAGTTCTCTGTAACAATGAAATTGCTTCTACTTTTGACTTTACTTCTGGACACATAGTATCAATTGCATCAATCATACATTCTTTCACAAATTCTGTGTCAGAAAATGGCTTATGTTTTGTGATCTTATTTGCCAATATAAAACTTGCCTCTGTTGCGAGCTCTTGTGTAGATTTACATTTAAAAAGGATGCCTTGTTGGTGTTTCAGTTTTTTTAATGGTGTCTGTTACTTTGTTTTGCAGTTCTTGTGTGGAAAATTTTTGGCCAAAGTTACCATGTTTTGACTGAAAATGTCTTTTCAAATTATATTCCTTGAATAGTGCACAAGTATCCTGGCAAATCAAGCACACAGTTTTTGTACCATTTTCTATGAAGAAATACTTTTCAGTCCATTCCTTCTTAAAAATACGGCATTCAAATTCAACTTTACGTCTTTTAGAACTCATTGTGGGTGACTGCTTTCTCATTGTTTTAGAATCTAACTTACTAAAAAAAAAATATAGAATCAAATTTTAAAAGCGCCACAAAATGGTGACTCTTGCTAAATCTCATTTATAAATATCCTGCAAAATGATACTTAAACTAAAATTTGAATCAAAGCAGAATTATTACAAATGTTTCTTCTGAGAGGTTTTTATAAAAAATTTTAAATACCCAGAAAGTGTTTTTATTAAATTTATAAATGTTATAAAAGTAATAGAGGGCTACATTAAAAGCCTTGGTGAGCCAGATGTGGCCTGCGGGCTATAATTTTCCCACTCCTGTTTTAACACTTTTCTCTTCTGGAACTCTCTTCTAGCTTCTTGCTTTTCTGTCAACTGTGATCTTCAAGAATTTAAATGCAATGTCAATCGACATCTGCTTTTTTTTTTGTTTTTTTTTTTAATCCTATTCTTTTATGATCCTTTCTAGTCAATAAAATTTTTTTTTGATCTCAATAATCGTTTGTGACAGTGGCTTTATTGCTTTACTTGGGGTGAAATGATTAAAAGAAAAAACTTAATTCTCATTCTGAGTTTTTGACATTTGTGGCCAATTACTCAGATTTCTACTGCTTTCGAAATATGAACCACAAGAAAAATATGTTTGTATTTTGGTATGTATATATTTATTACTTTAAATGTTTTTTTTAGTGGATACCCGTGTTGTGTTTGTTTTCTTTTTTTTTTAAACAGTTTATATTACATCTACCGGCCTGGGAACTTAAGAAATCTTAAAGAAAATGAGCACTCCAACCGGGTATGAATCTCTGTCCCCTCTTGTAGTAGAAATCATCATCTGATCCAGTGCACATTTTCTTTGTTTTCTTGCATGTGCTAGGCAGGTAGACATAATGCACATTGTTAAAAGAGAAAAAAAATGCCAGCTATTTCAAACATTAGTATCTAAAGAAAAAAAAAATATTTGAAGTAATAAAAAAATCAGATTAAAAAATACATTAATCTTTTAAATATATATAAATGGTGATACTCGTTTGGAAAAACCTTGGATAGTTCAACTTGCAGTAGAACAAATCAGTACCCGAGGAAAAATGGAGAATAAAAAAAAAAAAGAAAGAATCAAGAACATTAAACCAAGGTGAAAACAAAGCTCCAAGTCCAAAGTAAAAAAACAAAAAAACAAACCCAAAACAAGTAAAAAGACAACTATATAAAGTGCTTAATACACTAAGTAGAGCAAAACCTAAGATAATCCTAAGGAATCAGGGAAACCTACCTACCTAGGTTTCACCTAAACGAATCTTCAGGGTAATACCGGTAATTCAGAGCCGATATTACCCTGAAGATCCGTTTAGGTGAAACCTAGGTAGGCAGGTTTGCCCCAAGCAAGCATGATGATGCCACTAAGAGGCAAGGATTTACTGGGAGTGAGAGAAAATTAGGAGAATTCAGAAAGAACTAGAAGCCCAATCCTAAACTGGAAACAAGGGATAAACCTCTACTCCTGTTCAAAAAAAACCTAAACACACACACACACACACACATATTATATATATATATATATATATAATATGGTAATCAAATAATTTTAGCAAAGGTTGCTTCTACATGCCATCCTGATTACAGGGATCTTACTACTTGACAGCAATAAGCAGTCCAATGTTTGACTATCATTTAAAAAAGGGTTGCCTTTATAGTAGTCATTTCACATGCAATCATAGATTTCCTGCGGAACAATCTGCTTCAGTGCCAAAAATTCAATAAAAACACAATACTTTAATTTCTGATCTTGTTTTTAATCCATCATTGTTAGTTACTTCAATTTTAATTGCTCCTTAAAGATAAATATCATGAAAATATCAAAAGCAATTAAAATGTTCAAATTTTCAGAAAACAGTTTGTCAGTAGTATATTAAGATCAAATAACAAGATAATTTGTAATTACTATAAAACGGATTATATTCAGGTTCCAAACTTTATGGAAAGTCACTTGTACATTACTGGTGCCACCTGAGTGGTGCCCAAAAATGACTTGTATTTATTTTTAAAATTATCAATATATTGAACTTGTATAATTTTTGAAGTTCTTCAAATGACAAGGAAAAGCTGTCTTGCACTTTTCTTTATTTGAAATGTACATGGTACATTTTTTTTTAACTTTTTAAATTAAACTTCTGTCAATTCATCTTTTATATTTTTATTCCAGTCTCTTCATTTTCCTAAGTGTGTGTACACTTATATAATCTATAAAATGTTATCACATATGTATACATAAGATTCTAACCTGCTATATATATATATATATATATATAATATTGAAAATAATCTTTTGTGCTCCACAGGCAACCATGGTAATACTATTTATTGATTTGTACAATGTTACAAAATAAGTCTGCATGCTGAAGCTTAAAAATATATAAACTTGCAACAGATAATAGTGATCTTGAAAGCCACCTTAAACTGAACAGAACGTAATCTTTGTAGATTGTGTAAGATAGGAAAAGTTAACTGGGTTATTTCACTGAAATTTCTGCAGCAGCAAATGTGTATTAAGCCTGTATTGTATGATAGTGTAGATAAGAAAATAGTCCACTGGAGACTTTCTGTAATGAGCTTGTTGGGGATAGAAAATGAGATGATCTGTGCATTTGGTTTACTTAACTGTTTTACGTTATCTATAAAAGCAATGAGAGAGAGAAAAAAAAAGATCTTTCAATGCTTAAATTATATCTGAGCAAAAGTATATTAAGTATTTATGTATATATTTGATGCCATCAGATGAAGACGCATAATGTATTGATTTCTTAGAATTGATATTTGCATTTTTTTTTGTTTTTTCTCTTTTTAACAATGAGAATTTTTTGCAACACGATGTGTGTTGAAACCCTCACAGTATTTAGTATTGTTGAAGTTAGCACTAACATTTTGTTGCGATTTACAAACTCTATTTCACTCAATTTTGCAAACCAATCAATGAAATTTGAATGAGCTGATTTGTTTGGAAAAATACTTTGACGAAACCCTACTCTATGGTTTAATAATTTCTTTAATTTAATTTTTATAGTACTTCATGGTAAACAATATTTTTAAGAAAATTTCTTTTTTTCCTTTATTCATTTTAACAGCAAAGAATAAATTCTTCGGATTTCTTACTCTTAAGCATGCAACATACAACTGGCCGTGTGTAAATATTTCTTTCTGGAGTCATATTCCAACTTTATGAAGTGTTTGGCCTTGTGATTTATTTTTAGTTATCTCAAAGACAGGTTGAACTGGAAACTGAATTTTTGTATATATAAAACTTAAAAGATATGCAAAAAACAATATTGCATTTTTATTAAATAAGTATTTATTATTTTAATCATTGTTTTTAAAATAGTGGGAGTATTTTTTTATTTTAAATAATAAAACTTTTAATTTGTCCAAAAAAAATGAATGAAAATTTATTGTATTAAACTATGCACACTAGTAAAACCAACTGTACTTTGTACCCCTTACCTGTTTACACTTCTCCCTATTTTAGAGGGCATGATAAATGGTTGTGACTAACAAGTCACCGAATTTTATATGTAGATAGTACATTTAAAACTGCTGACTCTGATAATATTTTAATTTTTTTTTTTTTTTTTTTAAATGACTGCCAAGAAAATTTAATATTACTCAAGAGTAGAGTCTATATCTATAATCTTTAATGCAACTGAATTTTTTCTCATGACAAAATGTCATGAGAAATTTTTCACATCTTTCTGATGGATTTCTTCCCAAATTCTTAACTTTAAGTATTATCTTGTTTTCTTAAATAATTTGTGATTTTATGCCTTAAATGTCTTCAGTTCATAGTAATAAATCATCTCTTTGTTGGAACTAAAACGATCTTTAGCTGATAAGTTTAAAATCTTGTCCATGTGAAAGAATTTAAAGATCAAATTTTAATATATCCCTTACATGACCTATGTAAAGTAATCAATATACCATAAAGTTCAATTCCATCATTTCATGTGCATTTTCTCTGAACACTTAAAATAACACTGCACTTACAAATACAGACACTGTACTTGTTTTGCAGACTGTAACTTGTATTAAGAAATATATATTTTTAATTTTTTTATGACTTTCTGAATTTTTCACTGATGTATATCTTCAGGATCTGGACAATCATGGTTCTCCACAACTTCATATATTTTGTTGCTCTAAGTAGCTTTTGACTCTTTACTATTGCTTGTTGCTCTTGTTCTGCTATCTATTCTCATAAACTCCAGTAAGTGGATAGTAGCAATATAAGCAATAAGAAAAGTGCCCCCCAAAATGTCACAGACATGACATACAAATAACCTAAATAATATAACATTTTGACCAGAATGAAATATTAATCAAGCAAATATATACAGCCATAAGATGATTGTCTTTTTTTAAATATCTTCTCCTTTCAGGATCTAAGCAATCTTTCTCTCCAGATCCTTTTCCTTTATTATCTACAAATTGCCATGATCCCTTGGGAAAAGATAGTCGTTTCCCATTGTTTAGAATTCAAAGTTGTCCTCTTAGACTGTCTGCCACTCAAGACTAGAAAGTTCAGTCTTTGTGCTATTTAACCCATAGTTGGGGAGAGAAGAAATGGAAACATATCCTTCTCAAGGGTATTTGAGCAAAAGTGAATACAGCAGACAACACTGGAATTAGAAATCAGGTCACCAATTCCATTTTCTTTTTTATATCAATAACCATCATGCTACCTCCATATGACTATGACAGCCAAAATGAGGTCATTCATTGAAATAGACTGTTCTATAATAGTAATTCTTCATCTTTGACATTCCAGTATCCTCCTTTAGCACTGGAGAAAAATTATTTCATAAGCCTTTTAAGGCCAGAATCATAAATAAGAGTTGGTGAACTAAGATGGAATCTTACCAATTATTAATGATGTTAAACCAATATTCCTTCAGCTTTCTTGCATTGACGGCAGATCTATCAAGAATCCTGGACTCTCTGGCCTTTTGTGAACTTTTACACTTGACAAACCTCTTCCACCACTAATCTTAGACAAGTTAAATTAAAAAATACATATATTTATTAAGAATGAAAGATTACATCCTGTGTTAGAAAATCACTTTTTGTCTCTTTATTGCTAAAGAAAGTTGCATGTCCACCTCCAAAGCTTATTTTTTCTTTGATACTTATTTCCTTGATTCCTGTCCGGTGTAATTAACTTGTCTGTCACCAAATGGTGCTTACTTACTTAACAGTACTTGGCTTTAATTCTCTACCAAAGGTCACACTCTTCAAAAGCCAAAGTTAAAGTAAAACTTGACTGACATTTCAGGATTATATTGAAGCACAAAGGGTTTTGTAGTAAAAGAAGAAAATGAAGAATGGAAACAACACGTCTTTGCTATTCTTTACTTATTTTTTCAAACTCCACCCTCCCCCTTTCATTTTCTACACTTAATCCATTGTTTCCCTATAAGCATTCCAAGTATATAAAGCAAGAAAAAAGAAATCGGGAATATGGAAACATGAAAACTTAGTTGAATGTCTCTTCTACACATATTTCTGGGTTATTTTAGAAGAATATACATCACCAGCTAGAAGGATTTTTAGCTGAGAAGTTTAAAATCTTTTTCATCTGAAAAAATTTGAAGATCAACTAACAATTTGTTCCTTCTTACATGACCAATGTAAAGTAGTCAATGTATCATAAAGTTTAATTCCATCATTCCATATGCATTTTCTCTGAACACTTAAATAACTCTGCACTTGTTCTGCAGATGGTAACTTTTATTAAGAAATATTGCTTTTAAATTATCTTATGACTTTCTGAATTCTTCAAAATACTTCACAGGAATGTTTATTCTCCTCCTCTCAAAGTAAATTTGTTTTTTCTCCTGCTGGGCATGAAATGGCAGACATGATTTAGAAAGTTGTTCTTGTACTGAAACAATGTTTATTTTACAAATACTATTAGAATCTGTTCTTCTAATACAGAAATGGCAACATGTTTAGCTCAGGTGCTTAATTTGTGCATTTGATTGGTTTGCAAGGTGAAGAGATCAGGGGAGGATAACTTTAAAATTTAAACCTTGTTTTCTTTTTATTTGATGTTAAATTGTTTTGTTTTTCTTTTTTTCTTGTTTTTTTTTAACGGTCTTCTTCACAATTTGAAAGGTTACAATATTTCTGGACAAATTTTTGAACTGATTCAACCTTATCAAATCACAAAATGAAAGTTGACCTGAATGGCCACACTTCTAGATTTCTTTTTGCATTAACCTTTATTACTCTGTATGTGACTTCATTTGCTGTACAAAAGTTTATCTTGCCATTAAAGGTGTCTCTGATCTCTGAATTTGAATTTCATAGTTGTGCTGTCATATCCTGCTCTGGCAACAGAAAACAGCTTTGAGTGATATTAACAATAAGGATGCTGTAACTGACAGGCATTGAAAAAGAATACAGTGGAAAGGGAAGTAATATTAATAATGCAGAGTTTTAAAGGTTAATGCAGTTGTTTTCCAGGACTCTAACCTTGGGCCTACATTGTTCCGAATTTTCATCAGTGACCATTTTGATGGCTTCAGCTATCAAATCAGTATCTATGCTGATAACACAACTACTTATTCCATCTTAATAGTACATCTGATCAGTTCAATAAGGTCAAATTACAGCTGATCTTAAAAGTGAGCTAAAATCTGTGTTTAATTTTCTCTTAATCATCAGAGAGGTCCCTTTCTGACTTCCATCTTCATGACTGATGTTAACATCCACAAGAGTGGCTCATTGTACCTTCTCAGACTAATGTTTTTCCACTGCCATGAAGTGGAAAGATTATATTGAATCAATTGCTAGGTCTGTTGCTTGAAAAGTTTGGTTCACTGTTTCATGCTAGACACTTTTTCTCTCCAGAATCTATCTTATATATTTATAAGTTTACTATTTGTCCATGCTTCAAATATTGCTGCTATGTATGGCCTGGTGATCCTGCTATATATTTAGAGATTCTTGATAAAATCTAAACAATCTGCAATGTTATTGGTCCTGATCTGGCATCTTGACTTCAGTCACTTTCTCACTACCATGATGTAGCTTCCCTGGGCTTTTTCTATAACTACTTCCATGGTAATTGCTCTGCTGAACTTTCTTCTATGGTATCTAGAATTTATGAATTTAAGCACAGTACTAGATTGGCAGCTAGGTCTCATCATTTTACAGTTGAATTGGCTAACTATGTTCTTTGATGACAGTTTCTTTTCTCACAATTCTCACCTGTGGAACTCACTTTTGGCTTCTTGCTTTCCAGCCAAATTTGATCTTCAAAAGCTTAAATGCAATGTCAATTGTTATTTATTGTCTTCTTGATTGCACTTCTATTATTGTTCTCTCTTTTTAATGTTTTTCTTTTTATGATTCATTCACACTCAGTACCTCTTGTGCCTTGGTGATTTTACTGCCTTTCTTGGGGTGAAATGATTAAAAAAAAATTCTTTTGATGCAATATTGTCAAAGTGTTAAAGCCTCAGAAAAGCTTTTATTTTTAAATTGTATTTGGATTAAATTCTTAAAATATTCTCTTTATTATTAAAATAGCTTCATGTTTTTCTCATTAAATATCACTGATTTGAATTTGCACAATATATGCTCATTCTTTTCAAGAAAGTTGATTAATAACATCATTTTTGTGTTAGTCGTAAGCATTTTCTGCAATCAATAAACTGAAATTAAATAAAAATGTGACTATAAAGTGTGAACCTGTTTTTATTTTAATAAAATGACTCCAAACTACTTTTATGCTATTCATAGATGGAGACAAGAGAAAAAAAATGTAACTGTCTTTAAAGTTTTTATATTATTAATAGAAGATTCGATGTTCTTTAAGAAAATCTGATGGTTTATTTTAACCAAGGGAATGTAATTTTACAGAATCAAATCCAAGGTTTTCATTATTTTAACAAAAATATTTTCATGGATTTAGCTTTAATTCATGTCGTTCAAGCATTTGGGATTTATGATGAATATTTAGAATGAATTTTTTTTTTCTTGTTTTTGAAATTGGATCTGAAAATAGAACTCATGTGTTTTGATTTTATTTGGCATTAATTATTGCTTCTTGGTATATGATCTGAACTTAATTTCACAAACTTTTTCTTAAAGGTTAAACGATTATACTGTTGGGATGGAAACAATATATTTGAATATTAAATAGATTATAATCCTTTTAGTGAGCATTTCATATTCATTTTTAAAGGTTTCTTATGTATTATAGAAGATTTCTGGGCTGTTCAGTCTCTGTAGTTGAGCAGTCTAAGACATGCTGGATCAAAAGCTTGTTTCTCCTACAAATGGGGGTTGCATTCAAAATCTTCCAGAGAGCTTATTTTCTTAAGATGCATAAGCTTATAGATTTAATATACACTGTTTAAAATAAAAAATGGGGTATCTGTTTCAAATATAGGTATCTACTAAGAATAATGTTTGAACATTGCTGCCACCTCTTGTCTGGTGCTACAGTTATATATTTAGAAATTCTTGATAAAATCCAAAGAATCTGCATTGTTATTGGTCCTAAACTGGCATCTTTGTTTCAGTCCATTTCCCACCACCATTATATATTTTACCTGTGCCTTTTCTATAAATATTTTTATGGTAATTGTTCTGATGGGCTTTCCTCTTTTGTACCTCAACTTTGTGAATTTACAAGATTGGGAGCTCGCTCTCATCATTTTTCTGTTGAAATAGCTAGATGTAGCTGTAAGTTTTATGCTAATTAATTTCTTCTCTCACATTTCTAATTTATGAAACTCTTTTCTGGCCTTTCTTACTTTATAGTCAACTTTGTTCTTCAAAAATTTAAATGCCATATCAATTGTTATCTTTTCTTGATTCCTGTTCTTTTATTGTTTTCTCTCCTTAATATTTTCTTTTTTTTTCTTATTCTTTCACACTCAGTGGCCACTTGCATTTTAGTGGTTTTATTGCCATGCTTGGGATGAAATGATTTAAGAAAAACATCACAAGTTAAATTGTGGTTGACTGTTTTTATTATGATTTTGATTACAAGTTATCTTGTGCTTGGCATTTTCTGATACATTTATATTTGTGGTCACCAACAATATGACTTTATTGTCTTGCTTGGGGTGAAATGTTTAAAAAAACAATTTGAAAATAAGAACAGACAACAGACTCAAAGATTTCTGTCTATATTTCTGAGATGAAGTATTGTAACTATTTACACTATTTACATCAAGCTGTTTTCCTCATCTTTGTTTTAATCATTGTACACTCCAGCATTCTTCAGGATGTGCCTATATTTCTGAGACAAGATATTGTAACTATTTATACTATTTACATCTTTCAAACTGTTGTCCTTATCTTTATTGTCCCCAAGGAAACGAGCATTGGTTGAAGTAATCCAGTGAATCAACTCAAGGTGTTGTGAGTTCAATACCTGGCCACAGCAGAGCTGAACAAAAAAATTAGAGAGTTGAGTTACTAAAGGGAAATAACTGAAAAGAGATATCCAGAAAAGGCATAGCACATGGAATGAGAACAATCTACCCCAGTGGACTAAATAATAGGTTTGGTTTGAAATTCCATTGTATATTGCCTGAGAAAGGTTGGAGAATACAAAGGCCAAAACATTGTGAATATGACAAAGATAAAGACAACAGTCCGAACAATGTAAATAACTTAAAGACTATATAATTTGCAACTTTCTTCAAATGCAATGGTTGAAAATTTAAACAATCTTATTTATTCTGTTTATATTTTATTTTTATATTTATTCCTAAGAATAAATTTTAAACTGTTAAATCTTGATGAAATAGAGAATTTAGATTCCACTATTCCACCATGGAATATGGCTTAATTTTCATGTCAGTTTCCACAGGTCAAGAGACCAAATTAGAAATTCTTTAAAGGCAATAAAACAGAATTTTAGCTTTTCAACAAATGTGCTAAAAACTGGATTTTAATCCTTGATAAGCTGACACTGATAATGACAAATAAAACAACATGATTTTGGTAATCTGTGTTGGCAATAGAATTTGTCAGCTTAATTACCTTTTAGTTTTTATTGATTGACAATTTGTATCACCTTGTGGTGAGAATGGCTTCTTGCTTCAGCTAAGAAATGATAGATTTTCAATAGGTTATCAGACCAAAGTTTTTTAATAAATGTGTTAACCCTTTGTGTGCTACAAGATCTAAAAGTAATGTGTGAAAAGAAAAGTACTCTGAAATTCTTGATATTTTTATTGTCTGGACAGTTTGATAGTAATATGCAAATTATCTTACTATTTGATGATATTGATTTTTATGAACATCTATAAAACTGTCTGGTCAGCATAGTTCAATGCGGATGATTTTCAGTCTTCTAGTCAATGTATCATTCAGCCTAATTCATCTGAACATACAAGAAAACTGTAAAAATAATGTTGCCAACAGTGTTTGCTTTAAAAATTATGATTGTTAATTCTTCTTTAATTACTATAGATGCTTCATAAAACTATTACAGTAGAATTTTTTTTTAGTTAAATCAAGGAAGATGTAACAATATTTCAGAAATAGGTTTAAGAAAAAGTTCTATATTGCAGGATGACTCAACCCCAGACTACTTAGTATGAGGACAACTCAACGACATTAAAACTATTAAGTTTTTTCGACAATTTTTAAAAAACAAAAGTAATTTATTTAGGATCATGTTTTAATACATGACTTTATTTTTAATTTAAAACTTGTTAAAAATTGTATGCAATTCCCCTCAAATATTCAGTTGGAGATCATTTTGAAAAAGAAGCAAAATTCTTTCATCTACCTTCATACACTTCTTCAAATTAGGGGGAGTGGGATGACCTCTAATTGCTTGAAAAATGCATCATGGTTTCATTGCACCTTTTGCAGCCCTGTAATGAATCTCCATATTGTGGGCTGCTCCATCCCCAATTTTGTGTGCAATCTTTTATTTGCTACTTCAGCATGGTTATTTGTCCGATCTTGAAAATTAATCAGTCAGCCAAATAGATTGTTGTAACTAATAAATCACTATGACAAACAGCTAAACTTTGAAAATCTCTACAATTCCAAAGCCAATCTAAGAAATGTGCACACTATGACAGTCAACACCAGTCTGAAGCTATGAATTCAATGCCAGCCAGCATTGAATTTTCCTTGTGGTGAGTTGGCTGCATTTTGAGTCAGCAGTGATGAAATGTCACCTGATTATAGGTGTTTATAAAGTTTACTCTGTTACTCATACAATTGGACAACTAATTTACATAGATAATTTACAAGTTAGAGAAAAAAATTCAGGATCTAGAAAAAAGCATTTCACATGAAATCTACAAACTGATTTGTTTTAGCACTTTAATATAATTAATTACATGTGCTTTTATTTTTAACTAATCTTTTTATTGACTTATTTCATATACATTTATAATAGTATAATTGGCTTGACTAATAGAATCTAAATAATGTATTACAAAACACTTTCTATTTACTAGGTGTTTGGCCAATGTAAAAAAAAAGTTTAAACTTGTCATTTATTTTCTTGTTCAACACATACATGCACAAAAATTATTTTTAGTCTAGACAGTCACTGGCACTTATTAAAGAAATCCAGAATGAAGAATTTCCATGTCTATAATCAGGAGAGCCTTCAACATCTCAACTTCTTTTATTATGAATTCTTGAAACCAGTAGGTAATTGTCTCATTGAAATGATGTATTAGAAGATAAATCCTTTTACTTGACAATGAAGTCAATTAGTGATTGTTACAAATGTGAGTCAGAGGTGGTATGGGATGTTCTTCTATAAGTAACACTACAACCTTCATGCTATTATTTTGTTCTATACAACACTTGTTGTTTAGGCAGCAGTTCTAACAACTTCAATGTATCAAAAATTCCAAGAATTTATTAAAACTGGAATCATTCTTTTTATGCTGGGACAACCAAGAGATGGCATAAAGAGATAGAACGTCTGGCAAAATACTTTCATAACTGGATAATGATGCCTTAAATTTAGATGAACAAAGGATTTTGCCTAAAAAATGCTAGGAACTTTTTGCATTAACTTTACAAAAGCAAATAAGATATCAGATATATCCACCCTACATAAGTGGGGGAGTACTGTCCATAAGATTAGAACCTCTGTAGTCAACATTTTACTTTCGTGAACTGAGTAGTTAACAATTGAGAGAATAAAATTTTTGAAGCAGTTTGAATACTTTTTTTTAAATCTAAAATAAAAAAACTTCAAGATTTTTTGGTAATGTTTCTGTTATTATGAGATAAAAAAAGAGATAAAAAAATGTATTTAGGTCCTTTTGATAATCAATGCAAATTTGAGTTTTAAAAACAATTTAAATGACAGCATCAATCTTTTCACTTATTTATTAGAATAGTCAAATGCAATTTTAAAATCTTTGCATTAAAAAGAGTTTGTTGACACACATTATGATAAAATGTAGCCTGTTTTTTTCTTATTGATTAAAAAAAATACAGCAAATTCTAATTACTCATTTTTTAAATACTTTTCACTCATTTAATATTTAGTCTTTTAATGAAATAAAAACATTTGATCCACCTCTCCATCCACATCCAGTTACATCAAATGTACAATTATGTTTTATTGTAACATGAAAGGCTTACAACAATCATTAGCTTCTTGCTTTTTTTGTCACTTTCATTTTTCTTCATTAAAATATGAACAGAATCAGTTTAAATTGCAATCAAAAAGTAATTAGAATTTGATTCATGTTATCATATGCAATACTGACAACATAATTTGAAACATACACCTAAATACAAATTTAGATTAATTTTTGGTTTTGGCTTATCTGAAATGACTTTTTGAAATTATTAGAACATTTTCAAATAATAACAAGCAACTACTTAGCAAACTCGGAAGGGTGATAGAGGTTAGCAATATTGTATCTGTCTCCCAAATGAAGATTGTCTTTAAATTACAAAATCTAGAGAATGAAGAGAATGCATAAATTTAGTTTCACATGTTTAGGCTTTATTAAAATTCTAAAAATAATTTTTTTTAAAAGAATAAAAATTGTCAAGTGAGTATACACTACTACAGTAATAGCAATGTCAAGAGTAAAACTGTCCTTTTCTAATACAGTTTTTTTGTGTGTGTGTGTGTGTGTATATATCAGTCAGTTATGTGCCATGCATGATACACACACTTAGGCAATCATGTATCTTTTGATACATAACTGACAAGGCAGATATTTTTCACACAGTAGGTTGCCATTTCTTTCTGCAGTAGACCAGTTGCCATCCAATACCCATAGCTGTGCAGAGAAGAAGAGTATTCATACCTTTCCCAAGGGTATTAGTGTGTAAGTGAATGTAATGGTTTCGACTGGAATTTGAACTCAGCTCTCCGATTCATCAATGCGAGCCTCTATCCATTACTCCACCATGCCACCCATGTGTGTATCAGTAGGTATGTTAAACTTTGCCTGGAATTCTGCTCACCACTTATTTTTTTCAGATGTGCTGCCCTTAGGACTTGTGTGTCCTATAAAAATACAATAAAACTTATCAGTATTGTTCATGTTTAAATTCTGTTTGTCATCAATTTTGCTTTTATTAAAGATTTCACTTTAAAAAATTTTGATTCAACCATTTAATGTTATATTTTTTTACTTTTTATTTTTCTTCATACCTTCACTTACTTTGAGTAATATTTATATTCTAACAACATGCAGAGGTTTTTTGATTTTTTTTTTTTTTTTTAAATAAATAATTTTATATTTTATACTTTTTTTTTTTTGTTATAGAAAATTGTTTAAAAAATTAATTTTGGGTTTTCCCCCTTTTAATTTTACTTTTCAAGTTGTCTTTTTTTTTAATATCTCTAATCAAATGTTACTTTATTTCTTATAAAATGCCTCTGCCAGTTTGTAATACTAGTGACCTACCAGTTACAGACTTAACTTTATGCTGAAACAGAAAATTAATTTTATGTTAAGATTGCTAT
The DNA here is from genome assembly GCA_903632075.3 of Acanthosepion pharaonis. NCBI lineage: Eukaryota > Metazoa > Mollusca > Cephalopoda > Sepiida > Sepiidae > Acanthosepion > Acanthosepion pharaonis. Next base: position 3,316,327 of record CAHIKZ030003966.1, read on the forward strand.
CATCGCCAGTGCTCTTAAGGGTATACAGTTCATATTTCATATCTCTAGACAGGCTTACGCTTAATTTTATTTTCAACTGTAGACAGACAAGACAAACGATTTTTGTTTTATTTATTTATTTTTCTTTACGTGGCATAAATATATATTTCGGCAGATTTTGTTATTCTCTTTCTTTTAAATCAAACATCATAAAAAGCATAATGATTTAAATATGTTAGGAGTTGAACTTCAGCCAATAGTGGAACACTAACAATTTTTTTTACAGTATGGATGAACATTGAGAAAATATGAAAACCTGTGATTGAAAAACAAATGTTTTACAGGCTTGTCCAACCTTATTTTCCTAATGGGCCAAAATAGAAATGTAGGTATACCGACCGGGGCCACAAAACTACTTTATATAAATGTTTTTCAAAAGCTTAAAATATTATGAATATCAAATTCTAATAGGAAATTTTTTTGTTAAAATAATTACAAAAAATACTATAGTAAAGACAGTAAAAAAAAAAAAAAAAATTCAATGTGATTTTGACATTGGTTTCCTTTTATAATCTTGTTTTGTTAATATCAGCTTTTATGGTCAGTCAGTTATGTGCCATGCATGATACACACTTAGGCAATCATGTATCTTTCGATACATGACTGATGAGGCTGATTTTCTTTTTCTTTCTTTTTTTTCCTGCAGTAGGTTGCTATTTCTTTCTATGGTAGATCAGTTGCCATCCAGGTCTGTCCTGCTATTTACCCATAGCTGGAGGAAGAAGAATAGGATTCATACCTTTCCCAAGGGTATTAGCATGTAAGTGAATGTAACGGATTTGACTGGAATTTGAACTCGGCTCTCCAATTCCTTAATCCGAGCCACTATACGTTACTCCACCGTGCCTCCTTTTATGATACTAGTCTTTATTCTAAGAATGTTAGTTAAAAATGGGAATCACTTAACCTATTTCTTTCAGCAGTTTTGATGTATTTTCATGCACAAAAAGAATTGTTCACAGCAGTATGTATTACCCCCATATGTATAACAGTTTTCTAGATAAGCTAAATAATTTTTATTTAGCTCTGGCTTTTGCCCCACACACCAGCCGGTGTGTCTTGGCAAGTCTTTGCTACCTTCACCTTTTAGTGCAATGGGGAAGTTAACCTATTACCACAATCTGAGAATAATTTTCTCAACATACATTATTAAAGTAAATGAAAATATACCTAAAGATTTTCGGGTGCAGTGGGCTTCATGAAAATATTAGTGGGTCACAGTGCAACCCATGGACTGTGGGTTAGATGTCCCTATTTTAGAAGTATAAGAAGAGTCATAAAGAAGAGTGGGTAAAGAACTACAGCGTTTTCTCCCTCATACATCTGACAAAAACTATTCCCTATTAAAGGGGGTTTGCTGAAAGCGGAGATGATTATTATTATTATTTAATACCTTTTTTATAGTTAGAATAAGCAGTTGATTTTCAGTAATAACAAAGCTCAAGGTTTGGTATTGAATATGTTTTGTTATTTTTAATGAGTAAGGAATATTTTGTAATTTTTTTTTTATTTTTTAATTTGATTTAATTAAAAAATTTACTTAAATTAAGTTATGCTTTTAATTTTAACTTATTAATTTAGAAACTTAAAAAATACTCATTATCTGTTATATTTAAGGAAACCTGCATAAAAGAATGATTGTTGGTAAAATATACAATCTCTCTCTTTCTCACTATTTTTTTTTTTTGATCTTATTCAAAACGTGACAAGCATAACTGAATGTTTAATAGTGCTCTGTGAAACATTTAGTTCTTGTTTTTTAAACCATTTCACCCCAAGCAAGACTACAATGCTACTAGAATGCAGGGGGTTACAGAAATTGAAAGTGAATGAGAAGATTAAAAATGGGGAAAATTGAGGAAAGGCAAAAAGGAACAGGCTTCAAGAAGACAGAAGATGGCAACTGACATTGTATTTAAAGAAAAGCAAGAAATCAAAAGGAATTCCAAAGGTGAGAAGTGCAAAAAAAAACAAAAAAAAAACTATTAGAGTAGAAATGACTGTTATGTCTAGCTAGTTCAGCAGAAAAACTGCAAGTCCTAGTTGCCAATCTAGTAGCACACTTACTTAGGGCACCTGGAAAAAAGGTTATCTGAGCAGTTGTTTTTAATAAGATCCCAAAAACTACATTTACAATATATGTGGCTCTGTCAGTAGTATATTGAGCACTGTATTTAAAAAAAATTGATGACATTTAATTATTTTCATTAGAAATTATATTTCACTTATGTATGCATATGTATAAGAAAAAAAGAGCAAGGTGTACTTCTTTTGGTCTCACAGTAGAATTTATTAATGGAAAATACTAAAGTTCCCTGTGAGAAAAATCCCAGTCTTGTCAATCTGAGGACAGGGACTTGGGGGCTCTCATGACAGTTTATGGCACTGCCTGTAAATCTTATTTATGTGCTAATAGTTGAGTTCTCTGCTCTCCATTCTTGTCTATTGTCTGTGTGTTACTTCTAAATGTTTATAGTAAAAGGAAACATAATGGCTGGGTAGAGGCAGCACTGCTGTGCCCAACTCCTAAATCCTGGTAGCAACATGGCTGCTGTCTCCATGGTTTGATAACTTGCCTTCTCTTGATTGCCTGTTTATTCAGGTGAGGGAAAGAAGGAAGTTGCTCTCCCCCTCCGGACATCAGATGTCCCACACCCACTGGGTACTTTTAGGTACTTGACATTCTTAAGTGTATATATACCTTTAAGACACATCTATCTTATTTCATCTGTGTTGACGTTGTTTTTTTTTTTTAAAAAAAACCAAGGTGCAGCTTTGCACACCCCCTACCAGTTGTTTTTTAAGAAAGGGGGAATTACCCTTAAAAATATTTCAAGGAGAAACTCTAAAATCCTTTAAAGCCTATGTATAAGCAGAAAAGAAGGAATTTGTATAGTAATTTTAGGTAAGAGAAAGACGTTGTCATTCTCCTTGATTATGATGATTGGAACTTGAAAAGCCAAATTGAATGTAAAGAGAAAGGGCTTAGATTGCCAATGCATTTTGTGATGCATGATTGTAAGGGGAAAAATATGCTGCAAATCTCTATCTAAACAGTTTATTGAACTGAAAATTTGTATTTTCATTTTCGATGTTTTTTTTTGTGGGGGGGTGCTACACTGAAACATAGAAAATTGAATATCACTTAGTGCCTTCTAAGGTAACCATTTTTGGATCAGCTTATATCTAATGGAAAAATCATTTGAGTAGAAAGAATTTTTTTTTTTAACTTGATGACAATAATAATAGTTTTAAACACAATTTTATATTCATGTAAAAAGTGTACTTTGGCTACATTTTTAAACATATAAAGAACACTATTTTAAGTTCAGTTTGAATGTGTATACTTGCTTTATCCAAAATTGTGGATTGTTGTTTTAACATTTTTTTCTTAGTTTTACTTTTATTTTTGTTTATTTTTATTTTTCCTTTTTTTGTTATTTCATTTATTTATTTATTTTTAAGCATTGTTATATTGTAGGTTTTTTTTTCTCTCCCCATAAAATAATTAAGTTTTCTGTGAGATAAATTAATTCTAGTCTTGTCCTTCAAGGGACTGAAGTAGACTTGACATTTTATGGCTCAGATTTGTAAATCTTTGCGGTTGCATTGTCTATAAAACCCAGAACTGAGGGCAGTGGGACTTGTGTATGTATAAGTTTTCTTGAAAGACCAATATTTGAGCAACATTGACACTTCATAAACACTCCTCCCCACAGGGTAAACACTTTTGTTATCAGCAACAACTTTTTTTTCTTAGTATATATGAAAAAATAACTGTCACTTTTATTATTTTGGAAGTATTTTATACATGGTAAATATGTTATTTTATTTCATTTTTTTTTTTTTTTTTTTTTGCATGGCAAGTAGAATCTGATTTAAACTTATTCTATTTCCACAGTTTTGTTAATCATTGTTCAAATACGAGTATCTTGAAGCAAAACCAACTTTGTGAATTTACGTTACACTTTAACACCAACTTAAAAGCTGCATTATCAGGCAACATTCAAGGTAGCTTCTGCAGAGGGCTCTTTATTGGGAACTTCATCACAATAGGTAGGGAGGAGTAGATGCAATAGCCAACAATAAACTACAGAAGAACTAAAAATTGATCACTGCATTTAAGTATTGCATTAATATTGCAGCTTTCTTTTTAAAAGTTCAATGATAATTTTTCTGCCAACACTTAATTTAAAGACAATATGATGTACATGGGTTCTTACTTTCTGTACAATTATTTTTATTTCAGTGGTAACTTTTACTGGATTTCACAATTTCAATTATTCCTAAATTTGTTTCCAAGTTATAAAAATTGTTAAAATTAAAAAAAATTGTTGCAAAAAATCACATAAAAAAAATTACCAAAAGCAATCACAGTAATGAAATCTTGGGAATCCAAAATTTCAGGATTGCAGAATGGTTTTAATTTGCTTACAAAGTCGGCCTGATTCCAATATGGTATATGTTGGGCTATGCTCTCTAGGACTTAAGTTGAAAAAGTGTGACACCGTGACATTCACATTTATATAGATTTGCAAAGAAAATAACAGGTAATTGAATGGCAAAAAGAAAATTCTTTGTGACGCAGTTCGTTCTTCAGACGAAACGTTTTTTATAAATGGAATCACATATGAAGGAGGATGAAATGAAATACAATAAATTTTGGTTATAATTATACATCAGACAAAATGCTGACAATACAGACTTGTATTACTTTAAATTTTTAAATTTCTCAAGTCCAAAGTGTACACAACCAAATCGACTCCATTCAGATTCTTGCCATTTCTGTTTTTATTGTTTTTAAATATTCCTGAGCTTACAAACATATTGCGTTGAAACACCAGTTCCCATACGATCATCAAAGTTAAGCAATATTGAACATGGTCAGTACTGGATGGGTGACTGCTTGGAAATACCAGGTGCGCTAAGCTTGGATGTACGAGTGATCTAATAGATAATGGCTTGGAATTATTAATCAGGGAGTTGAGTTCCAATTCCAGTTGGGTTCGTTATACATGCAAATATCCTTGGGAAAGGTATGAAGCCATCTATAGGTTAATTAGTAAGACTTGTATCATCAAATCATTATTATCTCAAAAAAAAAAAAAAAACTTACTATCTAAACATTTTCTGGCTTTAAATAACCTAAAAAGTTTTGATAAGCTGTAGAAAACAATAAATCAATGTTAAATATCCCCACAATGTAACAACAGTAATTTCATTAAGAAAGGTGACATACTGCATGATCCTGGATGTAAACTTACTGTGGAAGATTCAGAGATTAGTGCATTTTCTATGGATTTTCATCTCATTTTTTTCTTTTAATTAAAACTGCATTAACCCCTTCCCCACCAATTATTTTGGAGGGAAAAATCTTTCATTTTTAGATGAATATTTTTATCAAGATCAATATATAAACACATCTGTAGATGTTTTTTAAACATTGTTTTGAACATGTTTCTTCATCCGTGTTTGAAAAAGCCACTCGGTAAAAACATATATACATGTCTATGCCAGGTAAGGGGTTAAGTCAAAATGATGGTTAGAATTATTATGATGACTAACTAATGTACTGAGTTTGTTGTTTAGATCCCTTTTCTGTTCATATATTCATTTATCTAAATTCTTACATGTTTCACCTATGTATTTCTTTTGACATTTGTTTTTTTTTTTTTTTTTTTTTTTACAGTCTCTACTGTAAATTCGTAGTTATTATTTTTGTTTTGAAAAGAAATTGCTAAATTTTAAGGATTACTAGTCATTTTGTAGCTAAAGCAATGTTTTTTCTCTTTCATGTAGCCAAAAGTCTTTTCATTTCTGACATTGCAACAGATTTATTATTCTAAATCTATTCATGTTGTAATTCAGTAGTTCTTAGCTTAGCATTTACAAAAGAGTCGGTAAAGCTAGTTTATTTTTATTTGGTTTCAAAGTTGTTGCCCAACTTGACATCAGTGTGGTAATAGAATACATACAGTCATGGGCAATTTCTTAAGTTCTAACAGCATGTCTTCACAAGATTTACTTTACCTTATAAACACCAGGTGTTTGTTAGGAGAATATTAGATTTGCTTTTCTCAATTCAAATCCACTCACAAATTCCAAATTTTGTTCTTTTATGCTTTATTTAGAAATCTGATCATCTTAATTTTTTAGTTCTAGGTTCATAACTAAACACAATGTATTTAATTCTTTATCTATTTTTATTTATTCTGTATTTAATTTTGCTTATGTAGGCTTTCATGTACATTTCTTAATTTCCATTGAGGAATACTATGCCAAATACAAGGGGGTGCTGAAAAATTTTCTTCCAGGCCCATTTCCTGAAATCTGGTCAAATGAACATAAAGTTTCTTGGCTGGGCTCTGTTGTAACCTATAAAAGGTTGCTGAATAAGGAATAACCAAAACAGAGGTTGGAAATGGTAATCTTTATAACATCAACAAAATACAATACTCATCAACAGCGTGAAGTAAGTAAACCACTGCTAGTAGTGGACTGTTTAGAAAGCATATTACAATATTTACCTGCCTCCCCACAAGGTAGGATGCAGCACAAGGCCATTTAATGTGGGGCAATCTGGGCTCAGGCAAAAATTGCCCATAGACTCCACATATGTGAGCTCAGGTATGTTTACCTCCCTGGATGAGACTTTGCCCTTTGGCATAGCCTTGTCCGGGATCCTCTCTGCCCAAAGGCAGAGAGGATCCCGGACAAGAGCTTCCCATGCTGACAGCTCACACTGCCAGCTTAAACAGCATATTATCCCCACTTACAATAGTGTTCAATGTATTTATGAGGATTGGGACATACACATTAATGTTCATAGGTAAAGTATATAACAGGCTCAAAACCTTCTTGATATTATGATAACTGTAGTGATATGTAGATTAACTAATTAACATATCCGGAATACCCAGGCTACATAATGACTCCATTTAGAAAGAGGGACTATGCAGGAGAACTGAGTAGCAACACAAAGGACTTAAGACTTCATAGTATTAACTTTTCAAGTAAACGTTAACTTTTCTTTTTTCTAATTTTTAGTATAAATTAGTTTTTAAGTTCTTAAAATGCTCAAATGTACTAGTCAGAGTTTGTCATTTTCTTCTGCATTGAGAGTTTGTCAATGTTTCTATAAAATTTTCTTTTTAATCATTTCACCCCAAGCAAGGTAACAAAATCACTAAGATGCAAGGGGTTACTGAGTGCATGATAATATGAGGAAAACAAACATTATTAAAGAGAGAAAACAATAAAAGACTGCATTTAAATTTTTGAAGATCAAAGTTGACAGGTTTTTTTTTTTTTTTTTTTTTTTAAAGAAAATGATCATGTACTTTTTGATTAGTGTCATGCATGCATGCAGAAAAAAATCATCCAGTTATTGTGCCTCACTCTTCAGCACTCAATCAAGGACAAAACATAAATATTACTAAAAACATGGGAGAAAGAATGATATGGCCAGAGAATCATTGTAGATTGCATTAAAACATAGCAACTATTCCTTAAATAATTTCTTCAAATGTGCATTTTTAATATTACATTAAACTTTTGTACCCTATGCAAATTATTGATAAATAGATTAAGTGCACAATTTTTAAATTTAAACTGACTCAAATATATATTCAGTAAATATGCAGAAAAATGAATTAACAACTGTTTTATTGATAATCAGTTTGAATTGTTTGTCAGCTATTAAAATACATACAAAATTCTTCCAAAGTAATATTTCAGCTAACTAGGCTCTCCATTGTGAACCCCCCATAGCATCCACAGACTTCTTTCTGATGATGTTTACATGTGTCATCATAAGGATTTCGGTTGGTTATATATTATTCCTGGAGTTTTCATCTAACTTGGAATAATTAAGTCTCATTCATTATCCAGTACATAGGATCTTCTTTTGCATGTCACTGTATACAAAATCTGGTCTGTTAGATTCTACTATTGACTACACCCAACATGCAGCTGATGATGTCTTCACTGTAACCCTGGCAGTGGGGTATTGCTTCCAGATGCTATGTCTTGTCAAAGGATAACCCATGATTTAGTCATTATGATTTTGAATTCAGAGTTGTCTTTCTCCTTCACTGGTTGCCAACTATGGCTAGAGACCCCAGTATAACCTGCTATTTAAGTCTTAGCTGGTGGGAGAAGAAAACTTTCCCAAATGTATTTGTGCATAAGTGAATGCACTGAACTTGACTGGAATTCAAACCTGGTTTTCCAGTTTCTCATTCTAAGCCAATATGCAATATGCCATCCCCATCCCATCAATATTTCTGATATATTTTTTTCTTTTTATCCTTGAAGATTAATAAACTACAACTTTTGCTAATCTGAGAAAAATGGAGGTTGATGTTTTTTTCTCTCTAAATCTAATAGCATGATCATTTGTCATATAAATGACAAGGAATTCTACATATCTTTACAGTGTTTATCTGTCTGGCTCAGAATAAGAATTATTAATGACAAAGAAAATTTCTCCCCAAATTTTTTAACTTAAAAAATTCTTTAAAAACCACTCACTGATGACAAGTGACTTCACAGAAATTAATTTCCTATATTTACTGCTGGAATACCACAAGCAGCCGCATGAAGCAAAATGTCCAACAGTATTTTGCCTCCAAGACATTTGTTCTTCCTGGAATCTGTGTTTAATCAGCAGTTATCATTGTTCTGATTAGATTCCAAATTTTGTCTAATCTTTGTGGTTCTTCAATTTCCCCTCTTTGAATGTGAGATCCCATTGTTGTTGGGACTAGCAAAAAAAAAGTTAATTTCCTTTCCCCCCAACTGAATTCCAGGTTTACTATGGCAGATCCAATGGAATATGGGCATCTTTAGTTTCTTCCCATCTTCATCCTGACTGTCAAATTGATGCACTTCCTTAAAGAAGCAATTATTCTAGTTCCAAATCTATCTGGATATTCTAAGCTTAGGAAATAACAGCTGCCATTAGTCAGATCATAGAAATCTTATTGTTTAAAGAGTAAAATGGGTTTTTGTGGTTGATTGCTAATGTCAAAAATAAATGATTTAAATGAAAAACACTGTCTATTCCAATTTCCTTTCTTTTTTGGATTTTTTTTCTCTTAATATTTATTATATTTAAAGCTATGGTCAGATATGAATTTTGAAAATGAAATATTTTTGAATGTTATAAAGACTCTCTTTTCACCTTTGGTAACCGTTCTTAGCAAAATAAAAAGAAAGTAAGCCAATGGGTATGAATAAGATTTCACGGAATACAGTGTGTAAATCAGACTCTCAAAAGAATATATAGAGCATAAATCTATGTATGTAAAGCTACAAAAGCTTGTAGCCAAGAGGGTGCTACAGGGTTGTAATGAACAAGGTTGCTGTTGGTCACCAATTTCTAGTTGGGAGCTGTTACCACTGAGGTGGAAACTTTCAAATGAAATGAATTTCAACATGTGGAAGATTTTATACATGTATTTATATAAAGAACAACACAACTCACAAAAAACAGAAAATTATATTTGTGTATTTAGAGATAGCTGAAAAAAAAAAGAAAACGTGTATTTAACAGTAGTGTGATATTCCCATGGTTTCTTTAAAATTAAGTAGTTAGCAACAAACTCTGTGTTGTTGCTATTCCATCTCTGGAGCAGAAAGAGAAAGAGTTTGTCAGTTCCTTTTATAGTTCTAAATATGACACCTACCAGGCATCCTGACAGACAAGGTGAGGTAACCATGACAAGCTCAAACTAATAAAATTTCAGGCACCTAAATTGGTGTCTTTTTAAAAGGAATTTTAATATCGTGTTGACAATTTCTCTCTGAAAACATAAGACTCAGGTATGCCTGTTTGCATTTATTTGTTTTGAAGACAAAGCAGTACACATTCACTTTGTCAACATTATTATGACTGATTTTGTTTTTTATGATTTACCAACCTTTTGCTGGCTATTTAAAGCAAGAAAATATTTTTTATTTTTGTAAGAATTTTTTTGAGATAATGATGATTTACAGATAATGTCTACTAATTAATCCATAGTTGGGAGGGATAAGAGATGGGTTCATACTTTTCCCAAGGGCATTTGCATGTAAGTGAATATAATGAACCCGACAAGTGTTGGAACTCAACTCTCCAATTTCCAATTCTGAGGCATTATCCATTGCACTACCTGCACATCCAACCTTACAACACCTGGCAGTTGACTCTGAGGATTTGTAACTACAGCTTTAAATAAGATTGAAATGAAAATCTTATTTTTAGAAATTATTAAATAAAAGTTTTAAAATATTAAAAGCAAATTTTATGAATGATATTTGGTATTTTTTCTTCACCAGTATCAAATAATATATACATGTCGCAGGTCAATCATTACCTATCCTCTTTATCCTCATAATTTTCACTTCCTACTATGTCCTCTTACATTCATATCATGCACCTCATTCGGTAACCATCTTGAGTGGGTCTTAAGCTTTGTATTGGGTGAACTTAATTTTTAAAGAAAAGTATCATTCTTTTTACTTTGTTTAGGGAGAGTTTTGATAGGTATGTTAGTACTTCTAATTGTAAATACAAACAGAATTTGGTAGATTGTTAAAAAAAAAAAAACACAATTAGACTCATACTGCAATTGTAATTTATTTGGTTATAGGGCAGGGGATGTTTCTTTAAAACAAAATTTAAAAAATATTCCTTTCATAATTCAATGAGTCTAATACTTATAAAATCTAAAATACCAGGATGTGGGGGAATAGAAGGAAAGGTAGATAAGGCTCTTATATTCAACAAATAGTGGGAAAAAATAAATGAAATGGATTGAAATATTTATTTTTGTGCTTTACTGATCAGAAATCGTTGATTACTATTACCAATATTCACATTCTTATTATAAAGGGGTTTTACAAAACCAGCAAAATTACTGTCACCAACCAGCTCAGATACCCAGAAATTGTTATTCAGAAAAAACAAACATCCCAACTGTGGTAAGAGGAGTTGCAAGGTAGGAACACATTCCAAAATGATGAAGAATACAAATCTGGAAACAATAGAATTTCTGCAACTCTTGTGCTAACTTCAAATAAAGATGTAAAATAATTAAGGGGACTATAAAGGGGACACTCTTCCTGTCTTCCATGATTAAGCAATGATGCTAATAGAGTCAGGGAAGGAAGAACACAATATCCAGTATAAAGTAAAGAAGAATGAAGAAAGAATGAGATGGAGGAGAAGGAGGGTGTAGGATAATTTGAGGAGAATAGAAAGAAAGTTTATCAGTAGTGTTAGTACTTTATCCTTCATAATAAATTTTTGGATTAAAAAAAAAAAAATTAAAAAATGATGAGACATAAAGGAAAATGCTATTATTTACTAATAAGTCCAAAAATGAAGCAAAAGTGGCTGAATTTTCTTTTCATGTTTATATTGTAAATATATCTTCTAAATTTTAAGTTTTATACTTATTAAAGTTAAAACCATTCAGATAGATGTTTAAAAAATCAAATACTTTAAATTTTCAAAGTGTCTAAAATATTAAACAAATGTAATTGAATCAGAAAATAATTTTTAAGCAAATGATGATTCTCTTTTAATTTGACTTTATTTCTTATTATAAATGTTATATTTAGTAGGTACACTTTTTCTTTTACCAGTGAAATTAATGTCTACTAAGCTAAAGTTCAAAAGTCTTACTAAAGAAAATGTTTCTTAATACATTGGGAGATATTTTCTTGAGTAACTCCCCCCCCCCCGCAACCAATCTTGGAAAAACAGGGGTGTCTACTCAACCACAAGTGTACCCACTAAAATATAAAGTTTATAGTAATAAGGAAAACAAAACCAATTGACATTTAGTATTCTCAATATAGTTGTGAATTAGAGTAATCTTAGTTGTATATTCTGATCTTTGAGGATAAACCACATTTTTTTCAGTTTTTTTTTTTAAATATATTTTTCACCTGAAAAATTAATTGGTGCTGTTTAATGACATAAAACTTTTAATATTATCAAAGTTTGAAATGTTCAGGTTACTTTTAACATAAAATTTTTTTATTAATTCTAATTTTTTAAATTGAAGCATGATGTCGTAATACATTGTCAGAAAATGTGAGTTTTAAGATTTTTTACAATTTTTATCTATAAATGTCACTTAAAAATGTACTTTCTGAATCAAAAAGAGGGAAAAAAATTCATTTTGTATTTTCTGCATATTTAACTATACATCATAGAAATTGTAATGAATGTTTATTAACTTTGTTTAGAAAAAAAGTTATTTTGGAAATGAAAAAGTAATAATAAGTACTGCAAGGCATGATTTACTCAAAAATATGCATCATTGACTCCAGCACAGTTCTGTCAACATGTAACAATAGTGTTTATATTTTTACTCTTAAAAAAAAAAAAAAAAAAGCATTAAATGCATATATGACTTAAAGCAATAATTTATTCATTATTCAACTTCCAAATGCTATTGTGCTTGAAAATTATTTCTTTTTTGGCAACCACATATCTATCTTTTGATAAGACTCTTTTCTTTCTCTCCCTATCTGAAATAAATTTAGATGTTGCTTCCACTTAATTTGTTCACTGGACTCTTATGCAAATGTTTTTTTTTTCTTCTTTTATAACTTACCGATGCCAAGATTAGGTATTGAATAATCAACACACACTCAAAGAAAAATTTATATTTTTTTTAATAGAAAAAAATCTTTCTATACTTGAAGTTCTAACAAAGTTTTCTTAACTGTAATGAAAAGATATATGAAAAGAAAAAAATAGCCCAAAGTTATTAAAAATAATACAATTACTAAGGCTAATCAAATTATGGGGGGTAAACTGGTTTTAATATTCTGATCATGACTTGACTATAAAAGAATACACTTGTGGATATTATGTATGACGTATTATACCTGGACGTTTTGGTTGATATCCCAGTATCGCTTCACTACAAAAATAGTTTATAGCAATTTCATGCACTGTGAGCATTATTACTCTTAGGACAGATATTGTCAACTTCTTTCTATTCTTTATACCTTAGGATCTATACCTGACCACACCCACACCACCCAGACTGTCTATGTATGTATGTATATAAGATGGATGCCTGAAAACGTTTTTCTATTAGAAAGAAGTCAATTATAACTGTTTTATCGTTTATTTTCACACACACACACACACACACACACACACACACACACATTTGGGTGTATGAATGAATATATATATATATATATATATATATATATATATATATATATATATCAGTGTTTACTCATCAGTCCGTAAAGAATTTGATATAGAAAAGTGGTTTGATTTTCAGTCTTATGTTTAAAAATAAAAACAATGGAAGAGGAAATTCTGAAATGTTTCATATATATATATATATATATATATATATATATATATATATAGAGAGAGAGAGAGAGAGCTCTGAAAAATAGGAAAAAATAAATGTAAAAAAATCCACAACAAAGAACTTTGGCTGTTCTTTAACCAAACTTGTATAAACAAAAGAATTGCAACCCAAATACACCACACACACACACACACACACACATATATATATATAAGCACTTCTGATAAGCTGGTCACACTTGGCTATAAAAATGTGACATTAGACTGACTTTAGCTGCAAAGTTTAAACTCTAAGTCTGACATTCAAATCTGATATTTGAAAACAAAAAAGACAAAACTTTTTGTACTGATTGCATAACAAGAATGGTTGCTGTAAGATTTTCCAAAGAATTATTTTCTTTTCTTTTCTTATTTGTGAATTGCCATGACTTCTTGGCAAAGATAGTGGAATGGTTTCTCACTGCCTTCTCCATGGTTTTGAATTCAAAGTTGTCCTTCTCCTAGACTTGCTATCACCCAAGCCTCAAGAGCCAAGTCTGTCCTGCTATTTAATTTGTAGACATTAATGCTTTTTCCATTCACATTTGTGTGAAAGTAAATATAACACACTAGACTGGATTTCTGTGTACCAATTTCACTTTCTCCACCAATAACCATGATTCTACTTGCACATCATTTCCATAGAATAATAGAGAAAATTGTTTGGTTTTTCTCCTCTATATAGAATAATAATATTGAATGAAAACTGTAGCCTGATGATTTTTTTGTAATAGATTTACAAGATTTTTACAATAAGATTTCTTGTTTTAGGAGTTAATCCTTCAGTACAACCAACAGATATATTATTGAATGAAAATATGGCTGAACAGATTTTATAGTAAATGAAAAGAAATTTATTGTTTTGAGAGTTAGGCATTCAGTACCACCAATAGATATACAATTAACTCTGTTAATTGGTAAATCTGATATTATTCATTTTTGTCAGTAAGTGTCAGGCCTTCCATGCTTTCATCTATATGCTAGTCCTGGCTTTGATGATCTGTCAGCAAAGCCTTTGATCGGGAAATTGAAGGTTTTGAGGAGCATGGAACCACCGCTGAATTGCTGTTGTTCTCACGTCTACCCTGATTCAGGGTGGTAGCACCTGTTAGGGTTCTCAGTTATGGAAAAATAGGGAACACTCAAAAAAAAAACAGAGCACTGTGAAAGTATAAAAATACTTTTTTTTATAGTAACAATACAAGCAATATATTTTTATATAAAAAAAAAATAAGAGCAATTTATAGTAAAATTACCAACAATACAATTTTAAAGCAAAATGATCAACATTACATTTTATAGTAGAATTACTAACAATACATTTCATCTGCAGTTGAAGGTATACGGTTGCGTTGAAACTATATTTAGTCGAAGGTATACAGTTATATTCAAAATATATTTAGTTGAAGCCATAAAATTGTGTTCCAAATATTTAGATTTTGGCATGAAATAACCCATAGAGGTTGATATGCTGCTAAACAAAATCAGCCAATCAACCAATATCTATATGTGATGTAAAAAGGGTATAATTTTTGCTTTTCTTAGATCTCCCCAACTGCCAGCCATTTTTTATCCTATCAACCCACACAGTCTACTCAGCAAAGAAGTAAACTGTTAAAGAATAACAAAAATAAGTGTGTAAGTAGTAATGGCTAACCTTTTGACAGCAACTACAATTATGGTTGGCTCCAGCAAAAGTTGCTTTTAAACAACCATGAAACTCAAATATGGAATTCACTGTCTGGCCTAAATATTAACAAAAATATATAAAAAGAGACTTAATCTTGTGATGGACTCAATTATAACTAAGAAGGAAGGGAAAAAATGATTTTTCAGAATAATGATATCTAATGCCAGAATCTGTCTGTCAAAATTAGAAATGCAAGTCATGTATGAAAATCATTTAAAATTATGAAATGTCCATCTGTCTTGCCCTTATAAATAATCAGCAAGATATAATTGATATAACTTTGAGTATATCATATACAACTTAAGAATTGTATATATCAACCTTTTTTTTTTCTTCTTCTTCATCAGTGACACTGGTTGATGTTAACTACATTTCTATATAATTTTGTATGATTTATTTGTAGAAATGCTTTCTTTATACGTACTGGATACCCAAGGTGTGCATGTTATTTTATTTTTTTTTTTTTCATTTTCCTCAGAGTACATTGACGCCATCATAAGTTACCTTTTTAGCCACATATCCTTTCATGATTCTGATAGAAATGAGAAACTGTCACTCAATAAATAAGGCCCAACCCAGAAGCTTTTGGTTGGAGTAGATATACCAAAACCAGTATTTAGTTATAGACATCTTTTCTATCTTTTTTCCTAAATATATAAGGCAATAAAAACAGACATAATTAAAAAAAGCGAAAAAAAAAAAAAACAACAACTGTGACAGTTCTATGAAATTAGGAACAAGAAAGAAAAGTAAAGACAAAAGTGACAAACAAAAAATCTTATAGAATAAGTTAAACAGTTATTACTTACCACTAATTTTGTATTGCCAACAACAATAATTGTTTTTGTCCCTTTTAATTATCTCTGTTTTTATTGCCTTAACAAAATATAAGAATTTAAAAAAACATTTGATTATATAAGAATGGTGAGACAGGAGATTACAAATATTTGTCATTAATAAAGAATGCTTTATAAGCTGTTAAAAATGAATAAATCTTATTTTCTAGTTTCCCAACTGTATAAAATATTAAAATGGTATAATAATATAGAACTTGTAAAAAATGAGACAGTCTTTTTTGCTGCATTGTTTTATAAACAAAAATTCCTTTTTTTTACCTAACAGGACTAAAATAATTTTTCATGTAAACTATATCATGGGTTGAATTTATTAAACAAGTTTTTATATACACAAATGATAATATATATAGTGACATTACAAACAGGAAAAGTAAAATAATAATCAGTTGTATTTAGCAACAACTGCGTTCAAACCTCACACACAAAAAAAAAGTTTTAAGGTATACTATATTTATAGGTAAAAGTGCTCAATATCAGGGATAGAGCATATGTAAATATAAAAGTGGATACTGAAGTCAGCACAGGGGTAACAGTTTTTAGGCTTGAATGCAATCTTCAGGCCCACTTTCACACAATCACAACAGAATGCAGATTTTATCACAGTTACAATAAATTTGCCTTTTGTAATTTACCCCCTGAAGATGATCTTGAAAAGGTTGAAACTACAATGCATTCCTTGAATACCATCTTAATATCAAGATACTGATTAGATAACTGAAAAGGATCATTGTTAAAATAAGTAGACACAATATGACTATATTATTCGATGAAACATGTTTTATATATATATATATATATATACACGCACAGGACTCTCCTGTTGTTTTTGACATATGATGAACAGCTCAGTTCTTAAAACCAACAGGCAGACCTCTCACACATATCATTTGCTGATAGTGGTAAAAACTTGTGCAGAATCAACCATGCTTTTTGAAAGAACCAAATACACAACTGGTGCACAGTATGCCACAAGGTCCACAAACAACCCTCCACAGATTTTGGATTCAGAGTTGTCCTTCTCCTAGACCAGGTACCACCCAAGGCTATATGACCCAGTCTGTCCTGCTATTTACCCATAGCTGGAGTGGAGGTTGAGAGAAGAGATGGATTCATATTTTTGTCAAGGAACTACAGAAATCTAAATAAGGTGACAGATTATTGCAATTTATGACCTAAAATTTGTCTTAGCAAGTTTTACTATTTGATCTGTATGTTGTACAATGGAAATGAGGTAAAAAGGGATTGTCAGATGTCAAGAATTAATGCAAACATTGTTTCCAATAAATCTATTATATGTATAACAATATATATTCTACTCCAAAATTACTAAGGTGTACAACAAAATTTCCTCATGTCCACCATCAATATTGAACTCAAGTTCTTGAAACAAAACTGTTTTTTTTTAAATTTTCAAAATGATATTCCATAATGAACAAAATATTTAATGGTGAAATGAATATGCCCACCCTAGCAAAAAAAAAAAAAAGTTATAACCAAAGTCAAATTTTCCTTGAAATTGAATATTTCATTCCTATTCACTTTTGAAATGACACTTCAGTATAATGACTAATTGATGAAAGGTTAATGGCAGTAATAGATTAGTAGTTACTGATCTATCATCTGTGAAGAGATTCAGATCAGTTAAGGTGAGGTTCTTATCCTGAGGGAAATAGCACAATGTTTTCCCTTTGGCTTCTGTGGAAACAATCAAGGATTACCCACAGGCACTGACCACCAATCTCATTATCAAACTTGGACAAACAATAACCTATGTATATGTAAGTGAAATATTTTTGTTATAACCCAACATAAACATCTGTCTATATTTCTGAGATGAGGTATTGTAACTATTTTCACTATTTATATTGTTTGGACTGTTTTCCTCATCTTTATTGTCATATTCATGATGTTTCACTGAAACTAAGATATCCAGCAAAGGTATGGCCAGAAGGAACAACAGCTGAAACATCATGAAAATGATAATAAAGAGGAGGATAACAGGTTTGGTTTGTTTTATGGCATATCAACTTCAATGGGTTATTTAATGCCAACAATTTTCATTGCTGGCAATATATTTTTTTTCCAAAAATGTATTGCTGGTAATTTTTTACAAAGTATTTCTGGTTTGGTTTTGTCTGTCTTACCTCACAGCACATCACCCTCAATGGGTTATTTAATGCCAACAAAATTTTTATTGCTGGTAACATTTTTTTTTCCTTCAAAAATGTATAACTGGTAATATTTTTTCCCAAAAATGTATTGGTGGTAATAATTTTTTACAAATATTTCTGGTATTAAAACCTATTTTTACACTTTCATATTGTTTTGACCCCAGTTTGGAGGTTAACTATTTACTGATAGCTGGGACCCTAACAGGTGCTACCACCCCGGGTCAGCAGTTAAGAAGTGGTTCTATGCTCCTCAAAACCTCCTGATCAGAGGTCTTGCTGTCGGATGTAATTTATCGTCATACTCAGGGTAGTGAGGATAACACAGAGCCTCCAAGTTTTTTTGTTATTAGTATTAATTGCTTATTTTCTTGCATTCACTTTTTACATAGCAGATGGAAGTGTAAAGTTCCATGTTCTTTACTTGATTTTCACAACTACAAAACAATTGTCCATTGTTCTTGCCCTATACTTAAGACAATTCACAGCTATGACTGCAAAATGTCCTACTGAAAAGTATTTCTTTTAACGTTCCAGCCTACTGTATAAAAAACTTGTATTAAAATGAAACTAGCTTAAGAGTTAGCAAATATAAAAAGTAATTTCATATAAGAGACAGGCCAGTTGTCTTGCTCCTTCACGTACCTTTCTTACTCAGCAGAATTATCATTTTTTTTTTGTTGTTTGAGTGGGTCACTTTTGAAAATATTCCTTAGGTACATAATCATTAAGTGCAATCTTCTTGGCCAATAAAATGTCTTGAATATATTTTTAATACCTGCCCACTTGTGCATGCCTGACATCTTCCTCTTCCACTCTACTGAACAGATGCCTTTTCATCTTTCCTCACTATCTTCAATTGACATAGTAGCTTAATAGTTGTGTGCATAATATGCTGAATATATTTAGTTGCATGACCTGAAATGGTGAGCCTATTTGCTAAGCCACCTGGTATGTCAATCACTCTTACTGGTTTTTTGGTGTCGAAAGTTTTAAGAATTAAAAGAATTGAATACAAGTTCTTTTGTAGAAAGTGACTTGTTAAATTACAGATGATGGAAAAAGAAAAGCTCTTTGATTTGGCAGTAGTAGCAACATCAGTTATTTTATATTTAAAATAAGTAAATAATTTTATTCTTCTTGAATAGATGGATAGGCATAGATAGAAAAGTAACTCTTAAAAATTAATGAAATGTTTTACTTTAATATTTCATTGGCTATAACTATTATTGTCAGTTAAAGCAAGTTTTTCAGAGTTCATTTCAAGACATTAGTTGAAAATATCTGATTATCTAGAGTAGAAGTAAATTCCTAAAACTGAGATACAAATGAAGGTTTGTTTGTATTTACAAAAAGTACTAATATTATTGTCAATTCAGAAGGTCTAAACTTTTATATAGAGATGTAACAGTTATGGGAATCACCTACCTAAGTTCAAATCTAACCAATTCAGCTGCATTCCCTTCCACACTAATGTCCTTGGGAAAGACATAAATACATCTCTTTCCAGTTAAGAGAGAATTTTTTTTTAATCATTTCACCCCAAGCAAGGTGATAAAGCCGCTAAAATGAAAGGGGTTACTGAGTGTGAAAGAATATGAGAAAAAGAAAAACATTGAGAGAGAACAATAAAAGAACAGGAATTAAGAAGACAAAATGGTTAATAGAAGGGTAAATTGGACTCTCTAGTCTTGACTGCAAGCCAGTCTAGGAGAATGCAATTTACTAAGAATAGTTTAGATGTGGCACAAGACTAAAAGTATGGGGCACCCAGTGCGGATCCAACTTGCTACTGAGTCGAAAATGATCGCAAGAGATAAGTTTGCTGACCACTACACCACGTCGAAATACTGAAGGATAACTCTGAACTATAAAGGAATGAAGAAATCAATGGGAAAACACTCCACTGTTTTTCTAAAGAATGCATGGGAATTCAGAGATAATAAAGAAACGGAATCTGTAACGAGCCATGAAGACATACGTTCTGAAGGAACATAGAAAAAAAAAAAACATATTCATAATTGTCTACTGCTCACCCACTTATTTTTTTTTAAAAATTGACTTATACACTGGTCTATTCAATTTGTCACAGATTGACTTAAAATAGTTTATATCACACATGTTCGTCATGAGTTTTAGAGACATGTTGTACCTACTCTTGTCTATATTGTGCCACCTTTAAGTTAGTGTTTAAAGGAAGGAATTATATTACACTCAAACTACCAGGTGTGAAGACTAAAAGAAAAAGGAAGTAAGATGGCCCTACCCAGATGCTTAGATTTTTTTAAGCAGGGTAGCGGGTTGATATTGATGGTATTTGGGAAGTTCAGTCAGTGCAAACAGAACCTAACATAACCTGTTCGTCACGGAACAAAATGAAAAAAAATACTTGAGGTCAGAATAGAAGGAAAAAAAAATGAAAGACCTGCGGAGTGCTGATGGACAGAGAGGTAAGATTTCAATTGAATATGGCTGCTCTTGTAATAATAAAATATGTTGATTTATTTGAACAGCTCTTGATTCTTTTGCATAGGTAGGTCTTTGAATTTAGCGGATGTTTGGCACATATACATAAGAAACACTTATTTTAAGAAGTGAAATATTTCTTAGCAAATAAACGATGCGATGAGCTGCTGACCGGAAACATCAGAAAAATGTCTGTAAAGTACTCTTTGTTAAAGTAGCGGCAAAAAATCATAATTTCAGATTCTATGTAAGGAGGGGAAAAGGCCAAGGAGAAAATAAGTAATGCTTTGTAATAAAAGTAAATGTTGATGAGGATAAACCTCTATTATATATATATATATAGTTATGCTATATTTATGGGTTCAAGTGCTCAATATCAGGGATAGAGCATATGTAAATATAAAAGTTGACATTGAAGTCAACATGCAGAGGTCAATCTACTTTATGCCTAAATGCAATTGTCAGGCCCTTGATTGTGTTTAGTATGAAACGGTCATCTATAGGTGTTACTATCAATGTCTATATATATATATATATATATATATATATATAACACACACACAAGGAAAATTTCCATCTCATTTTGTCATTGAGTTAGTGTGAATGAACTAACAAGAAATTTGATTAGCTGGGAAAAAAATAGCTGTATGACTTTTCTCAAGTTATCAACAATAACCATCTATATATTGCAATTGAAATATTGTTTTAATAAACTAGTTAAGTGATATTTAACTTATTTCATTGGTATAAACATGATCTTTATTTAGATAGGCTAAATAAATTAAAATATCTATAACTAATTTTATTAAAAATTAGTTAATTTGAATAAAAAATTCTTATTTTAAATATTTATTGTTAAAAAAAAAAATTTTTAAAAAATGGAGTACTGTTGCTATATTTGAGTGAGAGCTTCCCAGTCCTCAATTTCCAGTCTTGATAGAGTTCAAAAGTATCTCCGAATCCTTGATGGAGCAGAATTATTCTCCACCCACTCCGTTTTTCTCTCACAGGTGAGATGTGACAAGTCTCTCACTATCACTACAACTAGCGAAAGTGTTTGAATGAACTACATTCCTTGGTTCTACCATGTCTGACCTTCACCTGTCATGCCACTTCCATAGTATCAAACCACCCACATTCCCTCCATGTTCCAAGTAAGTTCAACTCAAACAGCTTCTTCCCACAAACCACTGCTCTATGGAACAGACTCTCCAGAGGATGTTTCCCTGATGACTACAGTCTTAACTTATTCAAGTCTAGAGTTAACTGTTATCTTCCCCTCCTTATAAGCTACTTCTTAATGTTATCCTCTATCTTGAGTGGTCCCCAGGCCTTGTACAGGGTGAAACTTACTGTAAAAACAACAAAACAGTGAGTTTCTTGTTTCATATTTAATTTAATGATCTTTCTTTTTGAATGTATAAATATCCTTTTTCATAAAGGTGTGTGGATAAAAATTGAAACCTATTTCATTTTCTCAGACTTTTTCCTATGCAAGCTGAAACAAAGAAAGTGTACCCTATGATTTTTTCTTAGATTTCCTTTTCCTTACAACTGTTTTAGTTTTGAGTATATCACAAGAAATTGTAGCAACCATATCACTAAATGTGCTGAAATTGTATGTTAATATTACCAAAATCAATAAAAGTGAAACTAAAAATCCAGTTTAAAATTGAATAATTTTTTTTCTTTTTTAATCATTTCACCCACAAGCAAGACAATAAAGCTACTAAGATGAAAGGAATTACTGGGTGTTATAGAATATAAGACAAGTGACATTTGATTTAAATTTTTGAAGGTCAAAGTTGACTGTGAAGCAAGAAGTCAGAAGAGTTTCACAAGTGAGAAGTGTGGGAGAAGAAACTGCTATCATAGAACTTAGTTACATTTGGTCATTTAAACTGTAAAATGATGAGAGATATCTGCCAATCTAGTACTGTGCTTAAATCCATGAAGTCTAGGTACCACAGAAAAACGTTTATCAGAATGAAAGTATTTATAGAAAAGGTACAGAGTTATGTTAGTAAGACATTTAAAATATACACAGTAGACATAACTAAAGGAAAAGCAATATACACACCAACTTCATTAATAAGACAATATAGTTAAGATTTTGTAAAAGATTTTTCACTTTAAACTCTGTATTACTTTAAAAAATTCAACAAGTGACTTCAATGACTCTCTCATAAGATAACAGGAAGACCATGTTTGTGGACTGGCACCACAGAATCAAAACTCTACCAAATAACAAAAACCACATTACTTGAGGACTTTCAACAATAGTAACAACTTGATTGAATATTACATGTAAATTGAAGGGAAAATTATAACATAATCATGATGTTGACATTCCATACTACTTCAAATAAAAGGTTAGGAAGAAAACCTATCAAGACTGGAAAAATAATAATTTCCTGGACTTGAGAAAGTTCTTAAGACCTGACCTGCCATGTACATTGTAGCAAACCACTCTCATTCCCTTTATATTCCATTGTTGAGATGTAAGTCCCACTCAAGCAGTTTCTCAAAAAACCAATGCCTTTGGGAACTGACTCTCAAGAGTATTCTTCCCCGGTCACTACAATCTTAACTTATTAAAGTCTAAGATCAACCATTATCTTCCTCACATATCTCCATAAACTCTGCCTGTTACTCTCTAACCCTCTACTTTGAGTGACTCTTGGGCTTTGTACAGGGTGTAAATCATTGTAAAAGAAAAAACAAACTATTTTCCTGAAAAATTATTTTAAGAGAAAGATTTTATAAATTTCAATTAACTTGACTGCTTGGTCAATGAATACTGATTTCCTTTTAAGGAAATGGTAATGTTGCTATTTTGTGTGTGTGTGCGTGTGTGGACAGGTTGCTACCCACAATCTTTGTCACCATGAATTCTGCATTACTTCAATAAAAATCAATGTGCCATAAGATGACAGTTTTGCAAGTGATGTTATATACAGTACATATTCTTTGTTTTTGAAACAAGATTATAATCTGTTTATGTCTTTGAGTTTGAAACGAAAAGTACTAAAATACATCTCTGTTATTACATGTTCATGTGTATAATATTATCTTTCCTATTAAAATGTCTCCTAAATATTTTGTTAGAGGAAAAATAAATAGACTATACATCGAGATACTTGTGTGATGACCACATCAAAGCATCAACCAAAATGACTAGGCTGAAACTGATAGAATATGATACTATACATCTAACCTGTCAACACTATAATGAAACTTTTTTTATGTTATAAAGAGAAAAACCTTTTCATTGTTACTTGAACCAGATGATTTATTTGGTTGGCCTCAACTAATACCACTTTCTTGATGATTTCAAAATACCATATGCGTTTTAAATTAAAAATAATTTGGCTAAACAATACATTAATTATAGTCAGATTAATGTTCTCGTCTTATTATTTCAACATTTTGTCTGTCTGGCTGGCTTGTGAGGTTTACTTCCACCTGGTTTGCCAAGATGGCCCAGGCCTGTGGAGCTTACCCACTACTGGTTTGCCAAGACACCTGTTTCAGGACTATAAAAGGATGAACATAATCTTCCACTTTCACTTTCCATGCAGATAGTTCATTCCTTGTCCCCACTGGAAAAAATCTTCCTTTCCCACCTTGGCAACTGAACTTTGATACACCCACATATGTGTATGTATCACATCCACACAAATTTCTTAATAGTAATGTTATACTTTTTTTTAACAACTGTGTACACATTAGTAGATTTTCTCTCCTTTGTTAATCATTTATTAGTTACCATATATACTCACGTATCCTGCAACTATTGAAGACCGAATTTTGATGCTAATTTTAAGGGGGTCACATCATACATGAGATATAAAATTAATGTATATACTGTTGGCCCTGGTTACACAATTAACCAAAGTATATATACATTTATTGTAGTTAAATTGACTTCAAAATTAAGTCTTCAAAGGTTGCATGATACACAAGGATATACAGTATATAAAAATGCATAAAAATATCTATGTTGAAATTTATTCCATTTCTTCTTTTACTTCTACAAATGATGATAACCAGGGATTTATGTTTTGGCTGCCACTGTTTTTAGTTGAGCTAGAAGTAGTGGTCACAACAGGACCACTGGCCTTTTTTTCAAATGTTTGCCAATCTTTGCAACCTTCAAGGAATTTCAAGCTGAACCCTTTATTTAATCTAGAAGAGTAGATTGTTTTCATTCCACTGTCCATGTCTAGAGATCTCTCTTGTTCTTTTTAGCACTGCTCAGTTATTGCTTGCTCCGTTTCTAACAAGTCTAAGTCTGTACTACATGAATCAGGGATGGAATTTGCAGTAACTGTCTATTTGAAATGCCAATGGATGTACATGTATCTGTGCTAAATTCACCATTCACTGTCATATGGAGAATTACGTAAGCATTAAACAGAATTTAACCAAACATGATTTTCTGATTTTTGAGAGAACTTGACCTAAAAAAAATTAGTGACTTACCAAAATTGTATTTAAACTATTTTTTTTTAAGCCTTTGAAAGTTGTCATTGTTCCAAAGTCATTGCTTGCTTAGCAAATGTATTTTCAGAAACAATTCCTTAATTTAGTTTTATATAGATTTGCAAAGTAAATTTTGCATGTTTTTTTTTTCCCCAAGTTACTTTCATCAAATATCTTGTGCATGTAAATCATTTACAATGAAATGAATTTCTTGTATGATGCATTTTACAGTCGAGTTTACTTTAAACATCGTAAACAATTAAAAGAACTCCTAACAAAAACAGACAGGCTGCTTTGTTCTCATGCAAGGAGTCTTCATTTTGAAAATAAATTTCTACTTTCCTTTATTTATCAATTAGAATGTTTTAAAACTAACATTGAATTTTCTTTTGGAGGTAGAATAAAAATCTGTTCAAATGTTGAATTTTCAAAGACATACTCATCATCTGTCATAATAAAAAAAAAAAAAAAGATGACTATTTTACTTTTTATAGAAATAATCTGGCGAGGCCAGTGTGCACTACCCTTAACCAACCTGACTGTGCTTTGTGATCTTTGCTATCTTATCAAACCTTTTTTTGTACCTAAATTAATATACATTACAAATTAAATTAAGTACATTTGACTTTTTAGGGTCTTTTTTTTTTTTTTTTTTTCGAATTTGTTTTGCTCATGCTAAGTCTTAAAAAAAAAAATTATATAAATTTCACTATTTTTGTCTATAATGTTGAACGCGTTAAAATTATTCAACTTTTAAACGAGAAAAATCTAAAGTTGATGTTCAAAATTGCTGCAAAACATCATTGATTTCTTTAAAATGGAATGATCTATTACAACGTCTCAAATTTGTATTTAGATACATTGCATTTATTTTCAATTTTTCTAGTTGAATTGTTCACTTATATTGCAATGATCAATTATTGCACATAATTAGGTTAAAATTTATATTTCATATGAATACTACATCATGAAAATTGAGATGTAGTAGATTAGGGGAGCACGAATGAATGAGTGGGCATCAAGGTCAGCACAGGGCAACGAGCCTGTTTCATACTTGAAAGCAATCTTCAAGCCTGAAGACTGTGTTCAAGCATTAACAAGTCTGTTGTTGACATCAGTGTCTACTTTTATATTTAAATAAACTCTATTCCTGATATTGAACACATTTACATAAATATAGCATAGCCTAAGACTATATTTTAATCATATATATATATATATATATATATATATATATATATATATATATATATATATAATTGTAATTGATGTCTCCTGTCATAGTGATTTGGAAAACATAAAGGAATAGTTTGGTGACTTAGCAGCTAGCATGCTTTACCTAAAGTTCTTTGGACTTGCAAGCAATATCCATGGCACTTACAAGTCTGTTGATCCTCAGGGGCGAAAGAGTGCTAGCAGGTAAGTTGCCAGATTATTCCTTTTAATACAATTTTAGATTGCTCTGTTGGGCACATTTAATTTTTATTTTATTTTTATAATCTTGATTATTAAAATTCTGGTATATATATATATATATATATATATATATATATATATATATATATATATATATATTATATACCCAAGTATAGGATTGGTGTATACAGAATAAATTCCAATAACCAAAAAATACTATTTTTAAGAGTGCTCAATACAGAGTAGAGCAAATATAATTATTTATTTGAAAACATGAATATATTATAAAATCACTGATAGTGTTGAATTCAACATCATCACTTGATAAGACACCAGAAGTGTTGCAAACAAAATGGCTATTTTTCTAGTGATTTTATGTTATAATTTTTGAATAAATATATATATATATATATATATATATATATATATATATATATATATAGTGACAAATTGGTAAAAAGTTTTTGTGATGCATTTCATCTGTTAGGATTTCATCAGACTGTGCTTTGTTGATGTTGCCACATCTACACATGTGTACGAAATGAGAGATGCTGGTAGTTTCAAAGTTTTTGAAAGAATATTTTTTCAATCTAGTCAAATTCATTCTTTTTCTCTCCATTATCTTGCCCTGATAATATATACATTATGAGAAAGAGAAACAATTTCTAAACTGAAGTAATGTGAATCAAAGATTACATGAAATGGCTGGTGTTCTGAAAAGCCTTTTCATGGAAGGCAATGTCATGCAAATTTGACCTACAGATTTTTTTTTCTTTTTATATGGAATTTGACGAGGTCTGCTATTTTTCCATATAACAAAAACATTTGTTTCTAATTTAGTTTTGGTCATTTCTTTTCTACTTGGGTAAAAGTGAGATGGAAGGGGTTGGGTACTGATTTTGACCACCCTGTTTGACAGGTGCTTTCCTCTGACTGAAAAGGAGTGGGGAAAAATTGAAAGGCAGGGAATGAGTGGCCTTTGGCCAGGTGTGGAAGAAGTTAATTAGCTCAGGTGAATGTCTTGTTGACAGACAGCTATGATTCTGGTATCCTTAACTCTGAAGACTCACCCCCACCTGCCCTTATTCCCCATTTTCCCCACCCTGGAGTAACTGACAAGTCAGTCAGGTTGATTGGTTTTTAGCCAGTGTTTGCCCTGTCCTGCTGCCTTGGAACAGGTACCTGAACCCTGATACTCCATACAAGTGGAGGAGGGAAATCTCCCTTTTTATTTTTTTATTTATTTTTGTCTTATGTTGGGAAAGGATAGGTGGGAATTATCAATCAGTCTCTCTTGGCTATTGTTGACAGAGGAAACACTGCAAGCCTTGCTGCTGTCAACAATTGATTTACTTTCTGAAGAGGTAGATGGTTACCAGTTTTTCTTTTGCTAGAAAGAAATATGTTTTTAGTTTTTCTTTTTTAAGTTCTTGGTGGTTCCAGAAGTTGGAGCAGGAGAGAGTTGCTGAAAAATAGAAGATCTAATCAGAGTTTTTCACTTTGGTTTTTTTTTTTTTTTTTTGTTCTGTGACTGCTGCATATAAAAGAAAAAAAATACCTAACTGGGTTGAAATACTTTTTCTTTTATTGTCTATCTTGAAATTGTAAAATAAGCATTTTTTGGGTATTAAAAAAAAATACATTTTCCTTCCTTCCTTCTAGATTTTTTGTGAAAAAGTGTTAGAAATTGAAAGATTTTAGTCTGAAAATGAATGAAGAAAGGACTTAAACCTCAATTGCAAGAAGACAGAATACATGTTTGTTAGCAAAAGTGCAATCCAAATATCTAGGTGTTTTAACAAAGGACAGAAATTGAAAGACTGAAATCCAGAAATGCATTGGGATAGCAAAAGATGTCTTCCAAAAGATAAGCAAAGTATTAAAAAAACAGAAAAATTTTTTTAGGAACAAAGAAAAAGTACTGAACTTTATAATATCAATCCTCCTCCATGTCAGTGAATGCTGGACAGTCCCCTCACAGATGGAGAAACTCAAAACAACAGAAATGTCCTTCTACAGAAAGATACTGAGAATACTGTGGGCCAAAACATGTGAGCAATGAAGAAGTTTTAGATAAAATGGAAACAAAAAGGATACTTACACTTAACATCAGGAAGTAGCAGTTGAAATTTATAGGGTATATAATGAGGAAAGCGGACTTGGAAAATTTGATACTCATAGAAGATATTGAAGTCTGAGTTGGTCTAGAAACGCCAGGTTCAAATTCTGCTTGATTGCACATATTTTTCTTTAATTAGATTTCTCAAATATTCAGGCTGGCAGACGAAAATAAACATACTGTTTAGTAAATAAATGGAGCATCTACACTAAAATATAGATATTCACTAAAATAATATTTAAAGTGTTTATATATGATAGGATAAAAACAAGTAGGAAACGAAGCTTAATCTAACATGTTTCATTTTATTAAAGCTTCATCAGAGATCAAGATCAATAAAAAAAAATAATAAAAAGCAAAAAGACACAGATTAATGGTATGTTATGACTGGCTATTTCTTATTGGTTAGATATGTATCAGGTGTAATGATGTAACAGATAATATTTAAATATGTGTGGCAAAATTTCTCCATGGCAAAATGTAAAAGTAAGATGCAGTAAGAAGTTTTGATTGGATATGTAATGAAGTAACAGATAATATTCAAATAAGTGTAAGAAAACATTCTGGATGCTAAAGTGTGTAAAGGTTAGTAAGATGCTGCAGAATGCTTTGAAAAACTTTTCATTAAAGTATGTTCTCTGCATATTTTGTGTATATATATATATATATATATATATATATATATATATATATTGATTTTTCTGTATTTGGGAGAGATAAGATAGGTTCATGAATAATAGATCTGTAGAAGAATGGTGACATAATATAATTTTTTTAAACACATGTTAATTGTAGGTAATATTGCTATAAATATATTTTCATAATATTTTCTCTTTAAAGGGTTGTTCTTTTTTGATAAGGCTAGCATTAGTGAAATTAAAGATATGTCCAAGGTTGTTGCAGTGTAATACAAGAGAATTTGAATGTTTATCTAAACACAAATCTCTTTTGTGTTCCTGGATTTAAATCATGTGAAATCTCCTCAATGTGCCCGTTATTTCATTTTATATATATATATATATATATATAGTCACAAACTCACATCAATCCAACTAAATATGTTAGCTCTATCTCTGATATTGAGTGCTTTACAATAAGTACTGCGCATATATAATATGTAAATAATATATATAATAAACTGCATATATATATATATATATATATATATATATATATATATATATATATACACACACTCACACACTTTTCATATATTATATATATATATATATATATATATATATATATATATATATTAGTTTTGGAAACAATATTTACCAAGTAAGCATCAGTACTAATAAATTATTTTACTCATTTCCTTCAGACAAAATGTCATAAGCCTCTCGTTAATCTATTGTGATTTCCAAGGAAAACTTTCCTAAGTTCCATCAGTTCAAACCTTTACACCTAAAACCTGCCATGCCATGTACATATGTTTGATTCATCCTCATGCCCTTTGTATTCCATTGGTAAGAAGAATGTTCCATTTGGACAGTTTCTTCCCAAGAACTGCACCTTTGTAAAACAGACTCCCAATCAGTATGGTCTTAACCCCTTCAAATCAAGTGTCAGCTATGTCCTGAAGGAACATGGCATTAAATAAAAATGAAATCTACTGGATTGGCATACACCTGATGAAGTCCATAGAACACAGCAAAGATAAAGACAACAGTTTTGTTGTAAATAGTGTAAATCAGGAAACCAATGATATCTAACCCATGGTAAGAACGGTTCATTACAACCTTCTCCATATATTTAACAAATGTTAACTAAAAGAACTATATAACACTGATATTTGGTTCACTGAGTGCTTTAATATGAGCAGAGACTATAAATGTCCAAATTTTTTTTTTCTATTCACTTTTTACTTTGTTTCTGATTTTTAAATAATTTATGGAAATAATTCTAACCTCATTTTCATATTTCATTTCCATGTCATCCATTATGGACCACTGGGAAGTTAAGTAATACCAAAAAGCTATCATTCCCAAAATGCTATTTTAACCTTGCTAATCTTACTAGTGTCTGTGTATAACTTTTTATATTCACTATTTTTCAAGTGCTTATTTCCTTATACTCAGCCAACAGTCGAGTGTTGTAGCTATGGTATTCCTGGATTCACTGAGTGCATTTCACTTAACTGCACTTGACATAATGTCACTAAGGTGAATATCAATAATAAAGATATACCATCTTCATGCTTGTTTTTGTTTATTAGTTTCTATCTCTACATATGGTGAACATTTTGTTGTAACGAAAGCAGAGTCTGTTGAGATTGTGGTGGGGGAACACCTAACCAATTACTATCCCAGTAACTACAGGGGGTTAATAGGCAGAGAGGAGAAAGAGACAGGAGGTAACAAAAATAACACAGCCTTGGAAACCACAGCAACTTGAGGAACAAAATACCCATGGGACTAACTTCACAAGACACTGCATCTTTCCTAATGCCAACTGCTGTTTTCCTCCAGATTTTACTAACATAAGACATCTTACAAAGACCTGGATCTTGACCAGGTGCAGAGAGGCCTGTATCTAGACATACGAAACTGCCCTGCTTCTAACAGGAAAAATCCGGATGTAACTGGTGTTGACAAACATATCCACACGCAATCTAAGGCCTCTTTACATGCATTTGTCACACTTGTTTTTGTGCTGAACTGCTTAGTAAAGTGTTCTTTCAAATTTCAGTTCTTAGTTGATCTAAAAAATTTGGCTTAATGCCAGACCTGGCCAAGAGCAATTAAATTTCCCTTCAATGTATAGCATAAAATTTATTTTATATCACTTTGATCCACTTAGATTGATTTTTTTACAGCTTATCAACCTTTTGTAGGTTATTTTAAAGCCAAAAAATATTTTTAGATTGTAAGAATTTTTAAAGATAATTATTTACTAATACAAATTCTACTAATTAACCCATAGTTGGGGTGGAGAAGCAGCAGATTCATACCTTTCTCAAGGATATTTGTGTGTAAGTGAATATAACAAACACAAATGAAATTGGAACTCAGCTCTCTGATTTCCAATTCTGAGCCATTATCTGTTAAGCCACCCACACATCTAAGATTACAGGGTAAGCAGTCACCCATCTTTATTGACTATGCTGGATGTTGCTTAACTTTGGTGATAGTATGTGAACTGGTGTTTCAATGTGATATAGTCGCAATCTCTCTTCGGTTCGTAAATAAGGCCACCACAGAGAATCAAATTCACAAGTTACTCTACCAAACAAACATTATTCTGTTTATATTATTTACACCCGGATGATTGTCCTCATATTTGTTGTTATTATCATATCATTTTGGCCATTGTGCTCTCCAATCATTTTCAGGAGCTTGTTGATCTGGGTAGTTTGAACTGAACCCTTTAGGCAGGTAGATTGTTCTCATTCTGTATTCCATGTCTAAGGATATCTCATTTTGTTTGTATTTAGCCTCACAATCAGTCAGTTATGTGCCATGCATGATACATGCATAGACGATCATTTATCTTTCAATACATGACTGACGAGGCAGATTTTTTCCTGCAGTAGGTTGCCATTTCTTTCTGCAGTAGGCCAGTTGCCATCCAGGGCTATAGAACCCAATCTGTCCTGCTATTTACCTATACCTGGAGAGAAGAGGATTCATACCTTTCCCAAGGGTATTATCACATAAGTGAATGTAATGGATCTGACTGGAATTTGAACTCAGCCCTCTGATTTCTCAATCTGAGCCACTATCCATTACCCCGCCGTGCCTCACAATAGCCTGGTGAATTAAAGCATTTGTTTGTGAAATTGATGATACATTAATTATGAACTAGACTTACAGCCACATACTGTTGAAACACCAGTTCCTGTACAATCACTGAAGTTAAGCCACATCTAGCCTGGTCAGTATCTAGATGGGTGACCACTTAGAAATACCAGGTGCGGTAAACTTGGGTGTGTAGTTGTGTATCTTTTTGAATTCTGTGCTTTTATTATTCTTTCTTCTCAATTACATTTCTCATTTTCTTTCATTCTCAGTAACTCTTTGCATCTTAGTGGCTTAATTACCTTGCATGGGATTAAAAAATCCAACTTGGTCATGTCTAGTCTTTTCTCTAATTGTTGTTGCATGTTTATGTTTAGTTAATATCTAATACATACATACACTTAAATGTATATACTTATAAATAGTTGTGTTTTGTCCAAAGTTGACATGTAGGTATATGTATATACATATATTAGGTAAATATATTATGAACATACAGCGTCATTCATTTAACTGCAGAATTTTATGACTTGCTTTTCTCGGTAACAGGATTACAGAACTTGTGCTTCACACTTGGCAAAGCTACATTCTATTTTGTCACAGCAATTTATGAGTTTTTGATTACTAACAGCCTTAGTAAATTGGAACGGTTTTATTTTAGTTTGATACTTTTCCTGTAGGATGCTCCTCAAAGGCATCTCTACAAACCTTTTCTCTAAGCCTTTAATAGTATTAATTCTCCCAATAAAAGATAGTTTAATGTTTGTATTTTTATAAATTATTAAGGTTTGTTGCTCATGATTTATCGCTAAGAAAATGAGCTGTAAGTCTGAAGTGTTAGACAAAAAGAATTGCTTAATACAAATTGAGATGTCTATGGAACAATAAATGCTTTGTACTTAAATGAACTGTTTCATGAATTCCTTTGCTTACTTATATTCATTTTTGATGAACCTATTTGTGGCTTTATTGCATTTTAATTTCAACTCCACTAGTAAAGGCATTGTTTAAGCACACTTCCAACCAAAGAGTGAGATTTTAGCTAACTTTTCACAATCCAAAAGCTGTTATTAGATATTTCTTGAAGTAGTCACGTTTTAGCACATCTGCATGTAGATGAAGCACTCATTTGCGTATAAACTTCTTATCATTGTCTTATGAGAAGAGTTAAGCACAGCATTAAAATGAATGTGCCACAATTAATTAATATGGTATCTATGCTGCAAAAGAAGAAAAGATATTAAAGCTTCACCTACTTTTAAGGGGGTAAATGAATAAAACTGAAGACAGCATGTCTGCCTTCCATTTCCATCTTTTACTTTTTCATTCACTTTTCTTTTCATTTGTCACTAGCTTTCTTACCTTTTATACCTTTTTTCTTTCAGACATCTTCTCCCCTTGTTACTTTCCCTGTTTCTGATATTAAAATGAGTAGATAGGCAATTGATAGCTATTTCTCTATCTCTCTCTTTTTCTCATATATTAGAGTGAGAATAATTTCTGTCTACTTAAACACGTATCTGCAAAATATAATGCTTATAGTAATAAGAAATAATTTCAGAGTAGAAAATAGTAAATGTAAACTTTGAAACCTCCTAGAAAGAGATGTATTTATTAAATTGAACTTTGCTTTGCTGGAATAGCTTCTTGTGGCTTAATAATAAAGCATGCTTGGGTTGAAAGTCTTTACCCTGATTAAAATAGAAATTCCAGTTTGATTCCTTTCATTGGGCAACATTTTCTTTGTTGGGACACCTTATCTCTAGGCCAGTAGATACTAATTTTACTGTTCAAAAAAAAAGAAAGCCAGAGATGCCATATTGATCCTAAGCAGAATTGTTCACTAGAAACTTTGTGTGTAATTAGAGTGTATAGATATCCTCATTCTAAACATAAATACTAATCTATAGTCTCACTTTTAGCTGATACAGTGCTAGTTCTAATGAATATACTTCTCAAACATTTCTTTCAATGAAGGATGTTTTAAATGTTTTTCAGTTTCTGAATTGTGATAGTTCCTTGGCAAGTATAGTGTAACCCGGATATAAGAGAAACCCGGATATAAGAGAGATTTTCTCTGGTCCCAAATTAGAGCCTGTGTTAATGTATATTAAATAGACCAAACCCGAATATAAGAGACTTCTTCTCCGGTCCCGACAACTCTATTATATCCGGGTTACACTGTATAACATATTGCCTCCCAACAATTTTTTTGTAAAGGTGCCATTTTATAGGAGAAACGGCTATTATTTCTGCTATGAATAACGTCTTTGTAAGGCATCACCTTCAGATTAGGGAAGTTCACAATCTGTGATGGTTCCATTAAACATCTCCAGAGAAAAGGACATTAACACTAAAAAGAGAAGCATGCAGGATTTCCCATATATTTAAAAGTCCCACACAGGCCCTTTGTAGTTCTTCAAACTGGTTTATAGAAGGAATTACAAAGAGGAAGACCTTTTTATTTATGCAACTAAAATAAACAATTCCCCCCACTTTCAGTGGAAAGGGGGGGAATAGAATTTTTCTCAGTATCTATGTACATTTATATGTCACTATATATGTACATTCAAATTTATTACAAGTTTACAATGTAAGATATACAGATTTGAATAATATAAGGTCATGCAGTACTGACAGTTTGTTTTTTTTTGTTTTTTTTTAACAGCATATCAATTCTTCATGGGTCATTTAATGCTGAAATTTAATTTGGTATCACATTTTGTCATCTGTTGTTAGTACTTTCCACGTCTGTGTATATTTCTGAGAGTTCTCCACTGCCTTAACCAGGTATTGAACACACACTCTTTAGGTCCTGTCACTGGATCTAACTAATGCCTTTATCCACCATGCCATGTATCGTTTAGGACACATGGCTCAGTGATATTTCAGAGCAAAATTAACAGGAGATAACTGACATCCATTAGACATGGCACGTGAAACTAGAACAGTCTACCTCAGTGAGCAAAATAAAGGATTCACTTCAACATTCCAACCACCTGAAGAAGGCCGGGGCGTACAATGGCCGAAACGTTGCGATAAACATGGTGACAAAGATGAGGACACTAGTCCAAATAATGTAAAGTTTACTTTCCACATATTTAAATTTCTTACAGTTAAATAAGAAAATTGAATCAATTCACTGTATTTCTAAAGTTTGAAGTTTTCACCGTTTCAGTGAATATTGTTTGTTTTCTAGAATACAAGAGGTTGCTAATCACTTAAGTTTTCTGAAACAGTCAAAAATTCCTACAAGTCAACAGTGTCTATATTGTTCAGAGAATTTAAGTAAATGAAAATTAAAAATCAGACATGGTTAAATTATTTATTTTATTCAATTTTACTACATTTTTTTTTTTTTTTTTTTTTTTTATAAATTTTTAGATTGTTCTAAAGCACAGTAGCATAAAATTAAAACTTTCTGATAGCACAAATGATTTAAATATTTCCTTCACTATCCACCCATTTTCTTGTATTAAATTTTCAATTTGACAGCTTGGTAAGGCCTGTTGTTTATTTAAGCCACTTTTCACTGCAGGAGTTGGATGGAGGGATTGATAGTAAGTCTGCTTGCTTATTCAGAACTAGTTTGGTTCATACACTGCAGTTTCTTGTTTATTTTATTTAGATGTAACATTTTCTTTCTTTATTCTATTTGCTTTTCATGTCCTACTGTTTGCTCCCCCTTCAAATAAATATTGTGCATGCCTGCAGGTTAGTGTCTGCTGTGCATTGGAAATATTTTTGTTTCTTTTCTTGAAAAATCACTGACCATTCCATAATATTCAAAAGTATAGAATCCAAAAACACTTCAAGATCATTTGAATTCTTCAAAATGGAAAAGAAATATCTATTTTTTATTATTTATTTGCACTTTGTATATTTTGCATGAGCACTTGCAGAAATTATATATATATATATATATATATATATATATATATACACACACACATACATGCACATAGTTTGATTAACAGCAACTGACAAGATACTGCAATTGAATTTTTTATTTAAATTTTCTTATGTTCTTATAATCTTAGAAAAATAAAATCATTCTTGTTAATGGCTAAAAGTATAGCCAAAAGTTCTCAAAGATATACAACATTCAGACAATTTTGACATAATTTATGTCCAGAAAAGAAGAAAATTACAAGACACAAAAATTAAATAAAACCTTAACCTTGTCAGTTGTTTTTAATGAAACTTGTATAAAAGAGGGATTGCTGCCCAAATACACACACACACACACATATATATATACAGTTAAATTCCCAGATCAATTTTGTGGACAAGACAGATTGGTATAAAATGACAATTGGAAAAAAATCTTAAATTTTTCCAACGTTTTTTTCCAATTGTCATTTTATACCATATATATATATATATATATATAAAAGAGAGTAAACAGAAGGGGCATAATTAAAAAGGGAAAACAATTACAGTAGTAATTCTCAAAAGAGAGTGAAGATGAAAAAAAAAAAATGAACTAACATCTAGATCTGCAATTACAGGACACCTTATACAAAATCAGGAGTATGCATCATCCTACCAAGAGGGCAATGTTTACAATTCCATTCTGGTGACATTCAAATTATCATCTAAAATTTATAGAAATTATTTTTATTAAACCAAGAAAATCTTTCCTATGTAAACAGAAGGAACAGTTGCTAGTACTCAATGTGATTTGTCTTTAAAAAACATTATATACCCATCTCAGTATATTATTGACACAGTGTATGTTCTATTCCGTTTCGTTTTAGTCAGTTGTGCAGAAAATTTTACTTTCCTCAATTGAGGAGTGAATTGGTTAGCTTATCTTTTTTTCTTTTTCCTCTCACTTCTTTAATATCAAACTATGATATTTCATATTTTTCACTTTTTATCCTCTTTTTAATTATGCATGTTCTGTCTGACATATGCCTATAAAGAGGACTCGGGTTTGAACCCTACTGGAAAGCACATTTTCCTTATTAAAACTCTCAAATGCACAGATAGACTTTGTTTAAAAAAAAAAAAACAGGGATGTCTACTCAGACATGGGCATTCAGTAAATATAAAATTTAGAATCTGTTTTACAAAAATAGTTGTACAGAGTAATATATTGTCAAAACACTTTGTTCAGTTTAACTAAAAAAAATAAGACTGTTTTCAGAGTTAACTTTATTGAACAGAATATTAGCCATCTTCTGCCATCTTTCAAACTTTATAATTTACTCTCCTCTTCCAATATTTTCTATCGTTGTTAGCAAAGAATTATTCTATGTATCTTTTGTTGCCTTTCAGGGAATTGCAACTTTCAAGAGAATTCTTTAACAACCAGTCTAAATTCTAATTCACTGGTGCAATATCTGGTAAATGTGACAAATGAGTGAAAACTTTCCAACCAGGTTATAAGAATTATTGCTCAGTCTCCAGAGATGCACGTGGCTTAGAATTATCCTCATGAAATATAATGCCCTTTCTCTTAACTAGTCTTGTAGACTTTTTATTGTTTGCTGCCTTGAATCAGTTGTTCAGTTCTCAAGAAGATGCTCAAAGATCACTTTTAAATGAAGATTGATGGTTAGTGGCAGGTCATTTCACCTGCCTGACAATGTCTGTCATTCTGTATTATATGTATCCACTTTGAACAGCCAGTCAATTTTTTTTAACATTTATAATATTTATGTAGTGAATGATGCATGAAAATACAATCTAGTAGGATTTTTGTCTGAATTAAATTGACTAACATAACCAAACTGATGCAAATGATCTCTGCTTGATTTGGATATTTGTAGGATGTTGGTTGTTTTCAATACTATATGTTGTTGGTTATTCTCAATAATGTCCTGATCTAATCACCATCCCCAATTTTTCTACCTGACCATAGAGAATTCTTCAGAATTAAATTTCCTACAGGAAATTTACTTTATTTTTTTTAATGAGTTCACTCCAAGCAAGGCAATAAAGTCACTAAGACACTCAGTTACTGAGAGTGAAAGAATTCTTTGAATAGAAAGGACAATAAAAGAACATGTTTAAAAGACAGAAGATGACAACTGACATTGCATTTAAATTTTTGAACCTCATAATTGAAAGGAAAACAAGAAGTTGAAAGAGTTCTGTAGGTGAGAAGTGTTAGAAAAGAAACTCTTAAAATAGAACTTATGTTTATAACTAGCAACTTCAACAGCGATATTATGAAACCTAGCTACCAATCTAGTACTACATTTAAATTCATGAAGGTGAGATACAAAAGAGGAAAGCTCATCAAAGCAATTACCATGAAAATATTTATAGAAAAGACACATAGAAGCTGTGTTATAGTGGTAGGAAAGTGATTTAAGCTGAGATGCCAAGTGAGAACTGATAACAATGCAGATTCATCTTTGGATTTTGTCAAAAATCTCTAAATACTCAGATGATTCACCAGACCAGATGTAGCAGTAATATTCAATGCATGGATGAATGGTAAACTTATAAAGGTGTGAGATAGATTCTAACAAGAAAAATTATCTGACATAACACAGTGAACCAATTTTCCCAGCAGGAGACCTAGCAATTGATTTCATATCATTCCAATTCATATCAATGAAAAATCTTAGCCTAAGAAGATGCATTGAGTTACTCTCCTAGAGGTTAGCATCAGCCATCCTGAAGGAAAGTAAAAAGTTGATTTAAAACTGCTTTTGAAACTTTTAATCATATACTGTAGTTTCTCTATAAACTATGCAAATCTTTGTGAACCATTTTTATACCTTGCTTAAAATATGCTAAAAATTGGGGGTTTTTTGTTGTTGCTTTTTTTGTTGTTGTTTTTTTGTCATTTTTTTGTTGTTGTTTTTTCTTCCAAATGTAAGAAATCAACTATATGCCAATTTCAGCAGTGATATTCTTATACAGCATTTGTCACAGTGCAAATCAAAAGTGATCATTTTGAATAAAGTTAACTGAAACTAAACTCCATCTAAATACTATCTCAGAACAAAATCAGACTTTAATACAACTCATATAATACAAATATATGCTCATCTTTGTATTGAGAGCAACTACCCATACATAGCTTTGAGTACTTTAGTGTATGCATATAAATATTTCATCACATTTTTATTCTTATATGTGCACATACACTGATTGAGAATTTTAACTCTACATAACTTGCATACAAATTGAAGCCTACATATATGAATATATTTTTTCCCTTCTCCATTATCTACCTTTTTACTTATTAAGGTTATTGGTTATTTCCAGATTTTTCTATTCTTTGTGTTTGTGTATTGGAAGATTACCTTTTTAGCATATCTGATTTGGTTAGAAATTATTTTTCTCCCACTGTACTACTTCTCTGAAAAAAAAATCCATAGCTAAACAATGGTTTACACTATAAGTAAAAAAAAATAAAAAATAAATAATTACAAAAATAGTTTTCTCTTATGTTATATTTATTTACTGTGATATTTTTATGAATTAATTGTAACTCATTTTACTTAGACTAACTTTCTTTTAAAAAACCTTTGTCACTAGGCTCTACTGAGTGACTTTAATGTCATAAAGTACACATGTATTCTGACAACCAGACCTTTTTAAACAGAAAAATTAAACTTTCACAAGCAACAGAAAATGTCGTTTTCTAATAGTTATTTGTAGAGATATATAAATAATTCTATTCTCTCTCTCCCCTTCTCTCTCTCCCCTTCTCTCTCTCCCTCCATCCCCCCTCCCTCCCTCTCTCTCTCTCTCGAAATCATTTTAGCCCAAAATATGACTACTTTTTTTTGTTTGTTTTTTTTCCTTCAGGGTGGTGAGGATTTCTTAGTTGGGCCAAATTTTTTCTGCATAACTTTGTGTATACACACAAATAACTTGTATGATTTTAACAAACCCAGTCTTTAATCTAAGCAGATCTCCTCCCATCCCTCAGACAGGTAATCATTTATTTAAAATTTAGATTATTTTCCTGAGAACTATTCTACAAAAATAATTCTCACCTGAATCTATCTTGCACATTTATAAATCTGCCATTCATCTGTGCATTAAATATTACTGCTGTATCTGATCTGGTACTTCTATGTATCTTGTGATTCTTGACAAAATCCAAAGAAGAATTTGCATTGCTATCAGTGCTGACCTGGCATCTCAACTTAACTCAAATTCCTTCCACCATAATGTAATTTCCCTATGCCTTCTCTGAGTATTTTCATGGTAATTGTTCTAATGAGCTTTCATTTTTGTATTTCATCTTAATTTAAACATAGTACTAAATTGGAATCAAGGTTTCATAATTTTCACCATTGAAACTGCTAAATGTAACTGTAATTTCTATTCATATAGTTTCTCCTGTTCTATTCATATAGTTTCTCACCTGTAAAATACCTTCAGCTTGTTTTCCTGTCAACTATGATCTTCAAAAATTTAAAATGCATCTTCCATCTCTTTGAATCCTGCTTTTTTATTGTCCTTTCACCGTGGCAAAGTTTTCTCAGTAACCATTTGTGTCTTTGTGGTTTTATCACCTTGCTTGGAATGAAATGACAGAAAAAAAAAGTATTGCTATTAGTAGGAGCTTGTTTATTGTCAGAAATCTGTACCAGGAGGATAAAGAGGAATTGCAAGAAAGCCGTTAAAATAATTTTATTTTTTACTGAAATTAGGAAATCCGTTAATACAAAGTAAGCAGCAAGTGATCAATATAAAAAAAAAAATACAAAAACTGAACATTTTTCTGTGTTATTAACATTTAGCACTCTGCATCATCTATAAATATTACTTCTCCTTTTACTGTATATGGAATCCCCTCAAAATATAGTTATATATATTAGTTCTAGTTAGTAGCCTGTCTTTCAATTTCAGTTGGGATTCTTTTAGATGTTGCCATAGATGGATTTGACGACACAAGCAATAAATTCAAATTCAACTTGCATTGGCAGGATTTACATTTTTCTTGGCAAAAATAGTTACCTGCAGCATGCTAAAGTTAGTCCATTTTATTTTTTAAATTGTTATTTCTTAACTCTGCAGGAGACAATAAATACACCACATAGACTGTATTTACCGTACTAATATGACCTTTAGTACTCAGGACAAATTCAGAGTAGTATTCATTTCTGTGAAAAAAAAAAAACATGATTTGAGAAAGTTTCTATTTTACCTTTTAAGAAAACGAAATATAAAATAGAAAAGAAATTGTGTTTTAATTGAAGTCTCTCCAATCTTCAGGATTTGATTTCACTTCTTTAAGTGTGTCATTAAACAAAAACAAAAACAAACATGTTAGTCTTATCTACTAGACAACTAACAATCTGTCACTTGGCAACAATTTATTCTAATGGAAAAAAAATCTTTGCCATTTCAGAAATTCTTATCTACAATGACAAGAACGAACAACAAAAACCTCAAATCCTGGATAGTAATTATTGAAATTTCAACTTGTAAAACTAAACAAAACTAAATACATGCAATATATATATATATATATATATATATATATATATATATATATATATATATATATATATATATATAGCTACACTGACACTAGTATAATTTAATACTAGCACCAAAAGCATCATTTCTTATGACTGTATATTTAATTTATATAATTGTCCTCTTAGCAGAATGACCAGCATGAATAAAAATGATTTTAATCACTCAAGTTAGATCTAGGATAAAATGCTTATCTTAATCATTGTGCATTAAATGTTACTATTTTCTAAAGAAGTAAAAATATGAATTCAGCTTAAAAAGGCAACAACCTTGGCAAACTTAGATCTTTATGCCCACAAAAACAGTGTATCAAAAAGACAGTTTTTTTCCCTTGACACTACTATTATTTTAACTACCTTCACTCCTCAGTAATGTTTGTTTTAAAAAGCAAAGATTATAATTGTAATAAAACCTAAACATATGATGAAAGTGAATTTATACATTTTCTTTTGTTCTTGAGAATTTACAACAAAGATATCAAACACTATTTATTTATTAGATTTACCAAAAATAATTTTATAATTACAACATTCTAAAAATGAATACAATTAAAACTAATGCAATATTTATTTACTAATTTATAATGAATTAAATATGGAAACAATATTCTTATTCCTAAACTTATAAAAATTAACTAAATTATTAAAATATGTGAACAAAATATAAGGAAATCCTTATTTATGATTTTATAAAGTTTGAATCAATTAGCAATGAACTGATATTTTGCCAATCATTCCAATAAATAATCTAATAGTGTTTATTATTTTTGTGGTCAATTTTTAAAGAACAAAAAATGTATAATTTCACTTCCATATGTTTAGGTTTTATTACCATTCTAATCATCACTTTTTAAAAGAATAAACATTACCAAGAAGTGAAGGTAGTTAAAATAACAGCGGTATCAATGGAAAAACCATCCTTTTTTTTCTTTCTCGTTTTTCTTTCTCGTTTTTCTTTCTCGTTTTTTTCATCGTTTTTTCTTTCTCTTTTTTTCTTTCTCTTTTTTCTTTTTTTTTCTTTCTTTTTTTTCTTTCTTCTTTTTTTTTTCTTTTCTTTTTCTTTTTTTTCTTTCTCTTTT
The DNA here is from genome assembly GCA_903632075.3 of Acanthosepion pharaonis. Classification (NCBI taxonomy): domain Eukaryota; kingdom Metazoa; phylum Mollusca; class Cephalopoda; order Sepiida; family Sepiidae; genus Acanthosepion; species Acanthosepion pharaonis. The sequence goes on from CAHIKZ030003966.1 coordinate 3,359,219, forward strand.
TTTCTTTTCTTTTTTCTTTCTTTCTCTTTTTTCTTTCTTTCTCTTTTTTCTTTCTTTCTCTTTTTTCTTTCTTTCTCTTTTTTTCTTTCTTTCTTTCTCTTTTTTCTTTCTTTCTTTCTCTTTTTTCTTTCTTTCTTTCTCTTTTTTCTTTCTTTTCTTTTTTTTTTCTTTCTTTCTCTTTTCTTTCTTTCTTTTCTTTTTCTTTCTTTTTCTTTCTTTCTTTCTCTTTTTTTCTTTCTTTCTTTCTCTTTTTTTCTTTCTTTCTTTCTCTTTTTTTCTTTCTTTCTTTCTCTTTTTTTCTTTCTTTCTTTCTCTTTTTTTCTTTCTTTCTTTCTCTTTTTTTCTTTCTTTCTCTTTTTTCTTTCTTTCTTTCTCTTTTTTCTTTCTTTCTTTCTTTCTTTCTTTCTCTTTTTTTTTCTTTCTTTTCTTTTTTCTTTCTTTTTCTCTTTTTTTCTTTCTTTCTTTTCTTTTTTCTCTTTTTTCTTTTCTTTCTTTTCTTTTTTCTTTCTTTCTTTTCTTTCTTTCTTTTTTCTCTTTTTCTTTCTTTCTTTCTTTTTTTCTTTCTTTCTTTCTCTTTTTTCTTTTTTCTTTCTCTTTCTTTCTTTCTTTTTTTTTTCTTTCTTTTCTTTTTTCTTTCTTTCTTTCTCTTTTTTTTTTCTTTCTTTTCTTTTTTCTTTCTTTTCTTTTCTTTTTTTTTTCTTTCTTTTTTTTTTTTTCTTTTCTTTTCTTTCTTTCTTTCTCTTTTTCTTTTTTCTTTTCTTTTTTTTTTCTTTTCTCTTTTTTTTTTTTTCTTTCTCTTTTTTTTTCTTTCTTTCTCTTTTTTTTTCTTTCTTTCTCTTTTTTTTTCTTTCTTTCTTTTTTTTTTTTTTTGTGGACACAAGGTCCATTTTGAAATTTATTTATATTTGTACAAATGCCTTCATCTTTGTTATTATCACAACAGCTAAAACATTGCAATAGCAACAGAGAGGAAGATATTAGTCAGAATGTAATTAACAATAACTTTTCATTCCAGAAATTCGGGCAGAAAGGTGAAGAAACTCTGTGATTTGCATGGAGGCAGAGCATACCAAAAAATCAGGATATTAAGTCTTTTGTATGTGTGTGTACCAGTAAGTTTGTCTTGACAAGATAGGTTAACAGGGTAGGAATGTCTTGAAGTAATTAGATGTTGAGATAATTACTACAAATTTTGTTCCTGTTAATTTAATGGCAGGAATCTATGCTATACATTTGTGTTTATTACTGATCCCAAGAAAATAAATCTAATTAAATAGCCTCAAAGTACTTAGGGTACCAAGGAAACATCTCAGTGCAAATTAAAAAAAAAGAATTAATCAAAAGAACTACTGGTAAATAAAAGCCGATCATGTGAGTTACCTTTTTGAACCTTAAACATATTGGAATTTTAATAAAAACTAAATTGTATTGATTTTAATTAACATCAGAAAAGTTCAGATAAAATGAAATGTATATATATGCAGATTTTAATTAGATAGAATTTCTATGTTTGATTCTCAAAATTTTATCTTGCCCAGGTATTTTGAAAACAACTTTTTTCTGTCTACCTACCTATTGACCTACCTTTTTAATGCAAACCTATTTACCCACCTATTAGATATAATTAAATCTACCAAGAGTAAGAAATACAACCTCTAGCTACAGATGTGCCAAGCACCAGCTATAACTTAATATTACCTTCCCATTAAATTGCACAGTACACTGGTTCTTACTGAAAAAACTGAACATCAGTCATTGGGATAGAATGCTTTCACAATCTGAAATTATTTTATACATTTCATTTAGTGGAAATGGGATTTTTTTCTAAAGAAAGATTTATTTAAAATGTTTTAAATATAATTGTGGATAGATATACCAATTTCTTCTGCATTATTCTGGCCAAGCAGTATATAATCATTCAGTGTACAATAGATCAGTTATCGTCCCAGTTTATATTCTGAAACAGAAAGATCGCTGTTAAACAAATATTTTGCAAATGTTTTGTGGTGTATCAGCCACACTAAAAGCTCTTAAATGTTCCATCTTTGAGGACTCAAGACATTTTTGCAAATTGAGAAGCATTCTTAAAAATGTTTATTTCAAGATCTCTTAGTCTGTTGAGTAAGATATACATTTATCCTGTTGAATGTTCTTAAAATTTGATAAAATATAAAATAAGCATTTAATAGTTTTTGTCCATCAATTTAAAAAAAAAAAAATTAAATCGATTCAATGTACTTGATCTTGATTTTTAAACATACTTGCTTCTTAATCATATATATTTATAACCAGCATATTTTCAAAGTTATTTAAAGCATAAGAATAAAATAATTTAATATATAAACTATCTTGACAGAAGTATGCTTTTAACTTTTTATTATAAAGAAATGTAACATATTTTCTTAAGTTGTCAAGAGTGTACAAGTGTATTAATCGAAATCAGTAAAACCATCTTGTGAATGGGATGTTGAAGATTAGGGGTTGTGATCTAAGATAAATCCAATTTAACTCCCCTTTCCTTGAGCTGCTGTTAAATTTTTAAGTGATACTCATTGTAAGCTCAGAACTTCTTTAGCAATCCACGAGTTAAAGAGATTTTAAGAGGATGAAAAGTAAGTGGGAGTGATTTATATATTTAGAAATATTTTTCAATTGATCCCAATATGAGAGGGTGCTGAAAATTTCTTGGCTCAACCAAGAAAGAATTCCAAAATAAATTCTGCTATTTAGCCATCTGTGAGTTAAGTAGCTGCCAAAGATGGGCTCTGTAGCCATGGTTGGCAACCAGTCCAGGAGGACAACTCTGTTCAAAACTCGGCCACCCAGAGCTGGACATGTTTAGTAAAAGGTGATGGGGTGAAAATGCTATAATTATAAAACAAAAACATGATAGATTATGACAACTATGGATAATACCACTGGTGGGCAATTATCCAGGATGCTGTTGATGCCAACAGATATTTGGCCCAAGGAAGGCATCATTTGGTTAGAAGTGGATTGGCCGAAGAACTTTTAAATATCCTTTTTGTATGTTAAATGGCAAAATTTATTCTAGTAGAAAAATAGCTAACTGGCCAGGATATCAAAAACTGTATATTTTTTTTTTTTAAATCATATCACCCCATGTATAGTAGTAAAGCCACTAAGACACAAAAGGTTACTGAGTGTGATAGAATAAGAAAAAAAGAGAAACATTAGTAAGGAGCGAGAACAATAGAAGAGTAATCAAGAAGACAGCAGATAATCTCACATTACATTTAAATTTTTGAAGATCAAAGTTGGCTGGAAAGCATGTAGCTGGAAGTGTTCCACAAGTGAGAAAAGAAACTGTTAACATAGAACTTATGTTTACATCGAGCAAATTCAACTGTGAATCAATGTGACCATACTGCCAATCAAGTACTGCACTTAAATTCATATTCGTATGATAATGAAGAGTTCATCCAAACAATTACCATGAAAGTATTTATAGAAAAGTCACAGGGAAGCTACATATAGTATTAAAGTATAAATCCAAATGACTTGCTTTGTCATTTTATTAATTATCAATTTATTTTTTTTAAATCAGAGTGTAAGATATGACAAATTCTGGTGTTTGATCAGATTTGGAGAAGAACTTTCAAGCACCTCCCCCATATATGCTTGTTCATTGTTCTTAGTTTACTTTTTACCTGAGAATTTGTGGAAATTAACTCTTGCTATCCATAATGGAACTGGAACGAATCACTTTGTGCCATATTCTTGCTAACCTGTAAACCTTGATGCTGATTCTGCAAATTATATGACTGCGTTAATTAGAGAAGACTATTTGACAGATCTCCTCATAGTCTCAGCGTGTCTCCTCCTACATTCTCTCCTGTTAAGTTTTCATTTTTCTTAACATATTGCCTTTTAAGCAATAAAATGTAAGATTATTACAATTTCTTTGATTTATGCCTGAAACCCAAATAAATCTTCAATTTCTCCACCTCTAAATAGCTGTTCGATTTTTAGTCTCAGGGAGATTTAACTTAACAACAGACTGTTCTCTCATCATTACCTAACCCCTTTCATGCTGGGCCCCCACAGTCTGTGTGCACCATTGATTAATATGACATGCTGTTAGTGTTCGCCCTCAATGCTTGTCACAATTATTTTGATCTTTATTGCCTCCCAAAGACTGCTGTTAGGTCACTAAACAATGCAGCCTTGCAATAACTTAGCGTTTTTATTAACTCTGTTGGCAAATTTTCAGTTTGTTGAAAGATAAATTAAAAAATTTTTCTTGGAGGTAACGTTTTCTTTTGTTTAGTGAATTCGATGGTTTCAGCTGAGACAGGTATTTTAAAGTACAAATTAAGTCTTGTGTGTCTCAGTTAACCAAAATATAAATATCCTTAAAGGATATGCTGATTTTCTAAACTAGGCTTAGACATGGCACAAGACTGAAAGTATGGAGCACCCAGTGGGGATCAAACTCACTACTCAGTTGTAATTGTTCTAGCAAGAAAAGCTTGTTAACCATTACAACACGCTGTAGTGCCCCTTAAAGGATATGCAAATATTGCATTCAAAGGACTTGCATATGGAAGATTAGGTTTTAAAAATGACTGATTTTAATTTTCATAACTATTAATTTACTAAATTTACTAAGATTTGGATCCTGTAGTGCCAGTTTCTGCTCTTATCCCTCATCTATTACAAAAAAAGCATGCTTAACTCACCAAAGTTAAATAGAACCTGGTCAGTATCTAGATGGGTGACTACTTATGAATACCAGGTGATATAAGCTTGGATGTGCAGGTGGTGTAATGGATAATGGCTTTAAATTGGAAATTGGATAGCTGAGTTCCAATTTCAGTAGAGTTTGTTATATTCACTTATGTGCAAATTCCTTTGGAAGAGGCATGAATCCACCTCTTCTAAGTGTTAATTAGTAGAAATTATATCAGTAAAACCCATTATCTCAAACAAAAAATTCTTTCAATCTAAAAATATTTTCTGGTTTCAAATAACCTGCAGATAATAAAAAGCAAATCAATAAATCAACAAAAAAAGCATTTTAGTCAGTTATTAAAAAGATATTAATAACAGGAAGTATAAGGATTAGTGGATTGGAAAGAGAAATCAATGAAATGAGTTTGTATTCCAGTCAGGTTTGTTGTATTCAGTTTTACACAAAGACCTTTCGGGAACAGTATGAATTCATCTCTTCTTCCTTCTAGCTATGAGGTTAAATAGCTATGTGCCATGCATGGCGATCCTGTATCTTTTAATACACGACTGACAAGGCAGATTTTTTTTCCTGCAGCAGGTTGCCATTTCATTCTGCAGTAGACCAGTTGTCATCCAAGGCTATAGAACTTGGTCTGTCCTGCTATTTACCTATAGCTGAGGGGAGAAGAAGAGGATTCATACCTTTCCCAAGGATATTAGCATGTAACGGAATTGACTGGAATTCAAACTCGGCTCTCCGATTCCTCAATCTGAGCTGCTATCCATTACTCCACCATGACTCCCTTGTTAAATAGTAGGGCAGACTAATCTCTTCTCTCTGGATTGGCAACTACTCTAGGAGAAAGACAACTCTGAATCCAAAACAGAATTGTTTAGGCTCTTCTGCCTGGGTTGGCAATCAGTCTAAGAGAAAGTCAATGAATTTAAAACAAGTTGGGCATGGGTCTAGCAACTCTATCCTGGGAAGAAAGAAAAATTACTTGCTATGAAAAAAACAGTAGCAGTGCCTAGTCTATTAAAGCTATTGCCTCCATACTCCCCTATTGGAGTCTATAAGACTTGAGAGACATAAATAACAGATATTTTAATATTTTATAGTAAATTTTTTTTATATTTCAGTGCATAATTTATGAAATTTTCAAGTTGAATTTGGTATATAAATAAATTATGATTATTTCTTTATTCTTTTCTGCCTTAAACTTTCTATCTTCCTGGCATCAATTCAAACTGTCCTTTTTTTTTCCCCCCCATATACTGCAATCTAGGGACCAACAACTCATATATTGAAAATGTATATACTTTGATAGTAGGTAATGTAAGTTATATACTTGTGTCTTACATAAGTACCTTCATAGAAATTCTAAATAATCTTTATTAAGTGTAAAGAAAGAAGGTAATTACTGTTTCCTTGTGATTAACTAAAAAGAAAGTTGTTGCCAATTTCCAAGCAGAAACTCTCTCTGTTGCCATAAGTTCAAACTAAACAAATCATTAACATAACCTTTTAATTACAAGTCCACCATTATGACAATCATATGGTTATTTTTAAGATTCAGGGTTTATTTGAATTTATTTATTTATTTATTAGCCTTTTCAAAACATTAATTTACTAAAGGTCAAAGCCTGCTTTGATCTCCTCTCCCTCAAGTCACCCAGGAGATAATTATCAAAGACCAATTCTTATACATTGTTCTAATTACATCTTTGAAGGACACAGGGTCACAAAAGGTACTAAATTTAAGAGAACAAAAATAAAGAAAAAGAAAATTTTCTGCAAGCCACTTTGAACAATTTATTTGATCTACTGCTCTAATTCAAAAGAAAACTAAACAATTTGAACTCTGTGCTTGGATTGCTTCACATTTCTGAGAATAACTTCTTGTAAACTGACCAGGAATTAAGAAAAAAAAAAAATAGAGGAAAAAAATGTTGCCTTGTTAATAACACCTCATTATAAACATTTATCATTAGGGGGTTTTATTAGCTTTACTTCAACTCCCTATTTCCATTGGGCTTTCAGAAAGAAAACATGTCTTCCAATTTCTAAGTAAAAAGGAAGGAAAAAACTATTAGTGTGCTTTTATAGTCTTCACACTATAAATATACTTTGAGGAATTTGAATTATAAGTGGCTGATGTTATAAAATTATAAGTGGCTGATGTTATAAAATTATAAGTGGCTGATGTTATAAAATTATAAGTGGCTGATGTTATAAAATTATAAGTGGCTGATGTTATAAAATTATAAGTGGCTGATGTTATAAAATTATAAGTGGCTGATGTTATAAAATTATAAGTGGCTGATGTTATAAAATTATAAGTGGCTGATGTTATAAAATTATAAGTGGTTGATGTTATAAAATTATAAGTGGCTGATGTTATAAAATTATAAGTGGCTGATGTTATAAAATTATAAGTGGCTGATGTTATAAAATTATAAGTGGCTGATGTTATAAAATTATAAGTGGCTGATGTTATAAAATTATAAGTGGCTGATGTTATAAAATTATAAGTGGCTGATGTTATAAAATTATAAGTGGCTGATGTTATAAAATTATAAGTGGCTGATGTTATAAAATTATAAGTGGCTGATGTTATAAAATTATAAGTGGCTGATGTTATAAAATTATAAGTGGTTGATGTTATAAAATTATAAGTGGCTGATGTTATAAAATTATAAGTGGCTGATGTTATAAAATTATAAGTGGCTGATGTTATAAAATTATAAGTGGCTGATGTTATAAAATTATAAGTGGCTGATGTTATAAAATTATAAGTGGCTGATGTTATAAAATTATAAGTGGTTGATGTTATAAAATTATAAGTGGCTGATGTTATAAAATTATAAGTGGCTGATGTTATAAAATTATAAGTGGCTGATGTTATAAAATTATAAGTGGCTGATGTTATAAAATTATAAGTGGCTGATGTTATAAAATTATAAGTGGCTGATGTTATAAAATTATAAGTGGCTGATGTTATAAAATTATAAGTGGCTGATGTTATAAAATTATAAGTGGTTGATGTTATAAAATTATAAGTGGCTGATGTTATAAAATTATAAGTGGCTGATGTTATAAAATTATAAGTGGCTGATGTTATAAAATTATAAGTGGCTGATGTTATAAAATTATAAGTGGCTGATGTTATAAAATTATAAGTGGCTGATGTTATAAAATTATAAGTGGCTGATGTTATAAAATTATAAGTGGCTGATGTTATAAAATTATAAGTGGCTGATGTTATAAAATTATAAGTGGCTGATGTTATAAAATTATAAGTGGCTGATGTTATAAAATTATAAGTTTGATGTTATAAAATTATAAGTGGCTGATGTTATAAAATTATAAGTGGCTGATGTTATAAAATTATAAGTGGCTGATGTTATAAAATTATAAGTGGCTGATGTTACCAAATAATTAGATAACTAGTTTGGTTTCTTTTAAAGCATTTGTGTGCAATGCCAAACATTAATCAAAATTAAAAATGTGCTCTATCATTTCAGCTCACCATCATTCCCTGTTGTTTTGACCCTTCACAATTCCCGTGTCCTTGTTTTGTCCACCATTTAACTCGTTAATTAGGTTACTTGCTGTTGCCCCCTGCTTCTCAGTATGCCTTCTGAGTTTTAACTTCTGTAGGCCCACTTTCTTCATATGTCTCAGAAACTTTCAACTCTTGCTTTCTGAATGTACATATCAGTTATCTTGCGGTTCCTATTTTCCTTAAAACTTCCTTGTTACTCACATGTTCTGTCTCTGGTATTTTTGGTATTCATCAGTAGAATGACATCTCACTTTAAGTTTGTTCATCTGTGTAGAGATTGGTCTTGAATACTATACATATTGTATATTAAATAGCAGTTCAACACTCTTTTCTTTATTTCTAGGAACATTTTCCTATATTTTAATACTTTGCTTAATTTCTGGAGGGTATACATCACTATTCCTATTTGCCTTCGGATGTCTACATTACACTTTCCAATAGCTATAACTGCATGAGATCAGGAACTACAAAGAAACTGCCAATAAAATTCAGAAAGAGACAGTTGAAATTTTTGAGAAATATGAGGAGGAAAGAGGAAAGAAGGCTTGGTGAAATTAATTAACATGGCACAATGAAGGCAAGAGAAGCCATGGGTAAAAAGTGAGTAAGCTAATTGAGTAACAGATAGTAGATCAATTACTATAAAGACTAAGAGTTGTGATAAAGAAAAAAGAATTATTTAGAGTAAAGTTGTGGAGAACCATGATCACCCATATCTTTAAATAACATGATATATAGATACTGACCTGTCATTTCACTGTTGTAAATAACATGACAAATATTACATTTTCTAGAAAATTATTAAAAAATCAGTTTAGAGTTAAGATATCTTTATATGCTAATCTATTTAGACTAATGTTTTCATTTTAGGTTTGGGTTGATTTATCTGAAGCTTTACTCACAGATACCTGACTGCAAGGTATAACATTCAAAATATTGTTACTATAACAACCAAGGTGAAGATATTTGCTTGAAAAGATTAATACATTATTATAAAAATTCCTCATTTTCATAGAACTTAATGTTTATTAGTATTGGGAACAATGTCTAACTAGGAAGAACTGAAATCACCCTTATGAATAATTTAGTAAATTGAACCAAATTTCTCTTGTCATGTATTTATTTGAAAGAGCTTTGGAGCATAAAGAGCATATACAAGATTTTTAAGCAATTTTGATATGATTAGAATTGATGGCATTTTTACTTGAGAAATCTGCTAGGTTAGAAAATGTCCCTTAGATTTCAGAAAAAAATCAATCAACATTAATAGAAAGTGGATTTTAGCTGAAAATGTAAATGAATCAATTTCGCATTTACTTTTGATAATTAAAAGTTTAATCTGAAACATCTTTGATAACTTATTTCCAATATTAAGCTTCTTAATTTTGATTGATTACTCATTGATGCAGTTTCATATTTGTGACTTATCTACAATCAGATTAATTCTGTTTTGATCAGTTTTGCTTCTAGTGTCTTTTTTTTCTTCATATGTATTTTATGGCTAATGTACAGGTCTTGACAAACTATAGAAAGTGAATTTTATTTTAATTTATAAGAATCAGAATAAAAGTTACTCTTAAACTATAAAAAGTGAATTTTATTCTGATTTATAAAAATATCAAGTGTCATAAGCTTGTTTCAGTTTGATTTGTTAAATGATAGTGGTTATGAAGGAATTGATATGATCTAAAATCATAGAACTATTATCAATCTAAAAATATCTTTAAAATTTTCCATGTAAAAAAAGAAAAAGGTATAAAGAAGACACTGATTTAGAAATAATGTCTTCCTATTATATCTGAATTGTATTCGTTTGTTTTGACCTCTTGCATGTCATTAAATATGGTCCTCATTATAGAAAGCGTTTTTTATTTATTTTTTTTTTTTGTGATAGTTTTGTATAGAATTTGGAAATTTAACTGCGAGATTTCTTAGATTGTTTGACAACACTAAAAGATCTTCAGTAACACTATTTTTACAGTTCCTTCTTTTATTCCTAGAGGAAATTCTATAAAATGTTTATAGTCTCTCATGGCTTTGAAATTAAAACCATTGTTGAAACTGTAGATGTTGTCAGTGCAAGTATTCATTGAATTGTTTTGGGTTTTTTTTTCTTAGTTGAAAATTTCTGAAATAAGAATTTATTGCTTACGCTTCAAAGTGGCTTCTTTTTTCTTTATTTATCATCACAGGAATTCTTTCCTTCCATGTTCTGTACTTGCATTTGCAACAATCAGATGCAAAAAAAAAACGTTCTGTCACAGAGTTCTTTGCCTTTTTACTTAAGGTCTATATCTTAATTGGAAATCGACATTCAAAATTGACTTTTCATATGTAGTACAGAGTATTTTCAAACATTTTATAAATTGGTACACACTTGTAAAATGAAGAAATTGCATTATTTGATACTAAATTGACTGATCTCAGAAGTTATTCATAGTAAGAGCTGATTGACATGAAAAAAAGAGCTTGCTGCCTTATTTTTATAGACTAATCTCAATTTATCTTCAGATAAATTAAA
>CAHIKZ030003966.1:3375000-3427500 GCA_903632075.3 Acanthosepion pharaonis
ATAGTTGTAACATACTTTGAATTGTAACAACAATTTTTTTTTTTTTTGCTAGTGAATAATGTATTAACAATTTTTTGATCTTAATAATGATTTTCAAATACTATTTAACCCATAGCTTTGAGGAAAGTGAATTCATACCTTTCCCAAGGATATTTGTGCTTAAGTGAATATAATGAACCCAACTTGAATTTGAACAACTCTCTGAATTCTCATTCCAAGCTGTTTTCATTTACATCAATGTGATATGACCATAAGTCATGAGTTATTTAAAGCTGGAAACATTTTGTCAAAAGCACGAAAGATCTTAATTAAATTTTAGAATTATCACCTGATTAAAATTTCTAATAAAAGTTACAAATGTAATCCTCTGAAAATCACTTATACATATTTTAGAAGTGAATATTTTTTCTGCTGTCAAATTAGACATTACAAAAATATTTACATCTAATATTCCCTGACCCACAGAGATGTTACTGTGTCAGAAATACATTTATCAAATATGAATTAGTTAATATTTGAACTTTGCCTGAATCCAATTCATATTCATCTGCATTCTATCTGCACAGAACTTGATTTTATCTGAAAGCCGAGTCTTCTATTTAAAGATTATATTCTCTTCTTTTATAATAATGTCACCTTAGAGAACCGTTTCCTCTTCCTGGACAGAACAGCGTTGTCAGTGTCGGCATTAAGGTGTGATCTGACTCTCAATATGACTTCTATTAACATAATGTGTCTTAGTTCAGATTACCTAGCAGTTTTCAGCAGACATTAATTTGCCTTTTAGTAGTTTTTGGTAAGCTGAAACTTTGAATGGGATGAAAGGGTCATAGTATTTGTCATAGCCTGTCAGTTGACGTTTTTGTTTTGTATTTTTTTTCTTTTCTTGCTTGCCATTTTCACATTATGACAACTAAACAATTCAATCATCTTTTTCTTTTGAGAAAGAGAAAAATGAATATAAACTAAATAAGAAAAAAAAATTGGCTTAATCTTTATGTGTTCTTTTTTCTTGCTGTAATCAATGGGAAATCTGTCGGTTTGCACCTTGCAAACTCGCCAACTCTATGCTTTTATATGCTGGTAGCCATTTTGGGACAATTTTGTCTGCTTTATTCAATTTTTTTCTCTCGCCATGATCAGAGATGAATGGGTTATTATTTTTTTTTCTTTTTAACACAATTTTAGGAGAATTATTCTACATATCTTATCATTTGCCCATACTGTAAAAAGAAAAATAACAATATTTAAATATTTCTGCAATTGTATTATACTTATAAAATATCAAAAACCTTTGTTACTCGGAATTAACTTGGTTATCTTCAGTATTTACTGAATATTAAACTAAACAAATGACATACTCTTTACCGCTGAATAGTTTTATTAAATTTAAAATGGCAACCATTAATAAAACTATTCAGCGGTAAAGAGTATGTCGTTTGTTTAGTTTAATATTCAGTAAATAATGAAGATAACCAAGTTAATTCAGAGTAACAAAGGTTTTTGATAATTCTCCTAAAATTGTAATTTCTATTGTTCACTTAATAGGAAGCCTGAGAGCCACTCAATGCAGGTTATTGAATGAGGCAGTTGAAAGAAATTACAAAAAATTCCACTTCTACTACACTATCAGAAAAGACAACTACATAGAGATAGGTAATTACTTAATAAGAAGAGTATGCACTTAACATTTTATACAAAATGTTTGTGGTCAATATAGTAATCTTCATGTTTAACTCAAATCTTGGCAGTTACATCTTTTTCAGAAATTATTGCCAGATCTAAATATAAGTAAAATAAGTTAAAAAAAAAAAATTCCAGCAAATTTGAGAATTTTATCTCCCCCTCTCCCCATTTCCCCCCCCCCCTCTCTCTCCCCCTCTCTCCCCTCTCCCTCCCATCCTCCCTCTCTCTCATATGCTGATGTAAACATTTGAAATTTTGAGTATCTTTGTTATACCTGCTGTACTTAAAATTGTGCCATTTTATTTTCAGTTGACAGCCTTTTCTCATGGGATTATCTATCTTTGTAAATGTGACACTGGTTAAACACTCTTGCCATAAATCAAGATTATCTCAAGACTAATCCTTGCCACATATGACTTAAGTTTTTGAGGGTTCAAAATATGAAAACCGAAATACACTCAATGACACCTGGATAAAACAGACATGCCTGTACAAATTTGTTATTCAGGAAATCTTCTGTAGGACAGATTAATTTTATTCTAAACAGGCAACATATTTGAAGTTATTTTGATCGGTAGATCTTTTTCTATAGAGTAACAGAGACTGAACAGAAATTAAATTTTACCTTTATTTTAATTATTATTGCAAGTTTACCATCAAAATGCCAGCAATATTTAATTTTACAATTGCATTGTTTATATTTTCTTAATAATAATAATTATAATAATACAACTGAAAAATGTGAAAATTATGAGAATACAATGTAATCTTTTCAGCTAGTAGAACTTCATCCAAAATGCATTCAATAGATAACTAGAGCTATGATATTCAATAAATCAAGAAAATACTTCTCTTTTGAGTGTAATTGTGTTATCTTCCCCCTTGCCAAAAAAAATTCCAGCATTCACATGCCTGGCCTTGGTGTTTACATTTGAGACAATCTTCTTTTGAGGCTCCAGACTATTTCTTCATGTCTATCATTACTAAACACTGTTAGCTATCTCTTTTTCCTTTATCGCTCCCCCTCTTCCCAGGACTGCAGTATATTAGTCCTAATAGCTGACACTATAGAAAAGGCACTTTCCTCCACCCATCTGCAAACATCTTTATCTTTACTGACTTTAATGCTCACCACAACATGTCTTAAACATTCTAAAAGGACTGATGTTGCCAGTATTCAAACATTAAATTTATATTATTAGTGTAGAGCCATGCCTTCTGTTACTATGTGCAAAAACTCATTATCTTATATAGAGAAGATCAGGATGCATGACTGATAACTGTATAAAGTCACATTGTGTTTTATATTATAGAAGAGATTCTTATTCTCTTCTTTATAGGAATGCAGAATATAATGTAGGTTTTTTTTGTTTGTTTTTTTACATCAGGAAATAAAGCACTTTGGCCAAAAAAACAAAAAATAATTTTGTTTACTGTAATATCCTTTCATCAAGCACAGGACTTTTTTTTTTAAGAGAGAACATTTCCTTGGTGTCAGAAGTGCCATACTGATGGAAACATACAAACCAAAAATCTATTTGACTTTTTTTTTCCCCCCTTGGCTTTTATAGTAACTTTGTCAAGAACTAAATTCAGTCGAAAGTAAGGAGTTTGTAATGACTATTTGGTCAGCTGATAAAAACCCGACAATCAAATATTGCAAGATTTTACTAAGCAGGCAAACTTTCCCCTCCTAATTCCACCCACAACTTATTTGATCAGGTTGAGGTGACAAATAAATTGGCTGGCCAACTTGTTTCATCCGAAAATCTTTTTTTTTTTTTTTTCCTTGTTTTTTTTCTTTCTTTTTTTTTTCTTTTTTTACTGAGTTGTTGCATGAATTAAACTTCTGTCTGGATAGTAATCCTTATTATTAACGACAGAACTCATTTCCAATCTAATAAATATCGATTTATATTTGAATTTTAAGTTACAAGACAAATTTAATTGAAAACTTTTTCCTTTATATTAATAGGCTTGTCTATACCTATCTACATATCTATGGTGTGCATAATGCTAGCAATGTTTCCACTTTCTCATAAAACTCAATCTCTGAGATCCATTAATGATTTAACTGAAATGGTGAAGGAACTATGCTCTTCCATGATTAAAAAAAAAAAAAAAAAACAAGGCTAAAGATTTAGATTAAAACACAATATTTACATACTGGAAACTTAATGCTGTTTTAACACAGCAACTTTTTAAAACTGTAATAATGTTTTCTCTTGATAAAAATTACTCTGTTCTTAAATTGCAAGACTGAATTGGGGAATTTTTATATTCAATTATAAAAATCCTCTTAAATGCACTCTAATCATGTATTTTAAAATATTTTGCATTTGTTCTGATTTTCTTGCTGATATTACCATTTTTCATGCTTTAAAATAATACCTTACCTCTACTAAAATACTATGGTTAATTCCAAAGTGTATATGTGGTTTGCTCTGAAATAGATACCTATTTTATGTTGGCCAGTGACAACAGAAGCAGATATTAGTTTTATGGCAGTAGAGGTTGAACCTTCCAACCAATAGCCCATCATTTTTTGTGCCTTGTTACAGATAGTATTGGAGCAGCAGTTTGGGAAAATGGCATCTGACATGAAAATGCCTATGTATGCAAGGCATAGCATTACATTTCTTCATGCAGAAAAAAATTGCACTCATTGAAATTCATCAACACTTGCTTAATGTTTACTGAGACCAAACAGTGAATGTGAGCACAGTTAGGTAATGTGTAATGCATTTTCATAGCAAACCATATTTTAAACAATCTTACACAGATGTAAACTCTTGATAATTTCTGGTAAAATGCATAGTTAATCATAACTGTAAAAATACTAATGGTGTTTTATAACTGAAAATTTTGCTCTATAGAATGGTGTTATTGTGCTTCTACATCCTGTATCTGTTGTACTTTCTATGGAAGTAAGCAAAAGATGTTACTTTTGAAATGCCACTTTCTCACAGACACACACACATGTGTGTGTGTATGTATGTATGCATGTGAAAGAGAGAGTAAAAATGGCTGAGAATCTGATGGAATGCTAAATATATAATTTGGGAATTTCATATTACTATTATTGATGAAATGGTATCATCAGAAAATTATTTCACAAGAACAAAGTACACATTAGTAAGACAAAATATGATTCCAATGAAGAAGCTGAACATTTGTTTTTTACTTTAAATGTATTGTAATAAAAAAAAAAAAATTGATTTTAATTTTAGTTCAGTTTTTTTTTTCCTTCATGGTTTACAGATCTCACTTCATTCCAGTACTAATTTACTAAGAACAGGAGATAAAATGAAATAGTCAGATTGTATAGTTATCATAGGAGATTCAGAAATCATGGTATTATGAATTCATCTTTGAGTAAATTATATTCACTTTATGAAAACATTTTCCAGGCCAATTGTTTTTTGTTTTTTTTTGTAGTTTTTTTTTTTTACTGATAGTTTTCCCAATACAAGGCTCAAGAGCCACTCAAAGTAGAGAGTTATAAGATTATTGTGAAGAGGGTAAGAAGGAAGCAAGAAGTCTATATTATGAGTACATGTAGGGTAGATATTGGTTGACCTTGGACTTGAAGAGTCCAAGATTGTAGTTGTCAGAGAAGCATCCCCTCAAGTGTTTGTTCCACAAAGTAACAGTTCTGCAGGTTGGGGGACTGAGTGGAACTTACTCTCAGAAGATGGCAACTGACATTACATTCAAATTTTTGAAGATTGTAGGTGTCAAAGAAGCAAGAAATCTATATATATATATATATATATACACACACACACACACACACACACACACACACACACACACACATACAGTTGCCATCTTCTGCCTTCATGAATCTTGTTCTTTTATTGTTCTCTTCTCACTAAATTTTTCTCATTCTTGTTCATTCCCTGTAATCCCCTGTGTCCTAGTGGAATTATCACCTTGCTTGGGGTGAAAATGATTTACAAAATTATATATTTACACACACACACACACATATATATATATATATATATATATATATATATATATATATATATATATGCAATTTTTTTAAGTATAGTTTTAGACCACATGATTTTAGTTTTAAACTTTTTAGGATGATGAATCAAACACACTTGGGCATGAGGGATAATTTAGCAGTGGATATTTCACTCATCAAAAACACTTAAAAAAGAAAATTACTTTTTTTCTTTTTTTGATTTAAGCATTTTTAGAAAGAATTCAGAGCAAAAATTTTACCCTACTGTTAACTCATCTGAAATGAAGCTTTTACATTTTTTTATTTATTTTTCTCACTCCTTGAGTTTGTGGTAATGATCTTTTCATGGTATCTAGTCATTGATCTAAAAGGACTCTTCTCACATCACAACACTTCAGCTTAAAAGTCTTCTGCTTTTATAAAGCCAATTATCTGTGCAGCAAAGTTTATCAGTTTGAAAGAACATTGGAAGGTATGAGATATTTTGCTCTTAAACTGGAAAACAAACCCTTCAGGATAGAATGGGATATGAGTCAGTGCTAAATCCAAAAGATTGTAAGATCGTTGACGTTTGATTTAAGATTCCATTAATCTTCCAGTGTTCAGAAAAATCATTCCAGCTGGGTGGAAATGACCATGGAACCTGAAAAAAGGTATAGCATCAAGATTGTATATCAAGGTTAAATCTGTGAGATGCTGTTAATTGAACAACTGATTGCAAAACATGCAGTTAACAAAGAAAAGAGGTTAGAAATTTGCAAGTGAAAAACAATTTTCATGCAATGGAAAATAATTTAGCACAAAAGTTTAGTCAAACTTTTTTTTTTTTTTTTAATCATTTCACCCCAATCAAGGCAATAAGGCCACTAACATGCAAGGGATTACTGGGAGTGAAAAAGAATTAGAAAACTTTAGGAGAAGGAACAGGAAACTCAATACTAAACAGGAAGCAAGGGATAAACTTGTCCTCTGTTTAAGAGTCATGGAAGGCATGTGATCCAGGTGATAGGCAAAACTATACTCTGATGGAAAAATAAATTAACAGAAAAATTTGTAAATAAAATTTTGGAGTTTAGGCAAAGATGTTAGAAATATAGTTAAACTAAAAACATGTGTGATTCAAATGCATGTATAAAATCCAAAGAATCAGCAATATTATTGTTTCTGATCTGGCAGCTTGGCTTCAGTCACTTTTCCACTGCTGTAAGGTTACCTCCCTTTTTTTATCTAAATACTTTCATGGTAATTGTTTGGATGAACTCTTCACTATAGTACCTAGACATATATAGCCATAAATTCTATGCTGACAGTTTCTTTTCTCACACTTCTCACTTGTGGAACTCCCTTCCAACTTCATGCTTTTCAGCCAACTTTAATCTGCAAAAGTTTAAATGCAACGTCAATTACTATCTACTACCTTCCTGATTACTCTTTTCTCTTCCCACTGATTATTAGTGTTTCTGTTCCTAATTCTTCCCCACCCTTTAACCCCTTGTGTCTTAGTGGCTTTACTTCCTTGCATGGGGTGATACCTATTTAAAAAAAAAAAAAATAGAAAAATCAGGTAGGAACAGTTAATTATGTAATTGCCATTCCTTAATAAATTTTAACTACTTATTTTTAATTTTAAGCTAGTTTAAGTTGCATTGTCTCCTAAAAGTTAAAAAAAAAAAAAAAAAAAAAAAACTTTTAGTAGATTGGTGCCTATTAAGAAGTGGAATTATCTATCTGCTTTCATTCCACTACACTCCCAAACCCATGACCTATTGTGTGTGTGTGGGGAGGTGGGGTGCAAACAGTAAGTGAAAAAGAGTGTGGATTTGTCCATTCACATAGAGGCATATCAAAAAACAAATTAAAAAAAATCTTTTCTTTAACTCACATATCTGAAATCTAGAATATGAATGGGAAATTCCTTTTATTATCTAAGAAATGTTTTTCTAAAAGTACTTGTTAAGCAAAGTGTGTTTTATTTCTAATAGAAATGTTAAACCTTTCCTTATGATTTTCCAACCCTCTGGTGATATGGTGATATATTTAAAAGTAAATTAGTTAAGACATGAGTCATTAATTCTTAAACATATGATCCCTTAGATACTGTAGGGTAAAAATGAATATACATTGAGGAATTTTGTTTTTTTTTTTCTCTTTTCTGTTTGCTATATACATTAAGAAAGCAATTAGCATTTTATTAAAAAAGAAACTTGTTTGTTTATAAATTATCATTTGACAGAAACATTGGAAATATTTTATGAAATTTTTATAAATCAGAAACAGTCCAAGTGTTAAATTGCCCAATTAATTGAAATTTTATCCTGAATTTTAAATCTAATACATGACAAGTCTTTATATTTTTTTTTTTAACCTTATCGGTTATAAAATAATACACTAATACGAAAGTGTTGGTACAAATATAATTACTTTGTGTCAAAGTATTATTCAAAATGTTTGTAGTGTTTAATATTAAAAAGAAAAGTATTTTATCTGTTTATTTAATATAAAGATCAGGTAAAATTTAAATTAATTTTTTCACTTTCTTACATGCAAACAGAACTAAAAGGATTTTTAAAGTTATATATTTATTTACTACTTTGATAAAAAATTGTGTCATGAAGAAATTTACTATAAAAAACATATGATTAGTAAAATAAAAAAAATAGCAATTTAAATAAGATTATATGAACACAAAAGGTATCTTTTCAAAGCAATATACTCAATTCATTAGGTTTATTTTGACTTAAAAATGCAGTTTTAATTAAGAGAAAATAATTTATTAAAGCAAAAAAATGTATTGAAAGGGCACTAATTTCAGAATCTGTTCTGGTAAATTTACTTCTTCCCACAAACCCCTAACTTGTGAAATTGACTCCCAACAGGATGCTTACCTGACTGCTACAAATTTAATCTGTTTGAATCTAGGTTTAACTGTGCCTCTTACTCTTACCACTCACACAAAATTTTACAGTAACCCTCTACCATGATTATTTTTTTGCCATTATTTACAGTTAACATCAGTAAAAAAAAAAAAAAAAAGTTCAAGATCAAAAAGAATTTTTTTGTCACAAAACTACTGCTGTTACAATATGTGATCATTAATGACAACAGCGATAATAAAAACAAAAGTGATAGAACGTTGAATGATATTGGCTAAGATAAATGTCTGTGCCCCCAGTTATGGGTTAAATGACAAACTGGGCTCTTCAGTCTTGGATAACAACCAGTCTAGGAGTAGGACAATTCTGAATTTAAAATCATATCTTGTCCTGGTAAAACACATACTACCATGCAGCTAATGAAATGATTGTGGAGTTTATAATGATTGTGTGATCCTGACTGTGGTAAAAAACATGGATACAATGGATATCAATATTTAAATGTTCAGCAACTCTGTATCTTTTAATGTTTTCAGTGTAAAGTTGTAAAAGGTGTTTCTTCTATATCTTCCTCATTCTATAAGACTGACTCTATTGATAAAACCATTATTAGTCTGAAGAACTTAATTCTGAGAACAAAATATATCAGGAGTTTTTCCTTTTATTTTTTTTATTAATTTATTTTTATTTTATTGCCAAAACAAAAAGGATAAATTGATTTGACCAGTGCACACTCTATCAAAGGTCCTGAATCACATAACTCAAAGCCAGGGAAGTGGAAGGCAAGGGTCTTGCTGTGTGGCCACATTTCAGTGCCATATAATATCACAGAGGAAGGTGGCATTTAAACTACTAATCTTTTTAGAAAATCACTCTACCAACAGTCTGTGATTTTCTTTTTTTTCCTTTGTTTTTTCTTTAGCCATTCCTTGCTCTTCCTCTTTAAAATCTAGAAAAAGTAAAAATAACATTTTTCTGTTATTAAAATGCTTGATTTTATTTGTCATTTCTATAATTTAAAAAATTCAGACTTAATCATGAAACAATTTTAATTTGGTCCCTGAAAAGTTAAGGACTTTTTAATTGTGCAGTGAATTTTATTATTACTGTTGAGGAAGATATTAACAAGCGTTACTCATGAAATATTGCAGACAAAATATCAAAAGAAGGAAAGAAAAGTCATTGAGTGCATAATCTTTAAAGTATTTAATTTTTTTTTTTAATAAAAATAACTTGAAACTTCCAAGATGTTTCTCCATCAACACCTTTATTAAAATATAAGCTTGAAATGCTTTCATTTACTCTAAGTGTTGTTTTTGATCTCTTGTAAAAAGAATAACCCTAAATAATTTTCTAGTTTGGATTAAATCTTTGTTTTATGTTCCAAAATTTATTCCTGATTGAGTCAGATATTCTGATCACATATGCATTCACCTATTAAACATTTATTGATACCACTACTATAGTCTCTTCTCTGAAGCACAAAGGGAATTTTATCTTTCTGGATTTTTACTTTAATTCCATGAGTAAAGAAGAAATTTGAAAGGATATTAAATTTCTATCCCTGTGAAAATGCTATATTTCCAGACCAATCAAGTTGGGTTAAGTCTAGAATATCTACAAAAGAATAATACTTAATTATTTATATTTTTTTAAATTGTAGAATAATTGTAAACACAGAAAAACAAGTCAACTATCTGGCTCAATCTCTCTTGTAATATGCATTTTATCAATGTACCTTTCTCTTTTATTTATTTATATACTTTTTTTCTGTGTATTTAGGCAGCAAATATTCTTCAACACAAATATTATTAAAGACAGCAGATATTTTGTGTCAACTGATTTTACTGATTGACTTTTTCAAATTTTAAATGATCCTTCTCAGACAAGGAGGAAATTACATCCAGAATTTTCTGAAGTTCATTTTGGAAGAAATATGGTCCAAGCTTTCAACTTTTCCAAGTCATCATCAGAGCAGGTAGAGACAAATGGGTGGGGGGCAGGGACAGTGATTTTTGTCACTATTTGTCTCTCCCTTCCCTTGGAAAAGCTAAAGGTTGGACCATATTTCTTATGAAATTAATTCTGGTCAATTTCTGATAGAATTTCTTCCTTGTCTGAGAAGGACCATTGATAATTTGGAAAAATCAATCAACACAAAGTATCTATTGTCTTTAATTTTATATATATATATATATATATATATATATATATGTAATCGTCAGGCCTGACAATTGCATCTAGCATGAAACAGACTGTCGCCTCTAAGTGTTGACTTTTATGTTCACTTTTATATTTACAAACGCTTTATCTCTGATCATTATTTACATTATTCGGACTGTTGTCCTCATCTTTGTCGCCATATTTATCACAACATTTTGGCTGTTGTACACTCCAGCCTTCTTCAGGTGGTTGGAATGTCGAACTGAACCCTTTATTTCGCTCACTGGGGTAGACTGTTCTAGTTCCACGTGCCATGTTTGATGGATGTCCGTTATCAGTTATCTCCTGTTAATTTTCCCTCTGAAAGTTCTCCACGGGTTCAGTTCAAAATTCCAACCACCTGAAGAAGGCCGGAGCATACAACAGCCGAAACGTTGTGATAAATATGGCGACAAAGATGAGGACAACAGTCCGAATAATGTAAATAATGATCATAATACCTCATCTCAGAAATATAGACAGACTCTATCTCTGATATCACTTTATCCCATAAATATAGCACATCTTAAGACATATATATATATATATATATAATTTTGGGCAACAGCCTTTCTTTTAGACATCTTTTGTTAAATGTAACAGACAAGGGAAATTTTATTTTTTTTTTTTAGTTTTTTCAGCATTCTTCCATTTTTTTTTTTTCATTTAGTGGGAATAAGGGAATGCAAAAATTGCCCATTGTCATAAGTTATTTCAAAGGGGATTTGTTTTAAGTATTGTTAATTTTTCTTCATGTTTTAACTGCTTAAGATGTATTTTTTGTACTATTATAAATACTAATCAAGTATTTACTCTGAGTCTTTGCATGTTCAGTGCGTCTGGAATTCAAGCGAGCATCTTTGTATTTTTATTTTTGCTGTCATCAAGAACTGTTTACGTTTTATATAGTTTCTTTATCAATGTATTTTCTATTCCTTGTGCTGTGGGGGTAAAATCATGACCAGAATTTTGTTTTAACAAATATATAAAAACTAGTAGTACCTGTGAAAATTTCACAGTATTTCTGTTTTAGTTTTACTTTCTTTTTCTCACCGAATTCAAATGGTGTCCCTGTATGCCTTTTCCATCTTTCCTCATGATCAAAATGGAATAGTCCATTATTTATGAGGTATTGGCAGGGGTGTAACATATGTTTGAACTAAGGAACCAGGGGAGGGACAAGAAGTATAATATACTTGTATACAACTATAAGTGTACTAGACTTGCAATCCCTTGGAAGTAGGTTTAATTCTTGCTGAATGTACTGAAATACAGCCTTGAGTCAGTCTATTTGAACAAATAAGAAAATGAGACATGGTGTTGTCTGGCTCAGTAGAGTTAATATCCATTATTAATGTAATTAATATTAGTTCAATTGTCTGAACAAAATTTGAAATATGAAAAGGCTTAGTTCACTCTTACCTATAATTTTGATTTGGCATCAAATGTCCACCTATTATCAAGTATGGTATTCAATTATCTGATCTTTAGTTTCTTTTACAGATGCTAAAACAATGGCAAGTTTAAATAAGTCTTTTGCTGTTTTTACCAGTTTTAGTGATATTCAATCAAGTAAAAGGAAAAATTTGTCATTTCTAAATTTTGATTTTTCTTTACAGTTTTGAAACATGGGGCTTAATTTTATCTTTATAATTTATATAAATAAACATATCTCTGATATCTTTTTTTTCTTTCATGTGAGATTAGTATACACTTGGAAAAGTGAGGTCAGATATAAAATGACTTTTTCTAGGATCTATAAAAGCTTCTTGAAAACAGTATGCAGATTGTAGCTAATGCAATATCTCTTCAGGATATAGGTGACCATGCCGCTCAACAGATTATTTTATCTGTGAAATACCATGATTTCTTGGTATGATTACCCACTGACTTCTCCATTTTTTAATTCAGAATTGTCTTTCTTTGAGATAGCCTACTGTCTAAAGCTTGAAACTTCAATCTCTCATGCTATTTAATCCATAACTGGGGAGAGAACAGATGTATTCATGCCTTTCCCAAGGATGCTTGTGTTAACTTGAACACAAGTGATGGTAAACTTTCAAGAGTCTACTTAGTTAAGGACTTAGTCCTTTATATTTTCAAAGTAAAAAACAAAACAGTCCCTGGCTTCTTTTGGGGGTGAATCACATGTTTAAAAATTGAAGGATTGATTTATCTATCTGACTGCATTAACAAAAATAGCTTTCTTTTTAAGATTGCAAATAGACTGAAACAACTTTTGAATAGCAGAATTGTGCTCCTATAATAGGTGAGAACATGGTATTGCATTAACCCTTTAGCCTTTCTTGGCTGACAAAAGTTGAAATGTTAATCAATAGACATACAGGTCAACAGAAGTTTGATTCTATATAGACAGACAATTACATCTCTATTGAGACAGACTGCAAGAATGAGTTTTTAACTGCTTGTGCCTCAGCAGGTAAGGTAGTTATAGGAGAGTGGTTTCCTAAAATAATCTCACAACCCCCTATATTTTTTTTTTCTGTCATGGCAGCTTTGTGCTGAGATTTTTGTCATTTGGAATTTCTACCTAAATTTCTGGGATGGGCAAATAGTTAACCATGAAACTGAGGTAAAAAGCATTATGAAAGTGTCAAAATAGGTTTTAATACCAGAAATACTTTGTAAAAAATTATTACCAGAAATAAATTTTTGAAATAAGAAAATATTACCAGCAATATATTTTTGAAATAAGAAAAAAAAATATTACCAGCAATATATTTTTGACATAAAAAAAAATTATTACCAGCAATATATTTTTGATATAAAAAAAAATTATTACCAGCAATATATTTTTGAAATAAAAAAAAAAAAATTACCGGCTATAGATGTTTTAAAATAATATTACCAGCTATAGATGTTTTAAAATAATATTACTCGCTATACATTTTTGAGGAAAAAAATATTACCAGAAATAGATTTTTGATAAAACAAAATATTACCAGGAAAAAAAAAAAAAAAGTTGTTGGCATTAAATAACCCATTGAGGTTGATATACTGTAAAACACAACAAACCAAGCCATTTCACACTGCCCAACCCAGGGATGGACTCGGTGGAAACAGGCAAGCAAAACCTAAGCAGTACTATAAGAACTAGATGTATCTCTTCTGAAACACCTTTCCCTGTTGGTTACTCAGATCAATATAAGGAAAGTCAGAGGGCACAATGGCCAAAACATTGGTAACAACAACAATGAAGACAATAGTCCAAATATCAATAGTGTAAATGAGATATTTCAAAGGCAGAAAAGGGCATGCATCTACTTTCTCTGTGCTCTAAGGGCCTTTGTGCAAAGTGAACCTGAAACTGCTTCAGCCAGGATTTGAACTGTGTTGATTCTTTCTTGATTCCATGCCAGTAACCATTACACCACTGGTATCTTACTTCATCAACTGAAATAATCCTGCATCACATGCCAAACAAAATGAACCACCCAGACAAGGTCTGTGTTATAGATGCAACTGTACGAATCTTTTTCTTTTATGGCCAGTTGTGAACATCACAATGGCTTAATAAACTCCTGTTTGTATTACAAGCAAGGAGTTTTGGCAGCCTTCTAGCTATATGAGTATGAATTTTGCATCCCAGTATCTTCAGAACTACTTTTCCGTAAGCTTTATTCATATATATCATCATACAAGATAATTTGTTTAATATAATGTGACTAAAAGAATAGTGCTCGAAATTGATCTATCATAGGTAGACCTCACAAAAACAACCTGAAGAGAAGAAAATTAAGGAACACTTGTCTGAAAATTCTCAATGGAATAAGATATTCCAGAAGAGATACTTAGGATTACACTGCCAGATGTTGGTTACTGCTAATTTGTATAACTTGATTGCTGATAATCCTCATCTTCCTGCTATTCAACACAAAAGTATGTCTTAAGTGTATTTTCCAAAACAGATTTCCTTTTGGTGATGTTTTAAACAATCAACTCTTTCTCCAAAGGCCATCTTCAGATGATTATAGGTTATTTTTATTTCTTTTTTTTGGGGGTCAGGGGAGAAATTTTGTTTTAACATTTCTTGAAGATTGAATGTAAATAATGTAAATAATTTCTTGAAGACTTTCATTAAATCTTAACAATTTTTAATCTTATATTAACTGATAATTATCCCAGGGTATGATGATAAACTACATCCAGCAGCAAGGCCTCTGATCAGGAGTTTTTGAGGAGTGGGAACCACTTAATTGCTGTTGTTCCCAGACCCCCCCTCCCAACTCAGGGTGGTAGCACTTGTAAGGGTCCCAGCAATGGGCAAATAGTGAACTCTCAAATAAAAAATTAAAACAAAACTCTTTAAAAGTATAAAAATACATTTCTATAGTAAAATTTCATTCATTTTATAGGATCACCAACAATACATTTTATAGCAAAATCAGCAAAAATACATTTAATCTTTTCCATGGCTGTATAATGTGCTTCTTTGAATAGTGACATAGAAATGCAAATCTTTCCCTGATTTCAACTTTGGTTGATCATTGATGCACTTCATGGTGGAGATGCTCTAAAGCACATAGTATCTAATGATACTTTTCCCTGCCAAGGAGGACACAGGCTCAAATCCTGCTGGAGAACACATATTTTTCTTTAATAAGATTTCTCAAATATTCAGGCCAGTAGACAAAAAATAAATATACTGTTTAATAGTGTCTACTCAAATATGGATATCCACTAGAAATAATGTTTAAGTGATTTTTATATATATATATATATACATATATATAACACACACACACACATACAATGGGTTTTAAAAACAAGCTGCTTTATAAATCTAACTTGACTTTCTTGTACCTTTTTATAAAAATTACTTGACACAAAAAAAAGTTATCGTTTTTTTTTTTTGTTTTTTTTAATCAAAATTCTTGGAAATGATTTTTTTTTTCCTTTAGAACATTAACTCTATGGGTACTATGCATATGAGGGTGACATTTTTAAAAATTAAAAAAAATAGGAAGATTTTTTTTTCCCTACAAATGTAAACCAAATTTATTTTTAAAATGAAGGAATAAAACCTATTGCTTTATGAAAGTTAAGCGTGAAAGTTTTTTTCTAGTCATTTTAACATTTTAGAAGAATCTTCTATTTCAACTTTCTATTCCTTTGGTATTTGATATTAAAGATATTTTCTTTTTGACATGGGTTGTAATTAAATGTCACCAATCTTTTGTAGTTTTCAGCTGAATAGTTATAAAAAAAAATAATTAAGTCTTTCTTTTTTTTTCTTCCCTTCTGCATCACCTCTCTCCCTCACCCCTTCCTATTCTTTTTTTTTTCTTTGTCTCTCTTCCTTTACCACTTTTCTCTCCCCGTCTTTTCTCCCTCTCCTCTTCCACCTCTCTTTTCTCCCTCTCCTCTTCCACCTCTCTTTTCTCCCTCTCCTCTTCCACCTCTCTTTTCTCCCTCTCCTCTTCCACCTCTCTTTTCTCCCTCTCCTCTTCCACCTCTCTTTTCTCCCTCCTTTTCTCTTCCACCTCTCTTTTCTCCCTCCTTTTCTCTTCCACCTCTCTTTTCTCCCTCCTTTTCTCTTCCACCTCTCTTTTCTCCCTCCTTTTCTCTTCCACCTCTCTTTTCTCCCTCCTTTTCTCTTCCACCTCCTTTTCTCCCTCCTTTTCTTTTCTCCCTCTTTTTCCCTCCTTTTCTCTTCCACCTCTTTTCTCCCTCCTTTTCTCTTCCACCTCTCTTTTCTCCCTCCTTTTCTCCCTTTTCTCTTCCACCCTCTCTTTTCTCCCTCCTTTTCTCTTCCACCTCTCTTTTCTCCCTCCTTTTCTCTTCCACCTCTCTTTTCTCCCTCCTTTTCTCTTCCACCTCTCTTTTCTCCCTCCTTTTCTCTCCCCCTCTTTTCTCCCTCCTTTTTCTTCCCTTTTCTCCCTCCTTTTCTCTTCCCTCTCTTTTCTCCCTCCTTTTCTCTTCAACCTCTCTTTTCTCCCTCCTTTTCTCTTCAACCTCTCTTTTCTCCCTCCTTTTCTCTTCAACCTCTCTTTTCTCCCTCCTTTCCTCTTCAACCTCTCTTTTCTCCCTCCTTTCCTCTTCAACCTCTCTTTTCTCCCTCCTTTCCTCTTCAACCTCTCTTTTCTCCTCCTTTCCTCTTCAACCTCTCTTTTCTCCCTCCTTTCCTCTTCAACCTCTCTTTTCTCCTCCTTTCCTCTTCAACCTCTCTTTTCTCCCTCCTTTCCTCTTCAACCTCTCTTTTCTCCCTCCTTTCCTCTTCAACCTCTCTTTTCTCCCTCCTTTCCTCTTCAACCTCTCTTTTCTCCCTCCTTTCCTCTTCAACCTCTCTTTTCTCCCTCCTTTCCTCTTCAACCTCTCTTTTCTCCCTCCTTTCCTCTTCAACCTCTCTTTTCTCCCTCCTTTCCTCTTCAACCTCTCTTTTTCTTGCCTTTCTCTCTCTCTTCACCCCCTTTATACTATACCCTATATAGTTTCTTTGTTATACAAAACTACAAATTAGCTGTTTTGTCATGAACCACAGATTTTTCTCTTTTATGTTATTCTTTGCTAAGTTCATTAATGGTCAACATGGTCAACATACTTATATCAAATATATCAATTTTCATTCAACCAGAAAAAATGGCTAGAATAGGGTGTTAATCAACCAATCACTTCCTCCCAAAGTAAACCCCCATCTTTTGCCTATAAAAAAAATGTAAAGTTGGAATGTGTGACCAGTGGCTCTGTTTGTGGTTTAAATATAAAGAGTCAAATTTCAGACTGGATTTTTTTTGTTTGAATTGGCAATATCTTAATGACACATTCTGCAACAAAATAGGAAATGACAAGATTTTTCAGTGAATATATGAAGGGATATTTGTATATCCAGGAAAAGGAAACTATAGATGAATGCCATAAAAGTAAAATGATTCTTTTAATGGGGACTTAAATTACTGAGGTAATAGGTGCATTTGTTCTCTCTCTCTCTGTATGTGCGTGTATATATATATATATATATATATATAATGAACAATTTTAGGGGAAATAAGCATGAAAAAGTGGAAAGTTTTCATGTGACACTTCATCCTTTAAGACTTCATCAGACTAAATTTATATTACATATATTTCTATTACTTAAACATTATTTTTAGTGGATACTCCTATTTGAGTAGAATCTCTGTTTGTTTATTTATTGCATAAACAGTTTATTTATTTCCCTCTACCAGCCTGAATATTCAAGAAATCTTATTAGAGAAAAATATGTACTCTCCAACAGGAGTTAAAACTGCATTCCCCTAGGGAAAACCCGTCATTAGATTTGAACTTTGGACCTCTCACACATGGAGTACATCAGTGGCCAAGCAAAGTAATAAAAATCTGTTGGATTAATAAATAAATAAAAAAATCAATCACTTTCTTTAATTAATATATATATATATATATATATATATATATATATAAACAAAGCCACAATGTGCTAACCGTATTCGGAAATTAATAACATCCCTACCACACACTGACATACACAGAACACACACACTCAATTAAGCTGAAAAAAAATGAATTGATAATGGCTAAAGGTATAGCCAAAAGTGCTCGGAAATATAAAACATTTGGACAGTTCTTACACACCCTTTGTCCAGAAAAGAAAGCTCTTGTTAGAACACAAGAAAAATTAAATAAAAAGCTTAACCATAGTACCTTGTCTGTCATTTTTAATGAAACATGGATATATATATATATATATATATATATATATATATAAAAAATTTATTCTTGGATTTTTTTTTAATGCTTGAGTCTAATAAATAGAAAAGACATTTCAATGTAACTGAAGTAGTACAATTTGTAGAAATACCATATAAAATAACATTTATAACTCCTTTTCTTTAATATTAGTTGAAGAGAGAAAATTTAGGAACAGTTTCCTGGACATTCTTAATAGAGAAAGATATTCTGTAAGGAATACTTAGGATTATACAGCCAGATGTTGATTACTGTTAATTTGCTAAACCTAAATTAACTTGATTGATGATAATCTGCATCTTCCTACTATTCAATACAGAAGTGTCATAAGAGTATTTTCCAAAACAGATTTCTATTCCTTTTGGCTATGTTTTGAATAATCTATTCTCAAGGGCCTTGTATCAGTCAAAACATATGTAGGTCTCAAGAATTGCAGAGTCACAGGCCACAAAAGAATCAACACATTGCCCATGAACGGCAAGACCAATTACTCCTCCCAATTCAAACTGCTAGCTTCTCAAAATTAAGAGTTTACATACACCCAAGACACCCAATAAATATAATTAAAATAAAAATATAAATACAAATTTGCATAAGCTGTTAATCTCTCTATGAAAGAGAATTAGAAACAAGTTTTTCTGTTTTTTTTCGGCCATTTTTGGCAGGGAACAACACATGGTAAATTCAGTTGGTAAAAGCTGCTCCTGTTTTCTTTGCTACAGGCCCACAATCTGATCCCCTCTAAAATGCATAAAAAATTAAACAAAAGAAGAACATATGTATCACCATGTTATGAAACCTGTTTGAACTGGACTCTTTTGCCACACTGAACTTTGTGTCACTGCCTAAATCTCATACAACAGGAGTAGATATGTTCCCCTTTTTGCCCAGTTCACACTCCTCACTGGTTTTTGGAACAGGAGTAGAGGTTTATCCCTTGTTTCCTGCTTAGGATTGGGCTTCTGAGTCATTAAGTTTGTTCATTCTCTTTCACTCCCAGTATCTCTTTGCATCTGGGTGAGTTGATATTAAAAAAAAAAAAAAGTAGAAAGTGCTCTATCCATTCCCGCTAACCTATGGGTTAAATAATAGGACTTGTATCTGAAAATTCTTCAAAAATTATTAATGCCATATTCACTTGCAAAAAAAGAATATTCTTACAATCACAAAATATGTTCCAGTCATGGCTGTTAAATAAGATAAGTAATGCTTTATACACTGACAGAAAATAAAATTTTAACAACCTTAAGGACAATGCCAATTGTCCATATAAGTACATGAGTACTTAGTAACACACATACCAGTGCACAAATAAATAGTTCACAAAGGGTTGATAAGCTATAAAAAAACAAACAAATCAATCATAATAGTGCAGAGGTATGTGTGTTATTACATCAAAAGATGGTTTTGTAAACTTTAACAGAATATCTACTGCCTTTTAGGATTCATATACAGTACTCATATGTAAATTAGCATTGTTGTTTTGGTTGTTATTTTCTGTCAGTGTATAAGACATTCCTCCCCACCCATTCAACAGCCATGATCAAAAAATATCATGACGTAACTTGGCTGTGTATATATGCATGCATTCATGTATTACATTTACTAAGAAGGAACATTTACCTATTTGCATTAAGTTGCTGCAAAAATGCTTTAAGAAATAGTAATGCTGGAACAACATTAAAAATTAATTTTATACATGATGATCCTTTGCGCATCAATTTGTTTCTTTGCCTGTAAGCATTATTTTAAAAGCATCAGTAAGACATCATCTCTTTTGAAATATTCCTGTTGTTGTTATCTAAGGTTTCGCTTTTAGAATTTTGAGTTCTCCAAAAGATTCACCTCCCATTTAGTGCATGGGTGTATATGCATGTGGGGTGGGGGGGAGGTTATGCTTCTATGATAAGCCTTTTAAGTTTTATTAATTCTATATCAACTCTGAGAAATTTTATCTTTTATTTTTGTGAGGAAATGCTAAAACACATTAATAAAATAGGTTTGTTTTGTTCAATCGATTGTTAGAACCCTGTTGTATTTTATACAGTTATCGGAAACAAATAGAATAAAAAATGGTGTAGAATAAAAAATACTCTATTAAATTACTTTTATTTAATTTTCAGAGTTTTTCTATTCACTGATATATAAACAACAAAACCTCTTCCAAAAGCACATTATATTCATTTGCATTTCAACATTATTAGATTAAATTTGTAACATTTTCTGAACTTTTTTTTTTTTTTTTTTACTGCCTTCAGTCACTGAGATCCTCTGTTATCCAAATTATAAGCGTCTTGAAAGATTACATTTGATATAAACCCTATAAAACCAGGTATTAGCCAAAGACACAGTTAAGATATAACATTCGTGCCAACTTTGCTTTTAATCATATTTTATTTACATTCGGTACTATTATCCTTGTTTGGTATCCAAGTCTCTCTTGTATTGTGTATGAAACACTTCTCTTCAGTTAATGAGTTCAAACTAATAAAAACAAGACTAACACATTTTTATTTTTTTTTTTATTTTTAATTATATCTCCAACATTATTCAAGTGCTCAGTTCTCTTTCCATTATAGCTGCTGTTGTTAACATAATGTTTCATTTCAGCAAAGAGGTTCATATGAACAATGATGGATATGTTAATGACACTTAGTTATAGATATTACATATATTTTTCTTGTTTTGTTGACTAATAAAGTTCAATCTGGTGTTTCTGCTAAATTGTTTGTATTTTCGTGTAATGACAAATATTGGAAAATGTCACAAAGAAAATGAGATATTAAATGAAATATTTACTGTAAGTAAATTTGACCAAAATAAAACAAGGGGAAAAATATTGTAGGAAAGGGAAAGTGTTTTTATTTTGTTTTTTAGAAATGTAACCATAAAACTGAGAATACCACAGACAAAAGATACAAACTCCTTGGGAAGTTGTAGGGGTGAAAAATAATTCATTACCCACAAGGCCATAAAGATGCTTCTTATCATCTGTTTCCAGCAGAGTTGGTAGACTTGGTAGAGTTCAAAAGCATCTTCATAGCCTTGTGGGTGTTGAATTATTTTCCACTCTACAACTTCCCAAGAACTGTTGTGTCAAGAAAAAAAAACAGCTAAGAGGATATTTCCAGATCACTACATGTTTAACCTCTTTAAATCTAGGATTAATCATTATCTTTCCTACATATCCTCTTAAATTACACTTCCTACTACCTCCACTTATATGCAACAACCTTAATCAGTAACCATCTACCTTCAGTGGCTCGGGCACCATGTACTGGGTGAACAATTAGTAAAAAAAAAAAAAATAAATCTTTATTAATGTTATACTGTACCTATGTACTATAATGGGTATGCCCTAATTCCTATAAATACAATGAGATATACACTATGTTGATTCACTTGTGATTCATCTTTATTCACTTCTAGCTCACTACTAACAGTTGATTACTTACTATATGCTGCAGGCGAATCTTATGTTGTTTCTGTTATAAATATTATCGTTCATTTCCAACCTTCGTTTCGGTTATTCTTATCTAGTAACCTTTTCCTAGGTTACACTAATTACTAATCTCTTCTTCATTTGTGAGAAAATTGTCGAGCATTCACTGCCATATAAGAAGCTATAACATAGCAGTTCAACACTCTTTTCTTTGTTTCTCATGAAATATTCCTGTGTTTTAATACTCTACTTAGTTTCTGGAAGACGTCTTTCACTATTTTAATGCACCTTCACATTTCTGTGACCTGTTTCATCGACCCATGTAGAAACAATAAAAAAAAAAAATTACTAGTCTCCTATCAAGATGAACAATGGGTATAAATCCTTTTTTATAATTAAAAAGCATTAAATGTTTTCATTCTGTTTTTGTTTTTTTTTTCTCTCATTTGGATATGCAGATGGTGTAATGGATAGTGGCTCAAAATGAGAAATTGGAGAGCCAAGTTCAAATTTCGGTTGAGTTTATTACCTACACTTACTTGCAAATATCCTTGGGAAAGATATAAATCCAACTCTTCTCCTCCCACCTATGAGTTAAATAGTAGAACTTGTATCTGGAAAAAAATCATTATCCCCCAAAAATTGTGGTGAGAAGGAGAAGTACCAGGAAGGGGAAAAAAGTCAAATAACTGTGTCCTGACCCCCCAAAAATAAGAGGTATTCAGCAAAATTTCATGGGAAAATTATTTTGGAAGTGTTGTAATGGAATATCCCACTCTCTCTATCACTTATTGTGGACTGACTATATCGGTAGATATATTAAGCACAGGATATACCTGGCAGATCTTCTTTGGGAATTAATTGGTGATTCATCTCCAGCTATGCTGGTCGAACTCTCTGCCTTCAGGCAGAAAGGAGTCTAGATGAGACTACGCCAAAGGGCAGTCTCCCCTCTGGGGTGGTAGACCCTGGCCCTGTTTATACGGGGTCTACGGGGAACTTTTGCCCAAGCGTATGGGCTCGGTTTTGCCCTGCATTAAAAAAACAGCCTTGTGCCACATTCTGCCTTGAGGGGAGGTAAGGTAAATAACCTTGCTTCAGGAATTAC
The DNA here is from genome assembly GCA_903632075.3 of Acanthosepion pharaonis. Taxonomy (NCBI): domain Eukaryota; kingdom Metazoa; phylum Mollusca; class Cephalopoda; order Sepiida; family Sepiidae; genus Acanthosepion; species Acanthosepion pharaonis. The sequence continues at coordinate 3,397,995 of CAHIKZ030003966.1, forward strand.
TAGCTTGCTAACTGATTCCCTGTCTTTCAGTAGTGTATTCTCTTTTACAGTAAAGCTCTTTCTTTCATCTATGCCCATTTTGCTGTTCTTTTCACTTGAGTACCACCTTTGTCTGTTTGTAACCTTCTTTAAGGATACAACAAATTGTTAATGCAATATTCACTTGCAAAAAAAAAAAAAAGATTTTTACCATTCAAAAAATGTTTCAACTTTAAATAATCCACAAAGGGTTGATAAGTCATAAAAAACAAATCAATCTCTCATTTTTCATCTCTCATGCATATATATTGTTTTCCAACATAGTCTTTATAAAATTATATCTGATGTCTTCAATGTGCTTAATTACTTGTTTTTTGGAAACACTGTAATAAGTTTTTGATAGTGCCATCTGTGCTGAATATATTTAGTTTCAGAACTTTTTGACTACCAGATGCTTTGTGCAACCAAACATCCATGTTAAACACACCTGGAATCATTAAAATTTCATGAACACTCACATTGGAACGATCAAAACAGTTATTCTTGGTTCTTTCTATGCTATTACAAGATCTGTTTTTAATTTGTCATACATTAGGAGGAAACCAGATGATTTCAAGATAGCAGTGGTTTTGGGTTATAATATTTTTGTCATATAAATGGAGGACTGTTTATTTAAGAAAACAATAGTAGATAGTTTAATATGAATTTCATGCTGAAAAAAAAATAACATGAGATTTTTCATTCACTCTATTGTAATTACTCAACTGAAAAACAGTCGTGGGTATGATGATAAATTACATCTGCATCCTCGGTAAGACAATAAACTATATCCAACAACAAGGTCTTTGATCAAGAGGTTTTGAGGCGCATGGAGCCACCTCTCAATTACTTGTGTTCCCAGGTTCACCCTGACCCAAGGTGGTAGCACCTGTTAGGGTCCCAGTTATGGTCAAATAGTTAACCCCACCCAAAAGAGGTTAAAACACTATGAAAGTATAAAAATAGGTTTTAATACCAGCAATACATTAAAAAAAAATATTACCAACAATACATTTTTGGGAAAACAAATATCCCCAGCAATAAAAATCATGTCTGCATTAAATAACCCATTAATGTTAATAAGCCATAAACCAAGCCAAGCCAAACCAATCAACTGAAAAAAAAATGGTTAACTTTTTTCATCAAATAGTTTTCTGATTCAACAGATCATGGTTTAACTTTCTTGCAATATCTTTGTAATTTAGTAAGTATGTTGCAGGACCCTAACATGTTTATGTAGAAATAAGTCATCATTATGTTGTAGGTATCATCTCTTTGGTTGTGAAATTTATAGATATTTTATATTAAATATTTATGGGCTTCTGGAATATTTATCCTGCAAACAATATTGACAGACTCGATATGAATCCGGGTAAGAATAAGAAGCACAAAAGCATGAATATAAAACAAATGACAATACATGTTATTAACAAAAGGAATTACATGTGTACACAATTATAATGAAAAGAACATTAAAACTAGCTATAAGAATGTGCTTGTGCATGATAGATGTGTGTGTGAGAGAGAGAGTTCAAAAGTCAACAGAGGACCAAAGAAGTGAATGTGCCCTGTTGGTGGTATTCTTTATCTATGTCTATTACATGTGGAAGCAAGAGTTAAAGAGTGAAAATATGATTGCCTTTTTATAGACACCTCCTAACAGGCATTTTGGCAAAGTCAAATAGGATGACACAAGTATTCATTCTAATCTCTGATTTTTAGAATCATTAAAGTTTCCTACCCACACATCCACCTCCACTCCCGCAACAAAAAAAATAAAAGAAATAAAAAAAAATAAATAAAAAATAATACTTTAGACTAGGGATTTAATGAATATTAGATAAAAGGGAAACTGTTCAGCAGATAATCTTTTTTTTTCTTTTAGATAATCCATTTTCTTAAAAATGGATTGTTTTTCAGGCTGTTCAACATTGAGGAATAACAAAGATTCTTAATAGTAACCAATGTGCCAATTCCTTGTTCTCATGACTTCAGTATGTTTTATGACTTGGTAAAGTCTTGAATGTATGAGTGCTTCTTGAACAGAAATTCCTTTCCTTGGTGACCCACTTTATGCTTGTTCTTACTTTCTTAAACTGTCTTTCTAATAATAATCACTAATTTCTCACTCTTAACAGCATTTTAAACTTATAGAATGTACTTTTACATGTACTGGAATTGTATTGATCTGTATCTCGTATTTTCTTCAATAAATGTTATCATTAAACCATAAAATAATGTATCAACTGAATATTTCTTCTTTTTCTTTTCCAGGTGAGTATTTTATTGATTTGAATTTAACAAACTCATTCAAATATCTTGACAAGAAAAGGTAAGAATTTGTTTCTTGAATTAAATCAATTCTGATAAAAAGGAAAGAAATAAAATAAAATGATTGAAAACAACTTAGACTAAAATAAAATTTTTTTAAAAATCTATTTAGCCTGGTGGATTTTTGTGCTGTTCAAAAATACTTATTTTATTTACACCTATCTACCTAAGGACTACAAATTTTTTTTAATGATAATGTTGTCTGCTTTAGTGTTGGATTTTAATGTCTTTAATTTTAACCACTTTAACTGAACACTTAATTCAGCCAACTTTTTAAGTTGTAGTAAATAACTCTTTCCATTCTAACAAGGTACTGATTTTGTTTGTTACAAATGCATAATTAACTTGCTTTAAGGCTTATCAATTACTAAAACAATGATCACCTAACAATTTCATAGCCTTTTCTGTCTGAGATTACATAACCAATGTTTTTTTACAATGTCTTTGCATTTACTCCCCACCCACAAAAAGTATTTCTTGAGTAACACCCTCACAAAGTCACTGAAATTTGATTTTAAAGTACATTTCAAATAAACTGTAACTAGATTTGTCTATCATTGTCAATTTCTTGTGTGGCTGGCAACATTGATATATTTATTCTTTTTTTTTTTTCCCAAGATGCCTCTTTTCAAGATTTTTTTTAATCATTTTGTCCCAAGCAAGGCAGTAAAGCCACTAAGACATGGGGGTTACTGAGTGTGTAAGAATGAAAAAAAAAAAGAAAAAACATTATTAAGAAGTGAAAACCATAAGAGAAATCAAAATGACAGTGGATAATGATTGATATTGCATTTAAATTTTTAAAGATCAAACTTGGCTGGAAAGCAAGAAGCCGGAAGAAAGTTCCATGTGCGAGAGAAAAAACTGTTAGCCTAGAAGTTACGGTTACATCTTGCCAAGTCAGCTGTAAATTGAAGAGATTTTGTTGCCAACCTAGTACTGCTCTTAAATTCATGAAGTATTGTTAACATACAAAAAATTAATATTTATTTTGAAAAATACAAAAATGTGGCCAAGGTCAAAAGTGGGGATGGGGGAAGGCTGGTTTTCAATCTGTCTTATCTGAAACTTAACTAGGCATGATTACTGAACCAAATATACCACAGTATTCTTTATGCCAAAACAACACATTCTTACTACAGCCACCATAATACCTTAAAGTCTCTATATAGTCCTAACTAGTTTCCATATGTAAAATATTTCTGGAGGTGGGAATAAGAATAACATTTAAAAGAAACTCCAATGAATATTTACCATAGAAGAAAGTTCATCAGAACAATTATCATGAAAGTATTTATAAAAAAAGGCACAGGAAAACTGTATTACAGTGATGGGGAAAGTAACTGAAGCTGAGATGCCAGGACAGGACCAATAACATTGCAAATTTTTTTGATTCTATCAAGAATCTATACATAAATAGCAGGAACACCAGACCCTATGTGGCAGGAGTTTTGTTATATAAATGATTGTTTCCATGTTGCATATCTTTTTAGCATTGTTGTCTTTTTCTCTCTTTTTTTTTTTTTTTTTCCACTTCAGTTTATTTGAAGCCAAATATGTATAAATTAAGATGTAACATAATACCTATTTGTATAACATGTGTCTATGGCTTACGGCCACATCACATTTAAACATTGATTCTCATATGATCACCAAAGTTAAGCAACTGGCCAGTACCAAGATAGGTGACCACTTGGGAATACCAGGTGCTGTAAGCTTGTCTGTGCAAGTGGTGTAATGGATAATGGCTCAGAATTGCTAATTGGAGAACAGTTCCAATTCCTGTTGGGGTCATTTTATTTACTTGCACATAAACACCTTTGGGAAATGTACAAATCCACCTCTTCTTCCCCCAGCTATAGGTGAATTAGTAAAATTTGTATCAATAAACCTACAAAAAACTAAAAAGATTCTCACTATCTGAAAAATATTTTTCGACTTTAAATAACCTGCAATGCATTGATAAGCTGTAGAAAATGAATCAATCAATCAGATACTGAGTATCTATACAGGAATGTCTTTTAGATTTATTTATATTCACTGGAATAAACTACTGTAGCCACAAAGTGAGAAATCAGCTTATAAATTGATTGTAATATAGAATCACCCACTTTATATCCACATAAGTTTATGAAATTCTGATTAGGTATGAATCCACTTCTTGTCTCCCAGCTATGAGTTAATTAGTAAGATTTGTATCTCTAAAACATTATCTAAAAAAAATTCTTACAATCTAAAAATATTTTCTGGCTTTAAATAACCTGCAAATGGTTGATGAGCTGTAGGAAATGAATGAATCAATAACTCATGTTCAGCAAAGAAAGACTTACTTCAAAGTATTATGAGATAAGTCTATTTTTCTACACACACACACAAACACACACACACACACAGTAGAATCTATGCCTGAGGATTATTTTCCTAATTTCTATTTTATCTGTCATTTCTTTATATCTGCCTCCTCTCTTTCCTTCCTCATTTCACTCTCTCTCTCTTAATGCTTATGCTCTTTGTTTATTGATTGGCATCACTTTCTGATTGGCTGGTTACACACTGTTTACAGTGAAGAAAAACCTGAGCAGGTTGCTCAAGACTTTTCTCTGATTTTTATTTGATGGTTTCCTCACCATTGCTAATAAAGGACAAGTGTATGCAAGAGAAGAGTTAATATATTTTAAACCTACCTATCAAGCTTGTGTAAATGATTGGCAGAACAAGGGTTTAGAGAGATAGCAAAAATACAAAATTTTCTGAGCTACAAAGGACAGGAAATTGTGGAGAGCCATAATCACCCATATCCTGAAGGGAGACAGCACATATAAGAAAAAAAAATCGTAATTCAGCAAATTTGATATATGACAAGATATATTTTTCTCATATTCAATGAAAGTTAACTTTTTATATATTCATTGTTTGACTTTGTGCTTTGTCATTATTGATTGACTCTTTCTTTCCTCTTGTTTACATCTTCAGTTTGTTGTCAATCACCATGTGCATAACTAGAATCTGTTCATTATTTTGTAAGAAGCTCGTTAGGATAACACACTTGTTTAATGCATGCACATCTACTTTGGAATATTAAGTGTATCACTCTTCATTAATTTTATTGTAGGCATGCAATTAGCTATTGCACAATTAGCAAGTGTAAAAAGTTCATTTTGCAAAGAAAACAAAAATTTGGCCTACTAAAAAAAATAAATTTTAAATGATTGACATTATATGAAATAAAGGACATAAATTATTACTGACTAGAAAAGTCACAGTGAGGAGGAAAAGTTTCCAGGCAGCAGTCAAAAACTTTTTTTTTTCTGTCTTTTTTATCTCTCTTTCCCTCTTTATAATATCTCTCTCTCTTTCCCTCCTTATCATATCTCTCTCTCTCTTTCCCTCCTTATCATATCTCTCTCTCTCTTTCCCTCCTTATCATATCTCTCTCTCTCTTTCCCTCCTTATCATATCTCTCTCTCTCTTTCCCTCCTTATCATATCTCTCTCTCTCTTTCCCTCCTTATCATATCTCTCTCTCTCTTTCCCTCCTTATCACCTCTCTTCCTCTCTCTCTCTCTTTCCCTCCTTATCACCTCTCTTTCCCTCCTTATCACCTCTCTTTCCCTCCTTATCACATCTCTTTCCCTCCTTATCACATCTCTTTCCCTCCTTATCACATCTCTCTCTCTGTCTCTTTCCCTCCTTATCATATCTCTCTCTCTGTCTCTTTCCCTCTTTATCACCTCTTCATCCCCCTCCACTTTTCCTGCCATCAGTAATCCTTGCTCTAACATCTATACCATTTGAATTAGACGAGAATACCTTTACCTAAAATCGATTGTCAAGAGTTAATTCAAAGTGTGTTGGATGAAAATCTTTTAACACAAAATGCCATAAGATTCCCTGTTGATCAAAACACTTTGCTTTTTCTCTCCTCTCTGCAATTCTACCCTTTACTTCTGTCGACTTATTTTTCTAAGCAAAGCCCACATTAGTCAGCTTTGTTGTTCTATTATGATACTGACACTCTTCATCTGGTTTTGTTTTTTCATGGCAAATCTTATGTTGACTGTTGGATCCCCACAACTGAAAAACATCCGGTGATCGGCAGCAGAATGAACAAAAACTTTACATTGTTGGCCAGACCATAGTTTCCATGTTGTACTACCTTCAGGTTTTTCTGACGAGTCCCTGACAATCATTTTATGTCCTTTCTCACATTTTGTTTTTTTTTTTTAAGATTTCATTTTCTTTTCCTTTCTTTCTATTACCGTGTCTGCATTGGGTGCTTTAATTTCTTCATTGTAATCATGCCGGTGCTCAGCTATTGAAGTTCAACGAACACAAAAGTTACAATGTTCAAAAAGTGTGTCCTCAATGAACTGGGTGATTTGGTGAGCTTATGTCCTAGCAAAGCGAAAAAAGTGTCTATTGCTGTCAAGTTGAAGAATGTGACATGTGGCACCTTGACACCATCAAACTCTCTCTCACACACACACACTTACAGACTTGATCACTGTCACTCACTCTCTCGCACACTCGATCACTCACTTGCTCACTCACTCAATCTTACACACTCACTCACACATTTGCTCACTCTCATAAACCTACTCGCTCACTCACTCTCACATGCACACTCAAACATGCTTGCTTGCTCTTGCCCACACAAACACACTCGCTCACACACGCCATCACTTGCTTGCTCCCTCACACACACACTTTCTCACACACATGCTTGTTCTTTCTCTCTCATGTGCGTGCTCACTCATGCACACACATATACACACACTTGCTCTCACATCACTTGTGCTCACTCACACACACTCACACACACGCTCTCATTCACACTCGAGCTTATTTTCTTTCTCTCTCTCTCTCCACTATGCACACACACACACACACACACACACACACACAGAGTTTTTGTGACAAAAATAAGAAAGAAACAAGTCAAAATTCCGTCACTGTTACTGAAGGTTTCACCTTTTGATTTACTTCTTAGTCTCATATGGTCAAATATTGAATAGAATCGTCTACTACCTTAGCTATTCCTCTTTCATAGCAATTCAAACAAGCAGACGATAGTCTATGGGATTTGATATCAAAGAAAAAAAAAGAATCTTTGTTCTTTTCGATTAATAAGATCGACACATAAATTAACTTGCAAATATAATGGCCAAGCAATTTTGTTTTTTTCCTTTTTATCTAGATTTGGTTCTGGTGTTAGGAAGCAATAGAAAAATATTTGAAAAGATATTTAAATAGACTCTTTGTCTATAGCCATATTAATTGTGCATAATTCATTTCAGAGACACTTGTGACTGCTTGAAGCTAGATTCATTTGACTGCTTGTATGATTCAAATTTGTTTGAAGGCCATTGTTGGAATTTTTAAACATTTTCTTTTTTTTGTGTGTGTGCAAAAAATGATTTTGTATTTATCTCTTTCAAGCTCTAAACTATAAAATATTTCACTCATTTGTATGCCTGCAAAGATATTATCCATGCAATATTTTTTTTATTAAAAAAAAAAAAACAAAAAAACGTGCATTTTTTACTTGAACATTGATATATTTTTAAAGTGTTAACACAATTTCTGGATCCATCTTTTTTATTCAAGACAGTATTTTAAAAAGTAAGCAGTTTGAAATTGATGATAAAATTAACCAGGTTTTTGGTAAATATTTATGATGTTTATTTATAGATGATGGCACAAGCTTTCATGTATAATATTGTTTTTCCCCCTCCTTCAAAATTTGTGTGCATCAAAATGCATGGCAAATTATGTAGAAACAAAATATTAGGCTATTTTGTGCAATCTATGGAAATGTAAATATATTGATGTGGATATTGCTAGTGGTCCCTCTGCTGTAGAACTGTGCATTAAAGATGTTAGTGGGTATCTGCTTTGTATATTAAATGACACATAGAGCAGAAAAGTGTACAACCAGAATTGGGGACCTTGGTGGAGCTATGGATAGCGGCTCGAATTGAGGAATTGGAGAGCCAAGTTCAAATTCCAGTCAAATCCATTACATTCATTTACATGCTAATATTCTTGGGAAAGGTAAGAATCCTCTTCTCTCCTTTCCAGCTATGGGTAAATAGCAGAACAGCCTGGGTTCTATAACCCTGGATGGCAACTGGTCTACTGCAGAAAGAAATGGCAACCTACTACGGCAAAGAATCTGCCTCATCAGCCATGTATTGAAAGATATATGATTGCCTAAACATGTATTACATATGGCACATAACTGACTGATTTTTTTTCCCTATTTCTGTGTGATTGTCTTAAATATTAAGAAATCCCCTTTAAGAAAATATATTGCAGAACAAAAGAATTGTTATTTTAGAAGGCACCATTCAGTATCTAAACACTTTGTGACGTGGTATTTGAATGTTTTGGAACTTGCCCTATAAATAAAGTGCACCATATTGAACATAAAATAGGATGTGCTTGGAGTAATTTCACCCAGCAACATAAATTGTAGCAAAATCAAGACAAAAACCTAAAAACTTAAAATAGCTTTGTTAGATCAAGATTTTCATATAGATGTCATGTATACCTGTTTAGAAATATCTGAACGTTCTGCTGTATATTGATTTTCTAAGCTTAGCTTAGATGTGGCACAAGGCCGAAAGTATGGGGCACCCAGTGAAGATTGAACTCGCTATTCAGTCATAAGTGTTTTAGCGAGACAAGCTTGCTAACCATTACACCATGCCGAGGTCCCCTGTTCTGCTGAAAACAACAGCTTTCTCAGATCTAAGGTTTAAAATGGCTTAGAGCGAGTGAAGCCTATGGGTCTTGGCAAAAAAAACACCCTTTTTCAAACAAAGAACTCTACCAGATAAGAAAAACCAAATCACTTGAGGACTTTCAACAGGCGCAACAATTAAAATGGATATCACATGTAACTCTTTACTTCCTTCTCAGCATTAATTAGTTGTATTTACTGGCATTTTGTATTGTTTAACAAATTAATGTCCCAATTTAAATTACAATTTGATCTTTTACAAAAGTAATGTAAATAACAAGAACATTCTTGTAGGGATTAACCTTAATCCAAATTTAAATTTATTGCTTTGATTTTAATCCTCTTAAATTAAATTCAGTCTTCGTGGGAAGAAAGTTGTCATTGAGATTTGATTAGACCCGAATCTCAGTTGCACAACTAAAAAGAAATCATTTATAACCCATTGTACTTGGAGGTGCATACTTGTCATTGGAATATTTTGAAGTTATTAAAATAAAAGGAAAAAATTAACTCACAATGTATCTGGAAATTTTGATACATATATCTGGAGTTGTTTGATTGGGGTACATTTGGTTAAGTAAAAATGTTTAAGGGCATTTTCTTTTTATCACTGAGACACTTGTAAGTTTGACTCAAGTGGGGAAAGATAAATTTAGTACTGAGTACTCTGTATTATCTGTAAAGCTAATGAAGATAAGTCCCTTTATGATAGCTTGTGTTGTTCCTCAAAAGTTTTAGAATATTTCTTATACAGCTGCTATAACTATTTTACATTTTATTTATCTTCCAAACAATGGCTAAATATGATGGAATTAGTAAATTCTTTATGAAAAGGAGATACTTTCTTTTACAGAGGCATTTGAAACAAATTAACATTTTGACAGTATTGCTAAAAGTAAAACTTAAAAAATCACTCAAATATACTTTTCTTGGTTATGGTTTAATTAGCCATTTCCATACAGGAAAAATTTGGCACCTCTACCAGTTCAGGTTGGAATTACCTATTTAAGGAAAGCCCATTTTTTTTTTTGTTGTTGTTGGAAACCTTATAAATTTATATTGACTAGCTTCAGTTTTGTACCCAAAATGTAATGTCCTATAAAAAAATTCCTTAACCTGAAAATGTCTTTTCTTTAAACGCTTTTTCTGGACTTTTCGAGTTCACTGTTATTGCTATTTTTGATATTGACGGGAGTTTCCTTCCAAACCATTTAAGATTGTGTGAAAAGCTAACATCTTGATTATATTATTATTTTCCCTTCTAATTACATGTGCTAACCATTTTCATTTCTTCTGTTGAAACTCTTCAAGTGATATTGTTTTGACATTTTATAAAGCTTTTTATAATTCCGTGGCCTCAGTCTATCAAATTTTAAAAAGGATTGTCTTTTGTAGAGTGAGTGGCTATGGTTAAATGTAAAATGGAAATGATAGCACTGTCCAACAAAAGGAATTGGCAAAGTTTACAATAACAAGAAAAAGTACAGACCAAAAATATATATATATATATATATATATATATCGGCCTGGCAATTGCGTCTACCATGAAACAGCCTGTTGCTTCTGAGTGTTGACTTCAATGTTTACTTTTATATTTATATACACTCTCTCTGATATTGAGCACTTTATCCCATAAATATAGCACACCTTAAAATTATATTTCATCATGTATATATATATATATATATATATATAGCAAGCAACAATATACGCAAGGCAAATTAAAAGTAAAGAAACAGTAATATGATAAAAAGTTCAGTAATTAAGAATTGGGGTTGACATACAAGAATAAATTCGGATAAACGAATATAGCATTCTGATTTCAAGACGAGATAGACTGGGACTGAGTCAGATGAAGCTGAGGAACAGTTTATTTTATAAGCTAAGAAAAAAATCCCAGCATGCATTTGTGTGCTTCTCCTTATAAATTGGGGAGGGAAAAGTGTTTTGCTGTCATTCCTGGGCAGATTGGACCCAACATCTTTTTTTTAATCTGGAGGATTCATTTGCTTAAAGCCATTTTTGATCATTGATTTGAGAAAATGGTTGTATATAGGTGAAGGCTTAGACATTTCTGAATGAGTTATATGCCATACATAACCTTCATATGAAAATCTAGATCTGATAAGGCTATTTAAGAACAGGACACAGATTTTCAGAGCAATATTTTTGGTAGCATCTTCTGGTATTTTAACAGATATATCTCTAGTGCAAACTATCCTGTGTTCAGTTTCCTTACTTGTGAATATATAGCAGTTACTTCTAGAAAGATATCTGGCAGTAGAGATATTAGATTAATAAGTAAAAAAAGAGTTTGATTTAATGTCAACATTTGTCATCTTCAGAATGGAAATATAGGAAATTGTGCATATATATATATATATATATATATATATATATATATATATATATATATATATATATATTATAAAAATTAAAAAAATAAATAATACATATGATTTACTGAACAACCACTATAAAAATATTGTTTATGCTATGTACTATATAGCAATGACTGTCATTTAAATAACTTTCAGTATGTTTTAATGTAAAACAGTTTCACTTTAAGAAATCAACTAAGCTGTCAGTTTTAGATAAGTCTTAAGTATATAAAAAAGAAAAGCAGTTTCTCTAGTTCAAATGTCAACATACTTGTACTGGTAGTTTTATTCTATTTTATTTTTAACCTATTTGAAGGGAAATGTTTACTTTTGTTCTGTTTTAATCACAAATCAACTTGTTAATGAGATAAAGAGAACGTAGACATTTAAAAATGCTTCCAAGTATTTGTCTGAAACCATTCACTTACATGTTGTTCTTTTTAAAGCATTGTAAAGAAGTATTCTTTCAAATGATCATGGTTGTTTATCCAAATCAGTAGATTTTACAAGGACATTATGACTCTTAAAAAGTTCAGTATTTTCAGCATATTGTTTCGTATTGTGCTATAATTTATTTAAATAGAGTCAGTCGTCTAAATTTTATCCACAGAATTTGTTTTATGTTTGCATATCTGCTGCTAAAAAAAAATCCAGTGCTTCAGTTTTTTTAATTATCACTGGGAAAATTAATAAAGTCTAACTTAAGCGTAATCTCAGAAGTAAAATGCTGGCCTCTTTTTAGTCGAAATAGAGAAGACTAAAATAAAAATACTTGTAACTGGTTTTAGTGATTATCACATCAGACAATTCACATGATATATTGGAACTCTAGAGTAAAGATTTCATGTAGTAATGTAATCAAATTAAAACACTGAACTATGAATAAACTTTCTGTTCACAGATGCATTGAAAAATGAAAGATGAGAACAAGAGATTTTATTTTTTACTGTCAATTCATAATTTTAAAAACAAACAGTGCCATAAATTTTAATAAAATGATTAATGAAGAGAATTTGAAATCGAAACATTAAGAAAAACTCAAAAATGCCTCTGCATTTGAAGAATTTTTATTTTTTTTTCTGAAAATATCCACATTTATTTAAAACGAAGTTTTAGATTTACAGATGTAGAAAAATAATCTCCATTTATTAAAGAAAATATTTTGAGCTTCGTTTGACACAAGGCCACAAGTATGAGGCACTCAATGCTAACTAGTTATGAGCAATAAAACCAGCTTGTTAACCATTACCCTACATTGAGGTGCCAAAAATTGAGATTGGTTTTATTTCATAAAGAGTAAAAATTAAGATATATATATATATATATTACTCTACTTTATTCTAATTAAGTTTTTCCTATTTAATTTTGTAAGAGAAAATGTTTAAAGTAGTTTCATGTCTAGTGTTTTCAGTCACAATTTTGGTACCTTTTTGTAAATAATTTTGAAACTATAAAACTAAGAACTTTCAAATTCTTACCTTCATAAGAACTAATGTCAAAACAAGTCACAGTCAAATTTCAAGCATGTCAGTGCTGTAAATTATTTACACAACCTATTCAAAATTAAAAAACAAAAAATTTCTTTCTCTTAATAAAAATGTTGTGCTAAGTTATTTGCTTTCTACCTGCTGAGTGCATGGATTATTTAAAACCCAACTAACTGAAACCTGCCACTTTTTACTTTCTTTTATGAAGGAGATAAGACCTACTTTGGAACAAAATTCTACCAGAAATAGATTTAAAAAAAAATATTACCAACAATAAAAGTTTTTGTTAGAACTAAATAACCCATTGAGATTGATATGCCATAAAACCAAACCAAAAACCTACTTTGGAACACTCCCAAGAAGCCACCTTTTCCTGAATATCTAAGATTATACTTCATTTTCTACATTCCCTGTACATATTCCACTAATTGAATCTAACACTGAACAAGAAAATTTTTGTTTGTAATAATTTTCAATTTCATTGTAATTTGAGCAACACTTGTATTTTTCTTGTAGCTGTGTTTGAATCTATGCACTATGGGCTGGAGTTGCCCAGTCTTCACTTTTCTGAATTGAGAGAGATCAAAAGCATTTACACAGCCATGAGGATGATAAATCATTTTCCACCCGATAGACTCTTTCTCACAAATGAAATGTCACAAGCCTCTAACCATTGCTATTTCCATGGAAAATGTTCTGACAAACTACATTCCTTAGTTCTGACAGTTCAGACGTTAACAGCTAAGAGCTACCATGCCATGTACACAGGGGCAAAACAAAATTCATCCCCTTTGTATTCCATTAATATGAAGGAAGTTCCACTTGGGCAGCTTCTTTCTGAGAGTCACAATTTTGTGGAACAGACTCCCGAGAGGATACTTCCCCAATCACTACAATTTTAACTACTTTAGTTCTAGGTTCAACAGTTATCTATCCTAGATATCCTCATCATCAGTGCTTACTTCCTACTCCTACAACCATACAATAACTTCATGTAATAGCCCTCTACCTTGAGTGGCTCTTGGGCCTTGTATTGGGTGAATATTTTGATTAAAAAAAAAAATCTCTTCTCTTTCTAGCTAAAGGATAAATTTAGCTCTCTATTCTTAGTTGGTAACCAGTCTAAGAGAAGGAAAACTCTGAATTCCAAAAGTTGGAGAAAACCTCACGAGGTCACTCGGCTATCTTTCTTAAGAAGTCATGATTATTCTCACAGATTAAAGAAAACGTTGTGAAGAACCATGATCACTTTCAGCCCCAAAAGACACAGCAGTAAATAATGAATTAGGCTTAGGTATTGTCCCTGGTGTAAACTTTCAGTATACATCAATATATCTGACATTTTTAATCTTACATTTCATTTGGTAAGAATACTAAGAACCATACATGCAGTCATTTGGATACCTCGGCATGGTGTAATGGTTAACAAGCTTGTCTTGCTAGATCAGTTACTACTGAAAAGTGAGTTCAATCCTCACTGAGTGCCCTATACTTTCGACCTTGTGCCACATCTAAGCTATGCTTAGAAAATCATTGGGCACCTCAAGGTGGTGTAATGGTTAGCAAGCTTGTCTCGCTGGAACAATTACGATTGAGCAGTGAGTTGGCTCCTCACTGGGCGTCCCATACTTTCAACTTTGTGCCGCATCTGAGCTACGCTTGGAAAATCACTACTCCAATCCCAGTTAAATTTGTTATATTCACTTATGCAAAAATAACCTTGAACGGTATGAATCCACCACTTCTCCCCTAGCTATAGGTTAATTAGTAAAACTTTTATCACTAAATCATTATTTCAATTAAAAAAAAATTCTTATAATCTAAAAATATTTTTTGGGAATAAATAACTTGCAATGGATTGATAAGCTGTAGAAAACGAATCAATCAAATTAATTCCCTTAGATTCAAATTGATTTGGTTTAAGGAATTTGTTGGGGGTAGGGGAGTGCTTTTATTTATTTATTTTTTTTTTTATGCAATTGACCAGTTTGTTTTCTTTTTTTTAGTTATAGAACGTTGCAAGATGAAATATACATGTAATCACAGGTTAAACTAAGACCAAAAGAAAAAAAAGGGCAATTGACCTTTTGATATTAGATATTATTGTCAAAAACTGCTTTTCAAGTGATCGTATCAAAATTGACTTGAAAAAAAAAATGAAAACTGTATGCCAGGGTTGCACTGGAATCTTTCCAGAGAAGCCATTTGATAGTTATGCGTGTAATATAATCATAATACTTCTCAAATATTCAAGCAAGTGATGATCTCGCTGCCACATTTTGTTCTCCTTTCTCTTTTCTTCTTTTCAGACATTGGAACATAACATTAATCATGTCCCATTATGTGGCCAACCATAAGGTATATTTGGTCTCACAAAATGCTTCCGATGGGAAAGCTGAGCATTGTTGGCAGAAATTATTCAAGTTCCTTTTGAAGCACTTTTAGAATGGCTCTGTTTAGTAGAGGACTCAAGTTTCTGGAATCTCACGCCCTCAACTGGGAGGGACACCTACAGATATTAGTTCTATAAGTCATCTGAGATTTCAGGTAGACATATCTTTGTCTATACAGGAAGTTTATTCTGATCTTTCTCAGTTTAAGCAGATGATAATACTCTCGTGATATAGTATTCTTCAAATTTTTTTTTTAAGCTATCATAAAGTATGGTAATAAATAAGAACTTGGACTTTTGTAGTGCCAAACTATTATATATAACAAATAAGACTGTCTTTCTATTGCAATTTATAAACCTGCTTTAGTCAGCAGGTTGTTTTAATGTCCATAATCAGTTTTATTTTAAGAGTACAAGAGCTCTGTTGAGAATATAGTCAACAACTTTGTACTACATTTAACTGTGGACTCCATAATTCTTACCATGGGGTTGTATATGTGTTGTCAGGGCTTCCGCTTTTTTTTCTTTTTACTAAAGCTCACCGGATACAATGCTCAAGAGCCAGTCTCTATATTTTTTAAATCATTTCACCCCATGCAAAACAACAAAGTCACTAAGGCACAAGGTACTGAGTGTTGAGAATATGAGAAAATAAACCTATTAAGGAGGTAGAAGAATAAAAGATCATGAATTAAGAAACCAGATGATAACAATTTACATTACATTTAAATTTTTGATGTTCAAAGTTGATTGAGAAGCAAAAAGCCAGAAAGGAGTTCTGCAAGCGAGAAGTGCTATACAAGAAACTGTTAGCATAGAACTTTCAGTTACACCTAACCATTTCAACAGTAAAATGATTTTGAATTCAGTGTTGTCCTTCTAGAGTAGTTGTCAACCATATCTAGAAAGCTGTTCTACTATTTAACCCATAGCTGGGGAGAAAAGAAATGGGTTGAATATTAGTTATTTTAACATGGTTTTTGCAATAACTTTCATCCTTATCTTCAAATTAACTCCAGATTACAGGCACATCACATTTAAACACTGGTTTCCATACAATCAAAGTTAAGCAACATTGAGCCTGGTCAGTACCTAGATGGGTGACCACTTGTAAGCTTGAATGTGCAGGTGATGTAATGGATAATGGTTCAGAATTGTTAATTGGAGATCCAAGTTCCAATTCCAGTTGGATTAGCTATATTCACTTACAGGCAAATGCTCTTGGGAAGGATATGAATCCACTTCTTCTCCCCTAAGCTATGGCTTAATTAGCAAGACTTGTATTACTGAAACATTATTATCTCAAAAATAAAAAATACGGACAAAATATTTAGATTTCAGCTCATAGAGGTTGATGTACTGCTAAATAAAAATGACCAACCAAACAAATCTTCTCTTTCAGTGATTGTGGCATGCCTGTTATGAGAGATTAGTCAAGGTATCTAACAGGTTAACAGTTCAGGGAGAACTGAAGTCATGCCTTTCTGTATTAATACAAAAGTAACATTAACATTCTTGGTCAGAGCTAAATTGTTTGTAATAATTAAATTTTATTTCTTTATGATAGCAGGTATTCCGCCTGACATCTCCAACAGGATGAAGATGGCATTATTGAATCAATGACTCAAATTAATCATCTACCTCTATTAATTCTTAATGACCAAACTGTTATCTGCACAAACTGAAAATTCTTAAATGAAATATAATTTTAAACCACAAGAAATGTTGCTTTTGTTCTGTTTTTAAATATACTATAATATCAGAGAATGGGTTCTGTTATTTTATATTAAGCTAATACTTTCTTTATATTGTCCCAAATTTATTATTCATTTAAATATGATTGTATTTCCTATTATTGAAGATGCCATTTTTTTTCTTAAAATAACTCCCAAAAATGTACATCTGCAAGTTAAAGGTTGCATTGCTCATGGGTATTAAAATTCAAACGTATTTTCTTACTTTACGTTAAGATGAAAGCTAAAAAAAAAAAAAAAAAAAAGAATTCTTGATTAGCTACTTAGAAATATTTAATAATGTAAGTGAAAGTTTTTCACCCTTATCTTTCCTGTTTGGTGCCCTGCTATATATTTAGAGATTCTTTATAAAATCCAAAGAAGAATCTGCAATGTTATTAATCTTGACCTGGCTTCCCTATGCCTCTTCTATAAATATTTTCATGGTAATTGCTCTGATGAACTTTCGCCTATTTCTTTTTTTAAAATTGTTTTATTCACAATCCCCCCCCCCTTCACCAGGCAACAATGAATTGTACCTATGGAGACTAGTTCAGACTTTCATAGAGACAATGAGGTATTATAGTGAATGTAGTAAGAAAGGTAAGTAAGAATGCAGTGTTTTGGTGTTAGGATTATTGTGGTATGTTTGGTTTAATGTTTGTAGCTAGCTAAGTTAAAATTGAAACAAACAAAGACCACCTTTTTCCCCCATTTTGGCCTTGTGCCACATTTTGTAATTAATTTTAAATGTTATTTTCATTCCCCCTCCAGACCAATCATACATATAGAAACTAGTTCAATTTCATAGAGACTTTGAGGTATTATAGTGGCTGTAGTAAGAATGATAAGAAAGAATGTGTTTTAGTGTAAAGATTACTATGGTATGTTTGAGTCATTAATTGTGGCTAACTTAGTTTAAGACAAGACATTTAAGACCAGACTTCCCCTATCTCCACGTTTGGCCTTGTACCATATATTTTTATTACTCAAAATAAATATTACTTTCCTCTATGGCACCTAGACTTTATGAATTTAAGCTCAATACTAGATTGGCAGTAAGGTCTCACCAATTTACAGTTGAAATGGCTAGATGTAACTGTAAGTTCTATGCTAACATTTTCTTCTGTCGCACTTCTCGCTTGTGGAACCCTCTGCTGGTCTCTTGCTTCCCAGACAGCTTTGATTTTCAAAAATTTAAATGCAATGTCAATCATTAACTTCTGTCTTAATTTTTGTTCTTTTATTATCCTCTCTCTTTAATAGTAGCTTTTTCTCATATTCTCTAACACTCAGTAACCGCTTACATCTTAGTGGCTGTACTGCCTTGCCTGGGGTAAAATGATTAAAGCCAAAGTTTTTTGCCAAAATTACAATGCAGCTATGACAGTGGAGAAAATAGTAATAATATTGGTATTCAATGAATACAAGATTTCTTTTTATATTTCTTACACATATAAAGCAGGAGTGATTGTGCCATATTCTACATTATATTTATGCTTGTCTTG
Organism: Acanthosepion pharaonis; assembly: GCA_903632075.3. Taxonomy (NCBI): domain Eukaryota; kingdom Metazoa; phylum Mollusca; class Cephalopoda; order Sepiida; family Sepiidae; genus Acanthosepion; species Acanthosepion pharaonis. The sequence continues at coordinate 3,416,589 of CAHIKZ030003966.1, forward strand.
TTCTATGTTGCCTTATGAAGTTCTGTCATGTTAAGTTGTGACAGCATATATGAATAAATGGTTATTTTACAGTGTCTTCAAGATATTTAATGCTTCTTTTATATTTTATTTGCAATCAAATGTCAAGATTCTTTGTTCTATGAAACCAGACATTAACTGTATGTACTTAAAATGTGTCAATAAGTTTTTGCATATTTAATAATAACTAAGCTAATCTAATTGAGAACAAAGATAATTAAATTAATTGAATGGATTTACTGCCACTTTTATTTATAGGATATTATGAAACTGATAAAAACATTACAAAAACTTTTCAATCAAAATTCTGGAAATTTTGAATGGTTATAGATTCAATGAATTGTTTTTGAAAAGACAAAATTTTACTTTTCTCTTATGGCAAAGTTATCTTTAGAATCATTTTTATTTATTTATATTTCCATGGGTGTTTAAGTTTTTGGCTATTAAAGAACTGAGATAAGAGTGCTTGTGAAAAAAAATTTAAGCTCTTTTTCTTTTTGAAATATTTAGCTTTTCTAATAGTAAAATTGAGTAAGTTTGTTTTAATTTTTTTTTTTAAACTGACAGAATAAACTTTTAATAGTCCACAATAACCATTATTCTTAAATTACATCTGTAGGTTGGTCTCAGTCAATATTTTTTTATTAGTGTTAAATTTCAAAGACTTTGCAATTTTAACAACTTAATATTTGGTAAGAAAAAAAATGTATATTTTTCAAAATTTAGTCTCATCATTATGTGCACACACATACACACTGGTTTACAAATATATACATAGGTATGTTATTTTATTAATGTATATGTGATTTTAATACATATATATGCAGACACCAATTTCATCTTTTTATACACATTAAATCTTTGGCACTTAAGAAATGCTGGGTATAACAGTGGTTTTGCAAACTAATCACAATAATTTGTACCTTGTGCAGTAGCTATTTGCTTTCTAGAATTTCTCTCTCTAATATAGGTAGATATTATTAGGTATATGCCACTTTCAAAATCAGTTGTGCTCAAAATGATCAAGATGCTTGGCTGATTTTAGAAAGATTTTATTGAGCTAGGAGTTCCTTCATTTGAGTTCTATAGCTTCCATTATTTGTAGCCTTTTAGTGTCATTCATATGGCAGTATATAAACCATTTTTGACAACATTAATCCTTACGTGTTTCCATACTTTGAATGTTGCATTGCATGCAATCGACATCAATAAATAAGTCAAATGCCATTACCATTTCATTTTAAATGGAAGTAACGAACAAGAGAATATTGTAATAAAAAATGTCGTATACACCATCCAGTTGACAATGGCTGGAAACTCCAGTGGAAAGTATTCAACCTCTGCACATAAATTTTAGATAATTTTTGTATTAAATTTCAAGTAAAGAAAGAACTAATACAAACACACACACACATATATATATATATATATATATATATATATATATATATATATATATATGTGTGTGTGGTATAAAATGTTTGAAAATAAATGAAATGCTCTATGAAAAAATTTTGCTGTTTTTAATGAGACATTTATACGAAAATCTATGTTATATATAATTTTGTATTTTATGTACCCTTGAAAATATTGTTATATATCTAGATATAATGTTAGCATGTTTTCAGGTAAATGTAGCTAGATTGCTGTGTATCCCCTTATGAAGAATATGCTAATACATCTCCAATTTAAAGTAGATGTGTATAGTAGACTTATGAGCATATGGATATGATGACATGTGGAAAAGTTCTGGGCTGATCTGGACTGGGCATACTTCCCAGAATTGTTCTGGGCTGATCTGGACTGGGCATACTTCCCAGAATTGTTCAGTACTCATGTGTTTCATCAGTGAAATACTTATTTTTACATGTGGATCAAGGCAAAAGACTTTTAGTACTCACATATACATGTGTATGTATGTAATATATTTCTAAAGAACTAATGGTTTTATTTTTAATCCATCACTTACTACTTAAAAAGGGCACCACATACATACCATTTAAAACAGAGGACTCAATTTCAAACATGGTTATCCACTGAAAATAAAGTTTTAAGTTATTTTATGTGTTTAATATTATGATTTTAGATCTTAAAAATGTGATGAGCATGCATATAACTAAAAGTTTCAGTTTTGTAATACCCATTTGTAGGAGAGATTTTGTAATCACAATGATAGTAATATCTTCGAACAATCCTTCATCAGACGCTGCTAATTCCCATATATTTTCCCTTTACCTGTCACATGAACTAATTATTTCAAGATGAGATTAACTGCGCTTGCTCTCTGGCAATCTGTGTTCAAATCCAAATGTCAGCAGCAACACTTTATTCCTATATGACACAGAGTAAAATGAAGCATGTGATATAAGCTCTGTGATTTGATAGAACCAAATTTAAAAGGAACTTAATTTCATTTTCCTATTGGTATTTGTATCTGAGAGGAAACTACCATCATCCAACACTTTTATTACTTCATTATTATAGTGGACATCTATTGAAAAAACTGAGTGTCCACTATAGTATCATTTGAAGTAATATATAAAGTGGACACTGTGCTCAACATGTAGTGGTGACAGTCTGTTTCATGCTTGACTGTCCACACTCTGTGTTGACCACAGTGTCCTCTTTTATATTTGTATGCTCTATCCCTGATTCCTCTTCATTATATGCTGTATTCCCTCAGGATGTAGGCAATCATGGCTCTCCACAACTTCCTGTCCCTTGTCACTCATAATATATTTTGTCTTTCTGTTATTTCTCCTAAGCCCTGTTCTGCCATCCATTTACTCAAACTCAATATGTTATGCATTGTTTTCCTTTTTCCCTCTTGCTCTCTACCTGTCATGTGAGTATCAGATTCTTCAAGCCCTCTTTTCTCATTATGTGCCCCAGAAACCTCAACTGTCTCTTCTTAATATTAAGTATTAATTTCTTTTTTGTTTCCATTTTCTCCAAAACTTTGTCATTGCTCACATGTTCAGTCCATGTTATCCTCAGCATCTTTTTGTAGAACCATATTTCTGTTACTTCAAGTCTCTTCTTCATCTTTGAGATCATCCAATACTCACTGCCATACAGGAGGATAGCAGTTTAATACTCATTTCCAATCTATCTATTTCTTCATACTCTGCTTATATTTTAGAACAGTTATCAAATACGCCTTCAGATTTCAGTGTCATACTTTCCATCCTCTGTACAATACATACCCCATCCTGTTTTCTCAATACTTCCCAGATATTTAAATTTCCACACTTCTTTGATTTTGGTATCTGCAATTTACAATTTGCACTTTGGGCTCAACCTTCTTGCAGTTGATGTTTAATCCTTTCTTTTCACTCTCCTTTACTACCTTTTTGTAGGAAGGTTTGTAGTTTTCTTTGTGTCTGCTATCAATACTGTGTCATCTGCACACCATATGTTAAGATTATGGATGCCAATAATGAATCCTGTTAGGACTTCTAGTTCTCTCAGAATCACCTTTGAGTACTTTTGCTCATAAATATAGCATATCTTAAAACTATTTATATATAACATGCATCTCAACACCTAGCTGAATCTTGATTTGAAATTTTACTGTATGTACACTACAGTTCAAGAGTTTGAATCAACAGAATTACCATGGGATGAACTTGACAGAAGAGTGAAACTTTTCCATCCAAAAAATGAAAAAAAGGTCTTAGGATTATTTTAAAAAAGAATAAATGCCAAAAATTGATGCTGCAGTAATCAAGGCTAAAGGAGGATATTGTGATGAGAGCAAAATTTAATCATAAAATGCTTTTTTTTCTTTTTGTCATAATAAAATTTCTAATAAAAAAATCATATTTCACTTTTTTTAACCATGTATAATAATTTTCTCTTATTTAACATACAAAACAACTACTTTGGGGGGGGGGGGCAATTTAACAAATTACCAGGGATGGCCTCAAACTTTTGAACTGTAGTGTATGTTCTATGTGACTAATAGAGAAATGTTAAATTAAGTGTAATGAAAAGGAAAACTAATGAGAAATATGTAAAATAAATACTTTTCCCCCAACATTGTATCTACATGTGCACAAATTGCTATATAAATAAAAACAAATATTATTACTATATAATCGTCATACACATTTATATGCAAATGCCCTCAAAGTTCATTTATAGACACTCAATACTGTTTGTAAAATTCTGAAAAATCTGCTGAAATTTAGCAATATATTTCTGTCCCTCTCCTTCACAACTAGGAATAGGGTCTTCCTGAAAATGATTCTTAAAAATGAAAACTGTTCTATTTTTTTTTTTTTTTTTACTACTCAACCATCTTTAGTTAAAAAGTCCATTTCATTATCAAATTTTTTCTGTTCACCTTTTTAAGAATTTTTGTCCACTATCCCTATTTCATCAGGAAGACAAAACTCAAACCATGTGCACTGAAGTGTCAAATCTCAGTGGGTATCAGAATTCATGATGTTGAAAATTACCCCTAAGTTTCTTTCTTATTTCTGGAGTCGAGAACACAGGATGGGGTATGTATTGTACTCCACACCATGCCCCCTTATTTGGTTCCCTTAGGACAAGAACTGATGATGATAGATTAAAATAATCCCATCAATAACTCTCACAAATAGTAGTGGGGTCAGGCTGAAATCTGGCATCAACTTGGTAAGTGCACTTGAAGACTGGCAGACTCAGAGATGGAGAAACTTTGGATTTGATAAACCCCAACAGAGATAAGTACAAGAATGCCATCAGCTTTCCCAATGTATAAGTATTGATTCTTTGCAGAGTTGGCCAATTTAGCTATTTTTGGCTACTCTTAGGTACCTAATACAAGGGGAGGTCTTAATCAGAAGGGAGGTCGAGATTTTACTCAGTATGCAATAAATGGGAGAGGGGTCTTAATAAAGATAATTTAAAGGGTTAAAAAGTGCAAAATTAATAATCAGGATTACTTGAATAAGATTGAAGTGAGGGCATCAGAAAATTTCCTAAAAGAAGAAAAAAAAAGCAATGAATATTTCTCTCCACTTCTATTAAGCACCCAAGAGTAATCAGTCTAGACTGTGTTTCAAAAGTACTTACTGAACAAGCTTTATGACTTGAAAATGAGATTCAAAAGAGATGCAGACAATAAAAAATTTAGTTCAACAGTAATTTCTGCCTGAATTTCTGGGATGAGCAATTACCATTATTTACGTTATTTAAATTCAAGCTCTGTCAGTTATGTGCCATATGTGATACACACTTAGGCGATCATGTATCTTTCGATACATGACTGACGAGGCAGATTTTTCCCCGCAATAGATTGCCATTTCTTTCTGCAGTAGACCAGTTACCATCCAAGGCTATAGAACCTATTTACCCATAGCTAGGAGAGAAGAGAATTCATACCTTCTCACGCAAGTGAATGTAATGGATTCAACTTGAACCCAGCTCTCTGATTCCTCAATCTTAAACACTACTGTTCTCATTTTTGTCATCACAAAATTTCAGCCAATGGGCCCTCTGGCATTCATTTTGGTAATTCTGCTAACCTTCAAGGAATTTCAACTTTATTTAATGTACAGGGATAGATTGTTCTCATTTCAGTGTCTATATCTAGGGATATCTTGTCTAGTTCTTATTTAGTAATGCTCAGTTATGGCCTGGCCTGTTTCTACCAAGTCTAAGTCTGCGCTATCCAGCCCAGGGATTGAACTCACAATTACTATCTCACCAAATTCAAAAATCAATGCTTTAATCCATAAAGTTGTTGTCCCATGGTAGTGATAATTTTGCAAATAAAGTTTTGGTAATCACACAAGCTATGAATAGTGTTTAATCTGTACTAGGCATTTCCAAATTTTTTATTTGTCTTATTTAAGAGAAAAAATTCCACCTACTGGAATCATAATTGTTAATCAAGTTTGTCTGTGACTATTCATATCTTATAGTATGTTTGGTATTCATTTGTACTCATTTGTTCCAAGACTAAGATTAGTAAAAAAAAAAAAACCTATAACACCAATTTTTGGTGGTTGAACATTGCCCTCATGAAATTCAATATTCAAAATTTGGCCTGTGTTATTTTAGACACTGAAGACTTGCACAAGAAATAAATTGAAAATATTATGCCCATGGAAGTATTTCTTCATGATATAAAATAGGATTTAATCCCTGCTCCAACAAAAAAAAAAAAAAGATAAAAATTCAGTGAAGTGAAAAATGTTTTTTTTTCTACAATTTTTTTTTCTTCTGCAGTAGTTTGTCCTGTTTCTTTTGAAAGTGACATTTATTTCTTTTGAGAAAACGTAAGTCTTAAAATAAAAGCAAGCCAAGTGACTTTAAAGGTGAGGTACAATTTACAGTGTATGAATAATGACAAAATGGACCTTGACTTGGTGTCCAAAATTATATTATTGATTATTCAGTTTACTAGAGAAACATGCATCTAAACTGGACTCTGATTTTGTGCCCACCTTTTTGCAAATATATTTTAATTTTATGGTAATTTTTAAGCTTAAATGCAAAATGTTGCTTTGTAAAGTTAATAACCTAGACCAGTGATTCGCAAAGGGTAGGGAGGATGTAAGTTACTCCTGGAGGGTGTAAATTCCAGGGTGGGTGGTAAGAAAAAACTGTGTGACCATAGGGTGGCAGTGGCACATTTGAACCATACCATGCGCCACACACCCATTTCACCCGAAGTGTATCTTTCCTTCACCTTAGAGTGTATCCCATTTATATAACAATTATTATGGGAAATACTAAGATACTCATTTGACATTCAATACTAACAGCAAAAAAATCCAATCAAAGGATTTAGGAGGATGTAAGATTGTGTCTATACTAATAAAACAAAAAAAACAAACAGTATTTTCATAAAAATGGACACACAAAGTAAAGGTCCAGTTTAGCATTAGATGAAACCTAGCTAAAAACTCTTTAACAAATAAAAATTATATTTATTCAAAGCACATAAAAATAGATAAAATATACTTTCCAATAAAAATGCTTTCTTTAACAAAATATTTACTAAAAGTTTCATTCATTCCAACTCTATACTGTCATGTGTTTTCTGTGTTTATATCTATAAAAGTTTTCTGAAAAAGTGTTGTAACCTAGAGAAGGCTACTGAACAGAATAGTCACAGAAAGGCTGGTAATGAATGATAATACTTAGGACATGAACAATCATATAAGATTCACCAGCGGCACATAGAAGTAGTCAACTGCTAGAAGTGAGTCAAGTGAATTCCACAATGAATCTTCAACTGCAAACCAGCATACAGTATTTACTACCGTATTTATGTGATTATGATTCATAGGTATGCTACAACAAAAGGTAACAAAGGTAAATATAAAATGAAGGGCAGTAGCAATGCCTGGCATTTGTATTGTCTCTTAAGATATTTTACATTGCTTTAAAAAAAGTCAGTCTTGTAGATAAAGACAGATGTATAAAGATTGTATGAATTTGTTGTTTTTTTTTGTTTTTTGTTTTTTTTTTGAAAATTGTTTTTTTGATGTCTGTAAGGTCAGTTAAGGATGAACAACATGTAAGTTTTGTTAACTCTTCATCATTTGGCGCAGTTTGATTATTGCTTTTAAACAAATATTTTTTGATATGCAACATTAAAAATGTGGTTTATTACAACTTTTAAATGTTGCATATATAAAAACAATAGAAAAAGTGTTTTTAAAAACTCTTCATTCTGTTTTTGATAAGCCTTATGAATAAGGTTAATAAGAAGAAATTTAAATTTGCTTGAAATTAGAAATTTTAAAATTAAAATCTGGTATAAGGGATTGAAAAATCATTCTTTTTTGTTGCTTAAATAATAATGTTTACTTTTCTAACATTATGAGAACATTCCAGAATTGTAGATGACATACTTCTGGAAGTCATTACATCTCACCACCTTCCCAACTCATTGTCCCTCAACACTTCCCACATGCTACCAAAATGACACCTTTCAATTTTCCTCCCACTGGAGTAGGGGGATGATAAGTACTGACATATACCTCCATCTAAGACACTTTGGAGAACAACAAATTTCTATGCTTAGAAACATTTGGCTTAAAGTAGGCGAAATATTGTTGGGCGATAGTTATAGATGAGAGACCCATTGAAAACCATAAACTTATCTGGTTGTTTATTATCACTGTTATTGTTGTTGTTATGACAGGATTTAAGACCATAACTTTTGTATAATTGTTTTAATGCCTAATGCTCTTTCCAGATTGAACAAATCAGTTTGGAGATGGGTAAAACATTCTTGAAGCATGACCAAAAGCTATCGGCTTGATATTGGCATGCAGTCTTCAAAAACTGTTTTGTATTTCAACAAATGAAAGCTCTCTGCCCCCAACTCCATTTTCTTAGAGTCTACATTTTCCTGACAAGCAATGAAGTATCAGCCTCTCATCAATCACTTTAGAGTCTCCAAATAGATTTACTCTTGAAACTATTACTGTTATGATCAGTTTATCATCTATCATAACTGTCCAAGGTTGACCTCTACTCTGTTAGAGGTCATTTATTTAGCATGTTGATATAATATGGTCTCCTGCTTTTCTCATTTGTTTTCTTCTTAAGCTGGTATTGTCAATTCAAGGAAAGTGCCCTAACTCACTCTTGGCATATATTTTGTTTATTCTGTAAAAGATTACCATTGAATCTCTTGTGAATTTGCCTGGACTTTAGATTATCTGAATTGAAAAGACACATTCTTTGCTACTTTTGTGAGTTTGTATATGAAACAACCTGTGTCATTCATTTGCATGAATTTTACATACAGATAAAATAGATATCTCATTGATCCTCTTGGGTGCAAAAACTTTTTAAAAATGTTATTTGTATGGTCTGATTGGGGGGGGGGCAGCAATTTTTTTTTTTCCCCAGTGTTATGGTAATGACTAGTGTCGGAACACATGTATAACATATATATCTAATGCTTAAATTCGAGAGCAACTGTAAAAATTTAGTTTCAAACTGAAAGTAATTTTTATGTTTATGTAGAACAGATCTTTTTAAAAAAAAATGTCATTTGTGTAATTTATCTCATATGTTTGACTAATCAATACAATAAACTAAGAAAAAAAAACATGTATATAATTTAAATACTTCTGTCTTTTCATGTGACATTAGTTGAGTTTTGTAATGATTATACGGGATATAAATTGTCTAAATTATGCAAAAATTAAAATAAAACTGGCATCCCATTTTAACAGACATATTTATTAAAATTATATACAAATGTCTTGAAATACTAAAGAGTAAATTTATTCAATAAAGTCGCCATTGGCTTCAGTCACAGCCTCCAGACGACTTCAGAATTTCCTGCAACTCATCTAGATGGTATCCATATTTAAGTTGGTGAATGTTACCATAATCCCTGCCTTCAGTTCTGTAGTATCATATATAAATAGACAAGTATAAATAGAGAACAACTGGTGAACATGGGGTGGCTATGCCTAACAAACCCGGTTGCTATTCATGACACAGAGAACTGTACTACGGCTACTGCTACCACGCAGAGAGATATGCAAAACATAAGTTCATCTTTGGTGTTACAAGGAGTTTTATTGGTTTCTTGCTCAGCTGTGCTCCGTGCATAATAATCAAGGGGGTTGCAGTCTGGATAGTTAGGGAGCCAGATGTAAGAAATGATGTAGCCATAGAAATTGTCTGACAGCCATGATTGGGTTCTCTTGCTTGTTTAGTATGGTGCAGGGCCTCAGTGTAGAGTCTAAGGCCCTCACCAACAAATTCAGGAGTTCTTTTCTTATCAGAATGATCAGAATGAGTTTTCCCAACTGCCATGGCTTTATAACTGCCATTAGACTCATCCAACCCATTCCAAATCCTCTGCAGTGTCCTCAGATTGACACCCAAACACTCTGAAATGTCTATATTGGAGCTTCCAGTGTGAATGCTAAGCAGTACAGCATGCCATTTTCAAATTTTTGGCAGAATGAATTGCATCATGGTGTTCTTTTTCTCACTGATGGTGCATAGCTGACCCTACTATACTCTGCAGTCAACAAAAACAAACATGCATACACGAAATGAAAAATATAAAATGGCGACAATTTACCGATTACAACCAATATATATGCAGCATTTATAGTAAGTCAACAAATGGTGGAATTTTTAAAGTAAATGAATCATATGAACAGATATAGAAAATAGATTATGCATTTGAAAATTGATTATTTAATACTTCTGTAGCTTCTCCTGGAAAAATTATGCAAATTGCAAGGCATGTCTAGAAAGAAATGGTATTATTTGCTCTTTCTCAGAATAATTCTTGCTAAATGTTCATTTTGATGATTGTTCATCTTGGCAAGACAAGATGTTTTTAGCAAGATTATATCTGGTTGGAAAGAAAATTCCTGAGGTTTATACATGAAATTTAGAAACGACAATGCCATTCCTTCCAACCAGACAGGGCCAGTTCAAGGGTCTCTTGCCCACCCAAATCTATTATACGCACTTCCTAATCATCTTAATTTTCATAATAATAGACTATATGCAATGTAGTTGAACAATTCAACTAGAAAAATTGGAAATAAATACAATATATGTAAATACAAATTAATGATGTTACAATAGATCATTTCATCTTAAATAAATCAATGTTCTGTAGCAATTTTTAATATCAATTTGACATTTTTCATGTTAAAAAGTTAAATGATTTGATACATCCAACATTATAGATAAAAAGTAGTGAATTTTATGTAGTGTTTTTTTTTTTTTTTCTTTTCTTGAGACTTAGCATGAGGACAAAAAAAATCACAGATTTGGACAAAAAATAACCCCAGAATAATGTCAAAATTTGAAAATTTTCATCCTTTAATAGTCAGTTGTGCTTAGTTTAATTTGTAATGTACATAAATGTAGGTAGAAAAAGGCACATGTAGATAAGATA
>CAHIKZ030003966.1:3432500-3540000 GCA_903632075.3 Acanthosepion pharaonis
ATTTCATGAAGAAAGTGTTTATTAAAATTTTGTTTTTGTTCACTCTTTCTCACTCAGAGAAGCCTGAAAAAAATGTTATTAAAGGGAAATAATGTTAAATACCCAACTAACAATCCTTGTAAATGCCTGTTGCATTTAAGGTTCAATTTGGATAAACCACTTAAATAACAATAATTAAATATGATATTTCTTGAATTTTATAACCTTTCATTGAAGGTAATGTTTTCAGTATTTTAAATCATTGGTGATTTTCACTAAGGAAGATCATACATGTAAATATCTTTTTGCTTTAGAAAAAAAGAAACGTTCATAATAATTTATTTTCTCTGTGGACTGAATATATTTTTCTTTAAAAAATATTTTTTGTATAGTCAAAGGAATAGTTAATCACACTCTTATCAGTGAAAATATTATAATAGACTTCTGTTTTTTTAATTATAGAAAAATAAATCTTTTCTCCAAATAAAAACGTTAAATTTCTCCCTTTCTATATATGGTGTTCTGTTAAGGAAAATGGCTGAGATACCTTTTTACAAAATTACCTAGAATTTTTTTAGTAGTGCAGCCCACCATATGATGAATTGTATTGCACAGTTCAAAACAGGTTGCTAATATAATGTTATCTTGTATGATTGTAAGTCATGAAAGAAATGTCTATGTGAAATTAAAACATTTCAATGTTTTATATTTTGCTGGTATTAAAATTTAATTTAGTATGTCATAATCGGAATAAAATATTTTAGTGATTTAAGAAATAGAAATGGAAGCATAATGTTTTTTAAACTTTTCGCATTTGAGTTTTGTTTGCAAAGGGAGAAAAAATATTTTTTCTAGAGTTTAAATATTCTAAATAAATATTTTATGTTGCTTATCACGAATTTTTAGCATTGTTAGACCAGTAAAGCTGAAAAGCTTCAAGTTCATTATGAAAATCAGTTTTTCTTGAAAAATGTCATGAGAATTTTCATCTTGTCACTTGGAATAAAATTTGAATCTAGGCGGTCTTTAATTCTATCCAATTTGTACATCTGTATAATTTTTATCAGTTTAAATGTTATTTTTAGTGGATGCCCACATTTGAGTCAGCCACGAAGGACATCATTGCTTAAGAAAGATTCTATGCTGCCTTTTAAACACATGCCACTTGTTCAGATTCCCAAAAGTTTGTAACTGCCCAGTTTCATGTCGGACACTTAAAAAAAAAAAATAATAGATTTTTTATTTATTAATCTAACATATTTTTATCACTTTAAACATCATTTTTAGTGGACACCCATATATGAGTAGACACACTGTTTTTTTTGTTTTTTTTTAAATTTTAAACAGTATATTTATTGTCTACTTATCTGCATATTTGAGAAATCTTAAAGAAAAAATGTGCCCTATGATGCTCTTTGTGGCCAAGTCGGTTAAAAGCATGTTGGATCTAATAATGGTTTCTCCTGCAAAGAGGGTCACAAGTTTGAATCCTGCTGTAGGGTGCATTTTACTTTAATAAGATTTCTCAAATATTCAGGATGATAGACAAAAATAAATATGGGTAGCCACTAAAATAACATTTAAGTGATAAAAAATATGTCAGATTAATAAAATGCATTACTTCTTTAAAAATGACTTCTCTATAAGTACATTTTAGAATTTTACAACATTTTTAAAAATGTAAAGATTAGTCTAAATAACTAATATTCTTATATACTATTCTATATCTTTCCTGAATAAGTAATTAAGATTTGCAGCAGGTGAGAAAATTGCACAGAAAAGTTAAAAGGAATGAAGAATGTTTAAATGAACTTTTGACCAATGAGGAATCCACATTTCTGCATGTAATTGTCAGAATTTAATGTTATCAGGGTTGATTAATAAGAAAAGTCTCTAAATTGATAAAACAATCTTTAGACTAGATAAAAAGTTGAAACCATTATCAAAATAAATTTCTATTTTTTTAGTTTATTTTTCAGCATAATTACCATTTAGTGCTTCATGCATTTTTTTAATTCTGTCCATAAAAGTTTCTGTTTTGCTTTTAATCCTGTTTGAATTTAGTGTATTCGGGTAGCAATTCTTTCATCTGTACAGGTTTGGTTAAAGACCTACAAAAAAGGGTCTTTTTTTTTCCTCTGTATGTCTGCCAATTTTCCTGGTTTCCAGTGATCAGTGAAAATAAATTGTCCAATGGTTTCAGCTCTCATAAACCATTATCAAAGAGCTTTTGTTGGTAATTTTGTGACTGTAGGTAATTTTGTGATTGCAGGATTAAAAAAAAATGTTTTAACCCTGTATAATAATTTTAATATCAGATCGGAACTCTTGACCTTTCAATGCCTCTTTCAGTTTCTGAAACAACCTGCATTCTGATGGTGCCAAACTGGATTTCAAACTGATCACCATTTACACTATTTACTAACCACAATGCAGCCTTGCATTGTTGTCACATAAAAGAAAGTTTCCTTTTCAGGCCTTACTCTGTGGATGTGTTGAAGTGTCCACAATATCTCATTACTTTCATAGGTTTGTGAATTTCAATTGGTGCAAAACCTTCTAGTGCCAAATATCTGCTCTCTGATCAATGCTTTATATATGACTCACACATAGTGCTCATAATGAATGGACACTGTTTCTCGATACTATTGTATATAAAAACTGACAACATGTTTGAACAGAACTATTACAGACCATGTTTTTATTGTTATTAGTAGCACATGGTATGAGATTTTATCAGTCAATTGCTCCTCATAAAAACAACCACTATAATATCTACTCTACTTGGCTGTTTTGTTAAATAAATGAAATAACCTCGTAAGCTGAATCCTGATAACTTGAATTAGCATGATTATGACTGAAATAATTGTTCTTTTACTGTATTTCTGGCACCATTTATCCAATTCCTTAAAGCACAAAAAATACTGGAAATGATTTGAAAGTGAGAACTTTACAGTTAATCATTTGAACTGCTTTTTGGGTTCATAAATCCCAATAAAGTTCACTTAGAATAATAGACAGTCTGTTCCAGAACTTTCTTAAATATTGTTTCTTATTGATATTTTTCTGGATGCAGCAAGCGTATAAGAAATCAGTGACCCTTATTCCCAGTGGCCATGGAAGATAAAAAAAATTCTTCATTCTCTCTCTCCACTTCTAGGTTGCATTTTTTTCTCTTTTGAGTTCCTCAACCTAACTCTTTTTTATGCAGGATTAGATATAAAACTGACTGGTTAGTCATTCAGTAATAAAAGGCATGAGGAAAAGTCATTTTTCATCAGTAAAATCATTGCTTACCATTATTTTTGTCACTTTTTATCAGTGCACAAAGAAAACGCTGCTTAGTATCATAGAAGTACATTGTTGTTAAAAATCATTTCTGTATTTCTTGGAATTGACTTAGACAAGCCAGTTCTGGTACAAGTTTCTTGAGAATATGAAATGAAAATAAGTTTATTAGACTAGGATGGTATCCATTATATTATAAGAATGTGCTGTTATTAATAGGTTTTATTTAATTTCTTTTATTTCTTGGACACTATTATTTTTTGCCACACCATTGTTATTTCTATTATTTTGCTTCCTAACTTATATCATTTCTTTCCTATCTTTCAAACTTTTCATTTTTCCTTAATTTTCTTTTTCATTCCATTAATTCTTTTTATGCAACTTTGATTTTCATAAACATTCTTTCAACTCTTTCTTCATTTTTTTCCATCTCTTTGCACCACACATTTTTTCTCTTCTTCCTTCAACACATATAATCTTTTTTTTTTTTTTTTGACCTGTACATCTTTCTTTTGTTTCACTGTTATTTACTATTCATTTTTCTTTCTCCATTTAACATTATCCTCTTATCATCCTTTGCCCCTTTAAACTCTCCTCTAAATATCTTTCTAGAAGTACATTCTCTCTACATTTATTTATTCTCAAAGAATATTTCAATTTCTTGTGTAGCACAAATTTTTATTTTTTATCTTTATGAAAAAAAAATGTCTGACAATGATGGTTCTTTACTGCTGTAATGTGAAAGTTTGTTTACAGTCAAAATATTCTTGGCAACATTTGATCTAATACTTTTCCCTGTTGTGTCCGATAGGATCCAAATGAAACTTTACCATATGTTTAGCTTCCCCCAGTATCATACCCCCATCACTTATAAGATTAATTTGTGTGAATGAATATATATATATATATATATAACTGTATATCAGTTACATGACTTTCATGTATGCTAATCTTTTAAAAAAATAAGGATCAAACTTAATCATAGTGTGTGGTGTCATATATTTTAAATTTAAA
Source organism: Acanthosepion pharaonis (assembly GCA_903632075.3). Lineage (NCBI taxonomy): Eukaryota > Metazoa > Mollusca > Cephalopoda > Sepiida > Sepiidae > Acanthosepion > Acanthosepion pharaonis. Next base: position 3,436,782 of record CAHIKZ030003966.1, read on the forward strand.
ACTATTATGCTTAGTGTTTTATTTACTCTTGAGCAGTTCTTCTGTGTTATTTTTTCTTCTATATTACTTCAAAATTTAATGCAAATTCCTTATTACCATTGATGCAGAATATCCCACTTGTATAATACAATTCAAAAGTGTTGTTTGCATCTCATGTGAAAGCAAAAAAAAAAAAATCACAAAATATTTTCCAAGCCGCCCAAATCTGTAACATTTGAGCAATATAGCACGCATGTTGGTATATTAGCTAACTTGAGCATAAATATAACCAAAAAACCTGCCCATTTAAAATTCTATTATTTTTTGACAGTCTGATAGAAGCTTTACTGTTTTATTACTGTTGAGTAAATCTTTGGCTAATATGACAGTGCCATTAGTGTAGGGGCACCCAGTGAGGACTGAAAAAACAATCTAGCTATTTTTTCACAGTGAGGTGTCTGAAGGCAAACCAAAGTTAAAACTAAAGTTTTCCATTTTTTTTGCTTGTTGAATTATCAAATATAGGCTTAAACTGAACATCTTGTAATTATTGTGTGTGTATATATGGAGGGTACTGAAAAGTTATTGGGCTAGCCCACTTCCCAAAATCAGTTTTGTCATTGAAATACTGATTTTTGTGGTGAGTGTTGAGCTGAGAACTTTTCAGCAGTTTCTCATTACACACACACACACATATATATATATATATATATATATATATATATATATATATATATATATATATATACACACACGTGTATTTATTTTCTGTTTGCTTTTTGAATTTGTAGCTCTGATGAAGTGGATCGTGATTACGATTCCAATGTAATAAATTATGACCATGGAATATTAGTTTTTGAGCCTTTTATATTGTATCCATATTATATATATAAAACAACTTTGCATCATGAATGAGTACTTAAGAGGGAGCTCATTGCAGGAGTAGTATTGATGGCTAGAAGTTTGCAGTATTGCCTCCTCTCCTCTAAGTATTTAGATTGATTTGGTAAGGTTGATCATCTAAAAAAACTTGTAGCACCAAGAAGCAGCCATTTGTGATGGTTGATGCCATAGAGGTTAAGTCTTTTTTTCTGCAAAACTCTCCAAAATCTGATCCAATAATCAAACCCATTACCAAAATACAATCTATCTCTATCCAAATGTATCCATATATTGTCAGCAATTTTTGAACACTTTAAATAATATATTCTGTCCATATAAATAATATATTCTGTTCATATAAAACATATTTCAATATTTAATCAAAAGTGGAATGACTGCTCTTAACCATAAAAATGTTTTTAATTTATAGAAAATAAATACAGTAATTATTTACAACCAAAGCTGGTGTATATTTTGTTTGAAACAGCCTAGGCTGTATCTAATATTATCAACCAATTCATGTTTTTTGATGAATAAAATAAATACTTGCTGAAATCTAATAGTTTATTTTCTGAATTATGGTAAGATTGATATACACAGTTAGGATAAAAGCTGATTTCTTCTGAAAAGATATAAATAAGTGGCAGTTATTTAGATGAACAGTTCTGAAGTTTGAAGTTCCAAAATTTTGAAGATAAAGAGAAATTCTTACTAATGTCAGAACTTTGCAAAAATTAGAATAGCACTGGAAAATTGTAAAAATGTTCAGTGATTACTGTAGAATTATGAAGTATGAAATGAGTATCAGTAGAGAAGTTAGCTTTAACATCTTTAAGTCTTGAAGCAGAGAAAAAGTATTGAAGGCACAATTTCTGATCCTCAATCACTGACAAAACATAAGACTAGGCCTCCTTTTAAAAGACATTGACAAGGTAATCAAATGAAAAGGGCAAATGAATACATGAGCAATGGATTTTCCACCTGTTCTTTTCACCAATGAATGATGTCCTATTCTCAGTGAGCAAAACAAATGAAGCAAAGGCTGAATAGCTGTTGGTAGAAACACGCTCACAACAAGATGGAGGTAGTGTGATGCTTTTGGGGGAGATTGTAGGTGGTAAAATTATTTTTTTTTAAACATTTTTTTAAACATTTTTTTTAATAATTTCATCCCAAGTAAAACATTAAAGCCACTAAGATGCAGAGAGTTAATGAGTGTGAAAGAATATGAGAAAAAGAAAACATTTTCACGGTTTGAAAACAATAAACGAAGAGAAATTAAGAAGAAAGAAGATAAAGATTGACATTGCATTGAAATTTTTGAAGAACAAAGTTGATTGGGAAGCTAGAAGAGTTTCACAAGCAAGAAGTGCGATAGAAGAAACTGTTAGCATAGAACTTAGTTACATCTAGCTATTTCAACTATAAAATGATAGCTTGCTGCTAATCTAGTACTGTGCTTAAGTTCATAAATTCTTACAATCTAAAAAAAATATTTTCTGGCTTTAAATAACCTACAAAGCCTTCGAAAACGAATCAATGATCATCAAAGTTGAGCAATGTTAAGCCTGCTCAGTACCTAGATGGGTGACTGCTTGGGAATACCAGGTGCTGTAAACTTGGATGTGCAGGTGGTATAATGGTTAATGGCTGGGAATTATTAATCAGAGAGCAAAGTTCCAATTCCTGTTAGGTTTGTTATATTCACTTATGCACAAATACCCCTGTAAAATGTATAAATCCACCTCTTCCCCACACAGCTATGGGTTAATTAGTAAGACTTGTATCAATAATTCATTATTATTTTCTGGCTTTAACATAACCTGCAAAAGGTTGATAAATGTAGAAAATGATTCAACCAATATATTAATAGTTAAAATATTTCCATCAATCCCTTCATTAGTTTCCTCAAAATTAGGAAAAATTAAAAGTAATTAATAATAATAATAATGTAAAAACAGTGTATATTTTCAAACAAATGTATTCTTAAATAGCAGAAAACTTGAATGTAAGAAATTAACTGCATAAAATATTTGTAAGGAAGATTATACAATTTTTTTTCCTGGTCTGTCTTTAATCTTGGATAACATGTAAGTCAATTTACATTTTTTTCACACACATACATTCTTTACATCATTCAGACTGTTGTCCACATCTTTATTACCATATTAACAACACTTCAGCTATTGTACACTCCAACCTTAAGGTCATATATGTTGGCATTTCAAACCGAACACTATATTTAGTCCATGGAGGTAAATTGTTCTAGTTCCACATGCCATGCCTTTTCTGGATATCTCAGTTTCAGTTATCTCCCTTTAGTAACTCAACTCTCCAAGTTTTTGTTCACCTTTGCTGTGGCCAGGGATTGAACTCACAATTCTTTGGGTCAAGTGACTTTTTGGATTACTTCAACTAATGTTTCACAACTGTTTGAGGTTTCCTATACCCCCACTGAACTTAAATAAATTCAATTCAGGTTTGCTATGGTAAAAATTTTCTATCCCAAGTAAAAATCATCACAAAAATGGCAAGTCAGCTTATTTTCTCTCAATAAATAGACTTTCATACTTTTATAGGAGTAAAATATTGAAAAATGACTATTTTATCATCATCTAAACAAATATCAAGGAAACTTTTGATCGGAACCCCATGAAACTAGGTATTTTCTGAAAGCAAAGGATATATTCTTTCATTTAAAAGTAAAATTGGCTGGTGTAAATGACTCAACATTTTTTTCTGGGGGTAAAATGTGAAAAAATAATGAAAATTTTGTATTTTTTCTAGTTCTAAACAAAAATTTTCCACATTAATGGGAAATTAACCATTTTTTTTTTTTTTTTTTTTTTTTTTTTTTAAAAATCCAAAAGCCTAAATCATAATCAAACTATTTCAGGCATAAAATTGAAAGTTTTGAAGGAAATCAACATTCCTAGGGGGTAAGAATGCAAAAAAGACCATTGGTAATTTTCAATTATATAACTGCGAGGGGTTAAAAAAAAATTGACACCCGGCCACAGAAATCTTTAGTAAAGGCAAAAGATTTATCTGCAATTCCTGACCACCAGAAACCCAAAGGTTTTTGGGGTTTTTTTCAAAAAAATAGCAGTGATAAGGAAAATTAAACCAAATTGACTTTGACATCTTTGGGCCAAAGATGAGCCAGCCAGCAATAAATGTTTAGAACTAGTTGTAGTAAAACCCACCACTCCCAGATACGAGCAAAGAGTGAAAAAAAAAGGGTCAACATTAGTAGGGCTTGATATAACCTATGTTTGAACAATGGCTTGATGTGTTGTTTTGTTTTTAACACCCTGTGACCTGGGTGATGACAACAACACAGAGCAGATTACATTGTTTTTTTCGCCCCATATCTTTTGTATTTCCCATTGCCAGGCCATTTTTATTCAATGATGTTCACACCAAATGAAAGAGAAAGGGATGAAGTTTGAATGATATTATTTTGAAGTGAAAATAAATATTTTTTCATAATAAAACAGTGATTTTTCTCAGAAAATTGGGCATAATTTCTTAATGCTAACCACCGAGTAACATTCTCCACAGCCAAATCGAAGATTAATTATCAGTGAATAATTCTATGTGCAAACAATAGCCATCTGGATCCTATAACATCGATCGAAAACTTGTTGCACATAATTGTGTTTTTCACAGTCAGTTTCCATTATTTCATCTTCATGTTGTCATCTTCAGACAGCCAAGTCATCAAGGATTCAGGAAAACAGTTTGGCATAGGTTTGCTTTAAGAACTTTACATTCTATGAGGTGTTTAAAATGTTACTGAATTTTCACCGAATATCTCATTTACGGGCCATGTTGGATTTTCCTATATGACAAAAACAAGGCTTTTAAACAGCCGTGGCTTTTATCAACTAGGTTCAATTTGAAATTCCAACATATATCACCTGAAGAAGGCTGGAGTGTACAACATCCAAAATGTCATGAATATGGCAACAAAGATGAGGACAACAGTCCAAATGATGTAATAGTTACAATACCTCATCTCAGAAATATAGACACACACACACAAAAAACATACATACATATATATATATATATATATATATATATATATATATATATTTTCTCTTTCAGAAATTGCATTAGTATTAGCTTGATAGATTCCTTCTAAAAGGAAACCTTCTGAATAATCCATGTAGAAATAAGTAACCAGACATATTGGACACAGGTCAAGAGAAAAAACTTAATAGGGATGACAGTGAAAGAATGATTTAAATTTGAGAAAACTGTCTTTTTAACCTTAAATTATGTTATTTGAGATTAAACTTGATCAATTTTATTTATTTTTACTCTGCTCTCTCTCCCCTTTGCCTTTGTTCACTTAAATTATGAACGTCTTGTGGCGGGAAGAGAATGTGTTTCTTTGTGGGCAAATAATTGATTCTTTATTTAATTTAAAACGATTATTTAATTCTTTCAGAGGCCACTGGACACTTGGTGACCTTATTTGGTTAGAAATACTTGTAATAGAATTTTAAAAGTATTCTGGGAGATCTTTTTTCTCTCCTTGTCCCCTATTGTGATAATGTGTGCACAGATTGTTTTTTTTTTTTTTTTTTTCTTTAATGCCATTGAAATACTATCTTCATTCTCTTTTGTTGATTACTTTTCCTGATGAAACTCTCCAGTTAATGAGGTTTCTTTTTTTTTTTTTTACCCCCCTCTCTACTCCTGGTGTTTCCATTTGCTTCAAGTCTTAACAAAATCTAAATATGGCTGCCATTTTAGTACTTAATGATTGATAGAAAAACTTCTTTTTTAACAAAGAAAGTAATTTCTTGTAATTTTTTTCTTTTCGGCTGTCTTGGTGAAAATCTTTCCTGTAGGGTTGATACACATTTTTTTTAGAAAGATCATATTAAGAAGAAATATCTTGAAAAGGAGGGGAATAAAACGTAGAATATAACATTTTTAGAAATACAAAAGATTAAAAAAATGCTGGAGTTTCCTTAATGAGTTGTTCACTGGCAATTTAAGGTATATTTATGTGTCCATGATGCAATTCCTCCATTTTCTTTGTTTTATAAATTTTAATATTTTGGGTTAGATTTTTAAGGTTAATTTATATTTGAAAAGTAAACAACTTTGAAGAACTGAATCAAAATTTTATATTATCAGTAAATTCATCACAGTCAGTTTTAATTAGATGTTATTAAAATTATCATTGTTTACTGGGATAAATTAACATAGTTTTAATTTTTAGCAAAAGGAATATATGTTTGGTCATAATATAATATCATTTGGTATTTTTACCAAAATGCATGAATATAGTGAACCCAAAAGATAAAAATTTAGATATTCTCGTTAATTTCTAACATTTCTTTTAATTTCTGTGTGAAAGAATTTTTCCCACTTTTGTTTTGTTTGAATGTTTCAACTATTTTTCTTTTATGCGCCACACCCATAATGACAATAGTGATCATGGCTCTCCAAAACTTCCTACTATTTCTAACTGTTAGCAATGTTTATCTTTTTACCAGTTCATGTTCTATCATCCATTTACATAAGCTGGTAAGGTATGTTACCTGATGTTTCTCTCTTGCTATCAATATGCCCTGCGAGTGTGAAACTCTCCAAACCTTCTTTCATTGAGCATGACCAAAATTCCAGTGAGTAAATTGAATTTGAATTGACCACTTGCAATACAGTTATATAAATATAGAAAAGAATGTAAGGCAAAGATGTGTCTTCTCACTGGACTTATTCAACCTCTACAGTGATTTTGAGAGAATTCAATATTGGCAGCCACAACAACATAAGATGACACAGTGTTTTTAGTGATCATAGAAAGGAGACTAAAAGAAATCCTACATAAGGTAGTGAAGGAAAGCAAGAAGAAAGGACTAAACCTTAATTGCAAGAAAACAGAATGCATGATTATCAACAAAAGGAACTGCCCACATGATTATCAGCAAAAGGAACTGCCCGCATGATTATCAGCAAAAGGAATTGCCTGACATGCAAATTACAAATTGCAGATGCGAAAATCAAACAAGTACAAAAATTTAAATATCTGGGGGGGGGGAACTGCGACGCTGAAATCTGAAGGTGCATTGGGATAGTAAAAGATGCCTTCCAAAAGCTGAGCAAAGTATTAAGAAGCAAAAATTTCATTAGAAACAAAGAAAAGGTACTGAACGCTTACATAATATCAGTCTTCATATATGGCAGTTAATCCTGGACAATCTCATTCCAGATGAAGAAGAGACTTGAAGCAATAGAAATGTGGTTCTACAGAAGGATGCTGAGAATACTATGGACTAAACATGTGAGTAATGACAAAGTTTTAGAGAAAATAGAAACAAAAAGGGCAATTATACTTAACATCAGAAAGACAGTTGTCGTTTTTAGGGTGCATAATGAGGAAAGAGGACTTGGGAAATTTGATAATCACAAGGCAGATTGAAGGGAAGTAGGACAGAGGAAAACAGCATATAACCTACCTAGTGAGCTTGAGTAAATGAAGAACAGAGTTTATGAAATATAACAAGAAGACAAAATTTATTAATAGCTACAAAGAACAGGAAGTTGTGAAGAGCCATGATTGCTAACATCCCAAAGGGACAAGGCACATACACAAAGATAGCTTTTAAATTTTCTATTAGAATCTCCAATTGTTTACTTGACTTTCTTTAAATTGCAGCATATCATCTCTTTTTTTCATGTTCCAAACCAAAATTTCTTTTCATTGATCATAAAAGATTAAATAAATTTTTTTTTCATAAATAAATGTTATTTCTCTATATTTAGCATTAATACATTTTAATTATTATTTTTACACATTTTTGTCTATTGATTATTTCTTTCAGAATACCATTCCTCAGTTCTTCTGTTCAATCTTAAAAAAATTGTATAGGTTCATTTTATGATGCTAAACATTTAATTCAGACTTGGGGATTCTACATTCAAAAGTAAATCGGTTCATTATTTTCTATATTAGCATTAACAATAATGTATTATCTTTCTTTTTTTTTCCCCACCAAAGAGCTCTAAGCTATATTTTTAATTTTCCCTATTTGCTGAGAAATTTCTTTCTTGATTTCAGTTCAATAAAATAGACTGAACCCTTAATAATTCTAATGTTGTAAATCATTTAAATGGAATATTCCACAGTTGTATGAATGAACTGAAGTTGTCAATTATTGCTAAATAACTTTATTTTAGGCTGAAGCCTTATCTAAATCTGTGTTGTTTTCTTCTTCAAATGTAGTTTTCTTTGAGATATTTTCCTCTATTATTATACAAATCAAGAGATTGTTACAAAATGTTTACTTGCCATTACAAAGTTCTTATGGACTTTACAAAATCACAATCTATTAATTTAAATAGTTGCTCTTGCATCAATATTACAAAACTAATTCCTTAATTTTGTTGCTCAAGGAAAATCTTGTATTTATTAGGCAAAAAGAAAAGTCTTGTTCAATTGATACACTTAAACAAAACTTAAAATAATCTAGATTTTAAGGGTCTGTGTTTGACAAAATTCCAGTGTTTGACATTTGATCTTTTTTTTATAAATGATTAGTGATTGATATGAATTATCCAGATAAAATATGTAAGAAGATGGAATGTATAAAAATGAGTTGGAGATTTAAATTTTTATTTCCTTTTTGACAGTTCACTCTATCAAGGAATAAAGAGTATTGCAATAACTCGGACTGATTTTAAATGTGAATTAAGTTTAAGCATCTAATGATTTTTTTTCTTTCAGATTTAACAACTTAAGTCTTTGGCAATTTCAACCATGGAAAGATTAACAGTCAAACGACATATTAAAGTTTCAAGAGTGCAGTTGGAAAAATTGTTCATAAATTCAAACAAACTGTGTTGATAGCAGATGTGAAAACGACATTGCAGGCTTGTTTATGTCATTCAGTTGAAAATATTGCTGCAGTGTACGAGAATGTGACCGAAAATCCAAACCCCTATATTCATCATCACATGCAGGAATTGAACCTCTCCACAATAACATTACATTGTTTTCAATTGCACTCTTAGTTGGTCAATTATGTTGACCAAAATAAGTCATGAAGTACACGAAATGCATTTCTGTTTGAACATCCATTTTCATAATAGACATCGATAACTTTAATACATTGTTTGATTGTTAATCTTTCCATGGTTGAAATTGCCAAAGTCTTAAGTTGTTAAATCTGAAAAAAAAAAAGAAAAAAATCATTAAACATTTAAACTTAAATCACATTTAAAATCAGTTATTGGAACATGCTTTATAATGCTCGCTTTTGATAATGCTCATTGGGAATGAAATGTCAACAAAGATAAAAAAAGGAAAATTTAAGCCTTCAAGTGGTTTTTATGGATTCCATTTATTTCATTTAAATATGCAGCTATGATCTGGAATTAAAATGAAAACAATGACACCTACTCTGAATCTATCAAAAAAATTCAGGATGTGGAATTAGTAAATACTTCAAATAGCATGATGTATGAATCGGTTAAAACAAACGTGGTATCGGTGATAAGGGAATTCAACACAGAATATACTGTGCTGGAGGTAGTTTTGCCCTACATTACAAGTTGCTACTAAACCACAATGTCAACCTAAAACTCAAATCATGTTCTTAAATATCTTTGTCAGATTGAGACTTTCAAATGGATGCCGCGCATAGCACCAATCTCATTCAGAAATATCTAAATTGTCAGCTGTATGCAACCACATTCTCAGATCAATGGTTAAAATGGCTTTGAGTAAATGAAGAATGTAGGTCTTAGTGAGGGCCATTCTTTTTTAAACCTTGTGGACTAGCACTATAGAATCACAAACAGAACTGTACCAAATAGCAGAAACCATACCACATGAGGACTTTCAACAAAAGCAACAACTAAAATGGATACCACATTTAACTCAAAGAGAAAAAAAAATGGCATAATGAATATGTTGATGTCCCACACTACTTCAAACAAAAGGATAGGAAGGAAACTACTAACAGTATTGGAAAGTGTGATAACAGTGGAGTTGAAAAATGTATTTTCCTGAAAAATTGTTTTAAGATTTTATAAATTACAACTGACAGCAAAACTGACTGCTTGGTCAATGAATGCCAAATGTTTCCTTATAAGGAAACAGCTATTACTATTACCATCAGTGATTGTGGAGCTGAAATTGTTGATAATTACAAATAAGAAGTCTTACATTGTTTTCTTTTTCTTTTCTGTTCATTCTTTACTGAGAAAATTTTTTAGAATTAGTACAACTCCTGTAGGTGTTATTGTGCCCGAATATATTTTTTTTTTAATTAGCATTGAATAAACTAAAAGTTTTTTTTTTTTTTAAAAATATAAGACTTTTATTCACTAATTCTATACTGTGTGTGTGTGTGTTGCTTTCTCTTCCTCTTTATTAATTGACTTTAAAAAGCCTAAGGCGATTTGTACTGAAAACTTGTTTCTGTTTACATAGCTCAGTTCTAATTACCATTGCAAGAACTTTGCCATCCAGTCTGCTCTTTTTGCAACCTTCAACGTGCCAATTTGAAATTTTTGTCTGTCATTACTTGATTATACGTAAAAGAAATTAAACACTGAAATCTAGTCTAACAAGTTTAAGTTGTCAAAAATGTTAGGTTAAGAGAATATATTTTCGATGGAGTCTAGCTTTAATTCTAAGCTAAATGTTATCATTTTCATATTTAATAGTTTGAAAAATATTGACACATTTGTATGAATTGATGTCATTTCTGACACACACATTTATTTTAGACAAAGTGGATAATCTTAACAAGATATGCAGATGACACTGTACTGATAGCAGACATGGAAAGGAAACTGCAAAATCTCCCAGTGAAGGAAAGTGAGAAGAAAGGACTAAGCATAAACTACAAAAAGACAGAATGCATGGTTATCAGTAAAAGGATGAGGCCAAAATGCAAATTACAGGTTGGGTATAATAAAATCAAACAGGTACAGAAATTTAAATATCTGGGAAGTGTTCTAACAGAGGATCAAAAGTGCAACACTGAGATCTGAAGATGTATTGGGATGGCCAAAGATGCATTTCAAAAGCTAAGCAGAGTATTAAGAGAGAAAAATTTCATTGGAAACAAAGAAAAAAAGTACTGAATTGTTACATGATATCAGTCTTCCTATATGGCAGTGAATGCTGGACAATCTCTTCAAAGATGAAGAAGAGACTTGAAGCAACAGAAATGTGATTCTGCAGAAAGATACTGAGGATACCATGAACCAAACGTGTGTAACAATGAGATTTTGGAGACAATGGAAACGAAAAGGAAACTTACACTTAAGTTCAGGAAGAAGCAGTTAAAATTTCTGGGGGCACATAATGAGGAAGGAAGGCTTGAGAAATCTGATACTCATGGGACAGATCCAGGGGAAAAAGGACAGAGGAAAACAATGAACGTACTTAGTGAGCTTGACTAAATGGATGGCAGAACAGGGTTAAGGAGAAATAACAAAAAGACGAAACTTATTAGGAGCTACAAAGGACAGGAAGATGAGCTATGATCGCCTACATCCTGAAGGGACATGGCACATAAAAGGATTGATATTTACCTCAGAATGCAAAAACATCCCTTAATATAATATTTAACACATTCATATATCTTAGATATGAATCAATTTCAGGTCATCCTAATCCTAGTGTAATTGAAGAGTTTTGTGTTAGAACATGTTTAATTATATAGTTTTGTTGCCAGAAGTAGTGCTCATCTCACTAAGGTATGTATATTATTATAATGGCCGGCTAGTCATATCCGAGTACAGCCATCTATCTGTTCAACACTCACAGAGCTCACATGTTTTATACTGAAACTATGTTTAGCAGACTTTACTTAAAGTTTCTGATAGAGGACAAGGCGAGTGCACTCAAACTCTCAGTCACAATGACTTGTGACTTCATGCTAGCACAGATACTGACAGCTTCTGTGCAGTCCTGTTTTCCTAGTTTCACAGCCAAGATATGGGTCAACCAGTGGCATAGTTTACAGGCATTTCCCAATTACCTTCCCAGCTCGATAACATGAAGAAGTTACCTCCCTGGCAAATCAATTATGAGGAGATTCAAACATGGTTCACAGGGTTAAAAAGTGCACATTCTAATCACTTCATTTTATACCTATATTTGGTATTTTGAAACTGCTGAACCAGTTTTAATGCAACAGAAGTTAATGATATCTGAAAATCTTATCAATTGGTTGAATTTTAAGAGATTACTATTCAATAAATAAATCTTAGTAAATGAGATTACTATTCAATAAATAAATCTTAGTAAATGTTATTGATGTAATTAATTTTTTTTTTTAAACATTGTGTGTGTAATAATTAGCTTCCCTTTAATTCAGCTATTTACTAACATGTAGTTATACTGATATAATGCTGTATGCTAACATGTAGGTATACTGATATAATGCTAACATGTAGGTATACTGATATAATGCTAACATGTAGGTATACTGATATAATGCTAACATGTAGGTATACTGATATAATGCTAACATGTAGGTATACTGATATAATGCTAACATGTAGGTATACTGATATAATGCTAACATGTAGGTATACTGATATAATGCTAACATGTAGGTATACTGATATAATGCTGAAATAATGGTATTTTTAATTTTGCTCACTTTAAATATAATGCTATTTTTTTTAATAATGATACTAATATTAACACTAGAAATAACAATGTTAATATTAGTATTATTATTATTCAAACAGTGACGTTATATTTACAGTGAGTGAAATACAAAATTGCTATTGACAAGATATCTCTAGTGTATGAACTTCCAGACAACATGAAAAGGAGCCTCTTTCAATCAAGTGTTACCTCTGTTCTATTGTATGTCTGCTCAGTATAGATCCTTACCTCAAAACTGGAAAAAAAAGATTGGATAGAGTCAGCACTCACATGCTAAGAGTGACTTTGAGTGCTCCTTGGAGAGATCGTCTGACCAATGAGGGATTGTATGTGAATCTTTGTCCAGTATCACTTATCAAAAAGCTCACAGGTCATTGCTGGAGAGTGAAAGATGAAATTGTTAGGTGAAGTTCTTTTGTTGGAACCTAGACAGGGAAGATCTGGCAGAGGACTACAAGCCAAGCTTCTGACATGCCAGAATGTGATGAACTATAACAATTGATGGTGACCGATAGTCACAGAAATCCTTGCAAGCTGTGTGGATGGAGAAATAAATTACTTAGATTAGAAGACCAGAAACTTTTCTTTCACACACACACACACACACACATATATATATATATATATATATATATATATACACACACACACACTATACTATACTATACTGATAACACCTGTTCTTGACAATGACTGATAGTTGAAAGTACTTGAATATAACAAGAAAAAACGATGAACTTTGGACAATTTGTTCATAATTTTAATGTCGATATACAGCACCTCATTTGGAAATTGGAAAAATATAATTAAAAGTTGGATAGATGCTAGTGGAATTTAATAAAACTTATTTGAATGAATTCTAACTGCCTAAATACACCTTTTACACACACATGCATACATATATATATATATATATATATATATATATATAGTGGTGTTAACTTACCTTCCTTCATAAGGTGTGCATCATATGCCAAAAGAAAAAAAATATAAAATAAAGTTTCACTCACCTTTCAAAAGATAAAAGGATGAAGGTGTAATAAAACTCCAGAGTCTGTCTTTATTTTTTGTCTCCATCCATTCCTCTTCTCCTTTCACACACTTTCCATTTTGTTATGACTTTTTCTTTTCCTTTACCTTTCCTCTCTTGCACCTTCTTTCCTCATTTCTTTCTCAATTCTTGTTATGCAGAAATGAATAGACAGTTGAGATTATATATATATATATATATATATATATATATATATATATATATATATATATAATGTGCATGAGAACACCATGGATTTTTCCTTGCAACTGATGGTCTAGCATCTCTTAATCTGGACAAAATTACAAACAAGCATTTGAATCTCATGCAATTGTCAGGCTAATTCACCAGGCGGCCACAGGTGGTATTGTGTATAATATGATTTTAATGTAACTTTCTAACAGTCAATGATGCCGTGGAGATAAAAAGATGCATAATTAGTGTGTCAAAGGTGTATTATTAAATTGTTATTATGTCTTCAGTTAGTCTGGCAAAACAGATAATCCAGTACAGTTCTGGGAGCAAAGATGCTGTAAAATTGGTGTGTATGTGTTTGTAAACTTTCCCAAGTCACACAGCGATTACACTCATTCTACGCCAAGGTGTTGATCTATATGTAAATAATAATTTTTTATGGATACTATACAAGTATGTGAGGATGGGGACAAGTGGTTAGAACATTAGTATTCCAACCATGAGACTCTGATTCAACTCTTTCTTTGGTCAATTTGTCAACAAAGTGACTTCTTGATAATATCAACCTGAAGAGATGATCCCAGCTTATAACACCATTGAAAAGTGCCTAAAAATCATACCCTGGGTTGATCCAAGCCTTGTTAGAGAAATTGGGTTGACAAAACTATTTTGGGATTGTTGATGAATGAAGTCATAAATCATTGTAACTGAGAGTTTGAGCATAGTGGCCTTGTTTAAACTCTACACCAGATTATAAACTTACTCCAAGAAACCTATTCAGCATGATTGTAGAAGAAACCCCAGTTCACCTCTGTAGGTGTTGAAGAAACACAAATGTGCCTGACCAGGCCCCTGCAATGGGAATTATTGAGCCTTCCTCGTAGACACCACAGTTTCTTAAGACTGATGTTAACTACTATATATACATATGAAGGTATTAAACATGGTGAACATTACTTGCTTTTGTATCTTAAAACACGAGTGGGATGAAATTGAATAACTCTTATAATGTCTGTCCAGTTTTTTTTCTCTCACTAATATAATCCAAACACATGAGGTTAGATGTGGTCAGTCTATGTTCGGACTTTCTTCTCTACAGGATTTATACTGCTTCACCTTTTACTTATCAGTTTGTCTAACCTGGCATGTTTGGTCGTCAAGTTATTTCTCTAACCAGGTGGTACTGGCTACCAGTGCAATGTATGGTATAGAGGCTTTCATCTGTGGCAGGTGTAACTGGAGGTGTTGATATTGATAAGACATAGAAATGGCTGGCTGGTTGGTATGTCCATTTTTCACTTGACTACATGCCCCTCCCCTGACTATAAAAAAAAAAGAAGAAAAAAAATGTCTTTCAGCTTCCATATTGTAATCTGAGTGCTAATGTAATGGATAAGTATGCAAGAAGATAACAATATTTTTATATCATTAGACATTCTCATTCTTCTCATATTTTTTTCATGTTCTTGAAGATATCAGTTGCTTAATAACTGAGTCTTATTGGAACCAGAAATATATAGGAAAGCCTTTGTCAGATATACTTCAGGAATATAAATGAAAACTTTTATTTACCATGCTTTGAATAACCATCATGGGTAAGATGATAAACTACATCCACGTCCAGGGTAAGACGATAAACTACGTCCAACAGCAAGGCCTCTGATCAGGGGGTATTGAGAAGCATGGAACCACCTCTTAATTAATGGTGTTCCGAGGTCCACCCTGACCCAGGGTGGTAGCACCTGTTAGGGTCCCAGCTATGGATAAATAGTTAACCTCCAAATGGGGTCAAAACACTATGAAAGTGTAAAATAGGTTTTAATACCAGAAATAATTTGTAAAAAAAAAAAAATTACTATCAATACATTTTTACAAAAACAAAAAACATTACCAGCTGTATATTTTTTGAAAAAAAAATTACCATCAAAGGAAAATTATTACCAGAAATAGATTTTTAAAGGAAAATATATTACCAGAAATAGATTTTTTGAAAAAAATATTACCAACAATGAAAATTTTGTCGGCATTAAATAACACATTGAGGTTGATATGCCGTAAAACAAACCAAGCCAAACATGCTTTGAATAATGCTGCCATATATGGTCTGGTGCTCCTGCTATATATTTAGAGATTCTTGATAAAATCCCAAAAAAGAATCAGCAATATTAATGATCCTAACTTGGTATCTCGGCTTCAGTCACTTTCTCACTACCATAATGTAGCTTCCCAGTACCCTTTCTACAAATACTTTCATGGTAATTGTTTGGATGAAGTCTCTGCTACTGTACCTAGATTTTATGATTTTAAGTGCAATGCTACATTGGTGACATGGTCTTATCATTTTATAGTTGAACTGTAAGTTCTATGCTAACAGTTTCTTCTCTTGCACTTCTCATTTGTAGAACTTTCTTCTGGCTCTATGCTTTCCAGTCAACTTTGATTTTCAAAAATGTAAATACAATATCAATCATTATCTACTGTCTTCATGATTACTCTTCTATTGTTCTCACTCCTTAATGTTTCCTTTTTTTTTCTTTTTTCACGCCAAGTAACCCCTTGTGGCTTTTACTGCCTTGCATGCCATGAAATGATTAAAAAAATCTAAGTTAACACTTGAGCATTTAAAGCTTAAATTTTATACAATATGATAGGATAAGGAACAAATAGGAAATATATAGAAATTTAAGGCTTCACTTTTATTTAACCTTCATGAGAACTTTTTGTAAATAAATTATGGAAGAGAAAGTTCTGGTACTTTTAGTTTTGTGCTGTTTATTTTTTCATTGGTCAGGAAGACCTCACTTGTCTTTGTCTTGTGGTGTTTGTGCACGTACGCATGTTTGGATTCTAGTGGCCATTTTTGTGTCAGTCTGGTAGTGTAAGTGTGTATTATTCTTGAAGATGGTAGTGTGATGTTGGCATATCTGAGTATCAGATTTCTGCATGATAGTGTGTGTGTATATGTCTGAGTATCAGATTCTTGCATGATAGTGTGTGTATATGTGGCAAGTGGGCATTTTTGTTTCTGTCTGATAGTGTCCATATGTTGATTTGGGGGAAGTTTGGTGTGGGAGTAAAAGACTTAGGTTATGTAGGCTGCAGGCATGCAGATCTTAGATTCTTTAAGTATGGGTTTTTATGAAAGTTTGTGTTTATTGTATTTTAAAGATATTTTTGTTCATGGATAATCTAGACAAAGTTAAGAATTCATTTTGTTTGCTACTGAAGTGCTAAGCCTGTGGTTCTCAGCCTTTTCTTTCCTAGCACCCTTTTTCAGATATTTTTTATTATCCATATCTTTAAATTGTACTGAAAAGGGAGCAGATTTAATGCAACAAAGCTAATGTTGCATCTTCACCACCGGAAGTAAGCTGCAGTGAGAAAAGCTATTCTGCAGTCACTGCACTGGATCAGGGAAGCGGACTTAAAGGTTTTTGCTGAATACAAAGAGATTAATACAAAAGTGAATGCAACACACAAGACTGGAATTTTAACTTGGCTTGCCAGTTCCTCTTTTCATACTAATAGCCATTATGTTATCTACACATGTGCCCTGCTAAAATGATAGCATTATTGGAGAACTACCACCATCTTTATTATCAACTTTCTGTATTATACTAAATATAACATTGTTCATTCTACAGGGTGTCAATGGATAAATTGTTGTCTAAATTACATAAAAATGAAAATAACACTGACATCTCATTTTAACATATATTTACCAAAATTATGCACAAATATCTTGAAATACCAAAGAGTAAATTTATTCAATAAAATCACCATTGATTTCAACCATGGCTTTCAGACAACTACAGAATCTCTTGAAACCCTTCTGTATGGTCTCTTTGTTTAAGTTGGTGAATGCTACCATAATCCTTGCCTTCAGTTCATCTTTAGTGTTACAATAAGTTCTGTTGGTCTCTAGAGTCAACTGCACCCCACACATAATAACCAAGGGGATTGCAGTCTGAGGAATTAGGTGGACAGATGTAAGGGATGATGAGGTTGCATAAATTGTCTGACAGCCATGACTGGCTTCTCTTGCTTGTGTAGCATGGTGCAGAGTACTGTTACCAGAAATAGGGTCTTTCAGCAGCCACCTTCTTCACCCAGGGTAGCACTACCTTCTCAATGCACTTGATACAGGCCTCCATGTTGAGTTTGAGGCCCTGTGGGAAGATGAATAGAGGCATAACATTGCCATCACTAATGATCACTCCAAACAGCTTTATAATTACCATTAAACTCATCTAAATCTTTCTGAATCCTCTGCACTGTTCTCAGATGATACTTAAACACTTTAAAATTTTCCTATTGGAGCTTCTGGCACAAATGTCAAGCAGTACTGCATGCCATTTCCAGAGTGAATTGTGTCATGGTGCTGTTTATCTTGAAGACAGTGCCCAACTGACCCTACTATACTGTGCAGTCAACAAAATCAAAAACAAGCAACTTGCATGTGCAAAATTAAAAATATAAAATGGTGACAATTTACCCATAGCACCCTGGATACCATGGGCCAAAATTCTTTGTTTTAAGACATATAGGAAAATAACGTAAAAGGCTGTCAAATCTTAGCAGAGTAATATTTCTTTTTTCAAAAAGCATAGTCTTGAAAAATGCAGGTGTTAGAATTTAGATCAAGTGTAGCTGATAAGTCTCATCTCAAAGTTAACATGAACTAATCTTCTAACTGGCCACCACTTTACATTTCTTTCATATGAATAAAGCCAATTTAGAAGAAGCACTATTGAACGGTTATTGAATATTTGCAAAATGAAATACTGTTGCCATTCAGATGGTTCATTCATATGACTGCTATCATTGTGTAGCTGGATAGAAAGTGAAATAAATGTCTGCTTTAATAGAACAAAGTAAGTTGATTACTGAATCTCCAATAAAGATGTAATAAATGTTAATGGCCAGTTGGTTTTAGAATCACAAGGTATTTATTCATTATATCATTTTTATTTTTGTTCATATCCTCACCCCACAAGAACCAGATGCATCAGTTATGTGATAACTTCAGGTTTAACCCTTTGAGCCTTGACCACCACTTTACCAGTGGTAGAGAAAAATGACTTAATGCCCAGCTACCGGTTGAACAGTGGGTAAACACTTCTGAAACATTATATACCAATTATTTGTAAATTTTGACTCGGGAGCACAGGCAGAAGAGTTAAAATTGTTCAGAAATGCAGGACTCAAATGGTTAAGCTTCATATCAAAATAATATAAAACCCTGGTTTAATATCTATAAGATATCTTCATTTGCAAGTGAACCTTTAATGTTCACTTATTTTCTATTTGTTCAAATAAATGTAAGCTTAAAGAATGAGCTTTCTATTGTGTGATATTAGTATTGTTATCGTAACAGTCTTAAAATATAAAAATTGCTTCTAAAACTATAATAACAGTAAAATAATTAATATTCAAATGTTTATTAGATATATATGCTACTTGTATATTTCTTTTTATAATTTTTTTATTTTTATTTTAATCATTTCACCCCAAGCATGATGGGAATACCACTATTATACAGGGTGTTACAGAGAGTGAAAGTGAGAGAAAAGACTCAGTATAGGGGGGATTGAGGAAAAGATAAAAGATGAACAGGTTTCAAGAAGACAGAAGATGGTGAT
The DNA here is from genome assembly GCA_903632075.3 of Acanthosepion pharaonis. Lineage (NCBI taxonomy): Eukaryota > Metazoa > Mollusca > Cephalopoda > Sepiida > Sepiidae > Acanthosepion > Acanthosepion pharaonis. Next base: position 3,456,169 of record CAHIKZ030003966.1, read on the forward strand.
TGGTGTTGCATTTAAAGTTTTAAATATTGTAGTTATCAGAAAAGAAAGGGAAGGGAGTTCCACTTGCAGGAAATGTGTGAAAAGAAACTGTTGGAGTAGAAGTGGCTGTTGAATTTAACTATTTCAACAGTAAAAGGGTAGGAATTTGAATTGACTTTTGTTTTATTTTTTCCTCCTGATTATATCTCCAATAGTCTTAGAGGTGGTGGTAATGATCCTCATGTCAGGGAAGGCTAATTCATTTGTGAGTTTAGTTGAAGTTTTGGAAAGTAGGATTATAAATTTTGTATAATTTTTGTTGGAAGTATTTGCTTTTTGGTTTTATGGATTTTGTGAGCTCGTATTTTTGTGTTTATGATGAAATGGTATGGGTAGTGTAGAAGTTTAAATGTGTTCTCAGTATAATCCTCTTCTTCAATAATGTATTCAGGGCTACATATCCTAAGGGCTCTAAGGTAAAACCCTATAATTATTCTAGATTTTATTCTCCTGTTGTGGTGGGAATAGAAATTGATAAGGTCATTTTTGTTAGTGGGTTTCCAGTAAACTTTAAAATCTAATTTATTATAGTTACATATTAATAGGTAGACAGTTATTTGTTTCAAATTTGTGTGTGAATTCAATGGTTGGTTCAACCTTATTCAGTTTAGCTATTATGTTTAAAAGTTTAGTATATCGGGGATAAAATAAGAGAACATCATCAATGTATCTTAGGTAAATAGAGCTGTTAGGTATGATATGTTTAAATGTGGTAGATTCTAAAAATTCTAGAAAGAGGCAAGCGAGAACACCATTGATAGGAAACCCCATGGGTAAACCTAATTTTTGTTTGTACACTATTTTATTGAAAGTAAAGAAACAGTGGTCAGTGATTAATTTACATATCTTTGATTTTGTGGATGGGTAGAGGAAGCTTATCTTTAGAGTTATTGAGGTGTTTTTTAGTATATTAAGGCATTTTGTGATAGGTATATCGATGTATAGTGATGTTATGTCTAAATTAGCCATACACATGTTAGTCATATTTTTGTATTGTATTCTTTAAAGTAAGTCACCTGTGGTTTGATGCGTGTTGTACTGATGGTGCCTAGGAACAGTGTTAGGATTTTTGTGATGGCTCTAGCTAAATTGTGGGGTGCCTAATGGGTATGTTCAACTTATGTGTCTTGGGTAAGCCATATAGTGTGTGTGTATGGGTGGTTATCTATTAATCTAGACCAAGATTTGTTTTTATTTTTTAATAGTTTCTTGATAGTTTTGTTGAACCTATGTGTTTCAGTGTTTATGGTAGGTTTTATGGTTTTAGTGTAGGTATTTAGAAGGGATTCTAATTTTTCATTGTAGATGTTGGTGTCCATAATAGTTATACCATCTCCTTTCTCTGATGGGGTTATAATAATGTTTTTGTTCATGGACAAGTTTTTAGTGCTTGTGTGTATCTCCTGTGTAGTGTAGTCTCAATGATATTTGAGATGGAGGTTGCTAATATACCATTTTCATAATCAGTATGGTTGAATATTTTTTTTTTTTTTTTTTTAGACCAATGGTGAATTTTAGAACTGAATTTAGTTTCTATTTCAGTGGAGATATTGTGAATAAGATTTGGATTACCAATCCTTTTCCATTTGCTGTTTGTGTACAGGTTGTAGAGTCTGAGTTTTAATCAATTTTGTTGTTTGTGTGTGATATTGTTCAGCTTCGCAAGTTGAGAGGATGTTTTTAAAACATGGCATTTTTCCAATTGATGACGTTTAATCATTGGTGAGTATTTCTTTGTGTTTGAGATCCTCTAGTGCATTTAAGGAGTTAGTTCTGGATGTGCATGGGGAAGAAATCATTCAAACTATGTAACACTTTAAAAGTACTCCTTGGAACAACTTTTTTCCAATAGGAAATTCCTTCTTTTAAGTAGGGAGTAACCAGAAAGTAGAAGCTTTTTGATATGGTTTCCATGTTCTGACAAATTAAGTAGAAGATCAAATATAGATCTAGTATGGATAGGAATATAAAATGATAGGATAAAGAACAAGTAGGAAACACACACACACACACACACACATATATATATATATATATATATATATATATGATATTCAAGGATACCCATCTACTAGGGCAGCTAGCTAATTCCTATTGCAGATGCTTGCTCAGGAACATTTCATGTTTGTTCAACACCCACAGAGCCCACCTGTGGTTTATACTGCAACTATGCTGAGCAGACCTTAGTTACAATTTCTGGGAGAGAAGTGTGTTTTCTAGCATGATCAACAATCTGAACAAACCCTCAGTCATCGACGGCCCCCAAGGTTTCTGTCTACTCAGTTTCACTCACAAGGCTTGGGTCAACCTGTGGTATGGTTTCCAGATACTTTCCAAATGTGCTGCATGCTGTGATCGCCTCCTCCAGACCAATAACATCAAGAAGTCACCTTCCTGACAGATCGACCATGGTGAGATTCGAACCTGTGTCTCTGGTCTTCTGTTGGCAGAGATTTCTTTTTGCAAGGCATACGGCTGCCATATGCAATAGGCAACAACAAACAGAAGAACTCAAAACTGATCACTGCATTTAAGTATTACATTAATATTTATGCTTACCTTTTAAAAATGCAATGATAATTTTTCTGCTGCCACTTAATTTAATGACAATTTGACAAATCTTAAATTTCTATACAAACAATTATTTTTATTTCATGGATGACTTTCACTGGATTTTGCAATTAATTTCAATTATTCCCAAATTTATTTCCAAGTCATAAAAATTATCATACAAAAAGATTTGTCACAAAAAATCACATAAAAAAAAAATCACCAAAAACAATTACAGTAATGAAAACTTAGGAATCCCAAATTTCAGGATTGTAGGTCTGGATCCAGCACAGAATGTTTTTAATTTGCTCATGGAGTCAACTAGATTCCAAAATGGTATGATATGTTGAGCTATGTCCTCTAGGAGTAAAGTTGAAAAAGTGTGACACACTGACATTTGCATTTATTGTTGTTCATTTTGGCTTACTACCCAAGAAATCCTTGTAAATATTATGCTTATAAAATATATCAAGATTTCAAATGAGACAATAGATAACTTGAATCTCAACCATATTTTTAGTTGATTTTAACTTTTGCCAGACATGCTTTGATGAAATTTATTACAACAGAAGAAAATTCTTTAAAATTTATCCAGAATATATGTCTACAGAGAATTTTTTTTATATTTTAAAATGAATTATTGCTGATGTTTGTAATCACTATTTGTAAATTGTAGACAAGAATTTGTATTAATAATATTATTCAAATTTTTATAAATTTGTTTGGGAGATGAGTGTCATGTGACATGTAGACTAATTTTTATTAAATATTTCAATCATGAAAAATCTACACACAAGCACATACATATATTCAAGTATACGCTTAGATACATACATAGAAAAAAAAAAAACAAATCTAATTATAACTTGAAGTACATTTCAGTTTTAATGTGAATAATTTTTTTCAGGTGAAAGATTGTTTTCAAAATGTCAACTTTGTCTTTTGGGTATAAAATCAGTGTTCACTTTGTTATAGACATTTTTTTTTTTTTTTTTTTTTCTTCAAATTGAAAATATCTCAACCTTTTTATAAAGAGTTTGTTTGTAATTAAGCATGCGTAGGTTTTATTTGATAATGCTTTAAACTTTAACATTTAAGAGATTTTCAAATTTCTTAAAGATCTCAATATTCCCACATATTGAATGTTATGATTTGCTTGAATGTTATATTTGTATTTATATCTTATGATTTGTATATTATTTATATTACAGTCATTTCTTTTTTTCTCTTCGCTTCTCTCAATGTTTTCTGTTTTGTTTTTTTTTTGTTTTTTTTTTTGCTTTTTTCTCTTTTTATTTGTACAAGTAAATTTTGTGATAGCAAATCTTTTTTCCTCTTTTCATTTCTCTTATTCCTCCATTTTTTTTCTCTCTTCAGGTAGTTTTAGTATTATAAAATGACCATAGGTATTACTTAAAGTATATTCTACCTTTTTGGGCTGTTTGTTTTGACTAACAAAAACAGATTAGGTCAGTACTGCACTCTACAATTCTATATCAGGCTTCTTGAAAGGTATCTATGTAGATACCTTTCTATATTTTTTCTCTTTTTTTCAGTAAGGTTAATGACATTATTGAACTTATATAACAAATAATTCTTTTGTTCTTTAACCTCTAGAATTTCTTCCTCTGCTTTTATTTATTGTTTGGGAGTTTCATTTTGATCCTTTTTGCTCTTTATTTTTCAGTTATTTATTCATACTGTCAAAAATACAGCATATTTAAATCATCATAGTCTTTAAATTCTATTTTTATATAGTCTCTTCAGTATGTAAGTGATCATACCTCTCCAGAGATTTCTTAATTATCTGTGAATTGCCATGACTGATTGCAAAAGAAACTTGTTTCCTATTACCTTCTCTACAGTATGTGATTCAGAGTTTCTCTAAGATTGATTGCCATCAAAGGCTTGAGAGCCCAGTCTACTCTATTATTTTATCCATAACTGTGAGAAGAGATTGATGCCTGCCTTTCTCAAAGGAATTAGTCCAAAATTTGATACAACATCCAAGAATGGAATTTAAATCCTGCTTAATGATTCCACTTTCTGCAAAACCCACACATCCTTTTTCTAATTATGCACAGATCTTTTTTTACTTACCAGCTTTGTAATCATCTTGGAAGAGTATGTAATTGTCAGAACAAAGACACTTCCACCTAATAAGGTTTGAAGGTTAAATATTACAAACAAAAAATATATAAATTTGCCTAGAAGAATCTCACAGTGTTAAATACTTTTTTTTTTTACTTGCTTCACATTACAAAAACTACATTTTAAAGCATTTGAACCATTAACAAATCAGGTTGTATACTAAGCAATAGAATATAAAAATAATCAAAGGCAGCCCAGAAGGAACCAAATACCCTCTTGCAAAAAGGGAATTTGGGTTCTTCATGAGTTTTTGCTTGAGAACTAAACACATCATTTCACTCTCTACAGCATTATTTTAACCAGTATTTCCTTTTTGCATCACATTGTTAAAAGTGATGAAAAATGGGATTTGCATGTCAACAGAAAATTAAAAAGAGAATTGTTATCACAAAATGAAGCACCAAATCCAGAACTCCATCCACAGAGGTCCGTGCTTTGTGTCTGGAATATAAAAGGTGTTGTCCATTACAATCTGATGGAACATGGAAATATGCTAACTGTTGATGTTTATTACCAGCTACTTGATAAACTGTTCATGTTTATTTTATTTATTATTATGTTGATGTTGACAAACTGTTGATGTTTATTACCAGCTACTTGATAGGGTAAACACACCCTTGTTTTAGTAAACAGAAAAGGTGCTATTTACTCTGCAAAACAAACCCAAGAAGAAAAAAAGTTAATTAAAATAGGAGGTTTCTGCACATGATTCTTACTCATCAGATTTAGTGCTGACTGATTTTCATTTGTTTGGATCCCAACATTTCATAATTGGCTGAACACATCAAAAACAAAGTTGAAAACAGCATTTCAAACATTCTTATAGTGAAGAACAGATTAAACAGGGAGTTGAAAATCTGAACTTCTCATGCTGCAGTCATTGAAAATGAAGGTGACTGCATCTTTGATAAATAATATTTAAATAAATTACTTACATTTGTTTTTTATATCCTTTCCAGTAAACTATATAATTATTTCTGAACACCCTAATATAATGGTGATTTTTTCTAAATATAGCTTAGATGTAGCACAAGGCTGAAAATATGGAGCACCCAGTAAGGAATGAACTCACAACTCAGTTTTAACTGAGCTGGCAAGACAAGCTTGCTAACCAATACACCACATTGAAGAGACCTTATGATTTTCTAAGAATAGCTTAGATGTGGCACAAGACTGAAAACAGAGCACCCAGTGAGGATCGAACTCGCTATTCAGACATAATTAATCTAGTGAAATATATGCTGTTAAAGAGCATTCATACCAAGAAAGAAAAGAATACTTTCATTTTATTTAATATTCACTCAATTTTAATGACTAAAAATTCAAGAAGTCAAGAGGTTCTGCATCTTATTGGTTTCAGAAGTCAAGAATAATGTGTAAATGGAAAGAGCTGGGCGTTTTCACATAACTATTTTGTCCTTCAACTCTAGTATAAATTTATTTTAAATCTAAGTGTTGTTTAATTATAGTTAATAATTACCTTATATATGGAAATCTGTTTATATAAAGTATCTATTGTATACAAAAGAGTAAGTATTGGATTTGACAATTGTTTGTAATAATGTGTGTTTGTCTTAAAATGAATTTCAAGAATAAACATGTGCATAAATTGATATTTATTTTTAATTCCTTTTAAGATACCATCAGGTTTGTTGAAATTTGTAATTTACTTTGTGTTTTTGCCTCAATACATTTTAACAAAAATATGTTTCCACATCCTTTTCATCTGTTATATTTGGTATTTAAAAAAAAAAATTTACTTTAGGAATTTTTTTAACTATTGTTTTGGTATTACAGAAAACATTGATTTAAAGAAACTTTAAGCAGAAATGTTTAAATCATGAATAAATATTTTTGAGATTTAAAGTACTCTCTCGCTCTCTCTCTCTCTCATACACACAAAAGAGAGAGGGGATTTACTGAAAAGTTCTCAACCTGATCCACTTAGCAAAATCTGACCAAACAAAATTTTTTAATCCCTTTTTGGTTAGCAGAGATATATGTTTGTCTATCTTTGTTTCCTCAAAGCCTATTTTTTACCCTTTAGTCAGTATATTTGATTATTTTTTTAATTATGTATATTTGCATAAATGTACACACACACACACACACACACAAATATATATATATATATATATATATACACACACACCCACACACAAAATCTGGCCACTCGTATTCAAGGATACCTGTCTACTAGGCCAGTTAATCAATCCCTATTGCAGACGCTCACTCAGGCATATTTGTGTTTGCTCAACACCCACAGAACCCACCTGTGGTTTATACTGCAACTATGCTGAGCAGATCTTAGTTACAGTTTCTGGGAGAGAGCATGATCAACAATTTGAACAAGGCCAGCACATTCAAGCCCTTGGTCATGATGGCTTGTGGCTTTGTGCTAGCACAGCTATCAACGAAGCCCAAGAGTTCTTTCTACCCAATTTCACTCATAAGGCTTGGGTCAACCCATGGTATAGTTTTCAGACACTTTTCAAAGGTGCTGCACACTGGGATTGACCTCAATCCAGTTCAGTAACATCAGGAAGTCTCCTTCTTGACAAATCAAACGTGGTGAGATTCAAACCCGAGTTTCATGGTCAAAAAGTGAATGTTCTAATGACTCGGTCACACACACACACATATTTGGGCAGCAATCCCTCTTTTATACAAGTTTTACTAAAGACGACTAACAAGGTACTGCGATTAAACTTAATTTTCCTTGGGTTCAATTCATATAAGTGTTTACTTTCCTGGACATAAAATGTGTAAAACTTTTACAAAAGTTCTGCCTATCTGAGTGCTTTCAGTTATTGTTTTAGCCATTATCCAGGACAGTTGTTATATATATTTCATCTGAAGCTATAGGAATGTTTTATTTTCCAAAAATGTACTATATATATATATATATATATATATATATATATATATATATATATATATATATATAAAATAGGAAAAGAACTCGTTAGGTAAATAATCCAACCTGATTCCCAAAAAAATTTCACTTGAAGATGGAACAGAGCTTAGTACTTTAATTCAATTTAATTATATTGAAGTTTTCAGCTCTTGTTTTGAAACATGAGAACTCTTATGTAGCATGTTGGAATCATATTTTTTAAATAAATGATTATACATACATATATATATATATATATATATATATATATATATATATATATATCTACATACACAAAAAAAAAAAAAAAAAACTTAGTATAACCAATAGAAAAAACCTGCCAGGCAACCAAAAAGTACACTTAATAAAAAAGAAAAGCTAACAACAAATATAAAAAAAACTATACCTACCTAAACAGTATTCTTTGTCTAGACATAGCAATTGTGCTTTTCAAACTGCTACTTAAGTTTCATGCTATCATGATCTTCAGGCAACAAGAGTGAAAATCAGAGCAGAAATGGAATATTTATAGTAGCATAATATGGTGGCAAGGGACACACACAGATGCACACAGGTACTGACTGAGTAATAAAATTCATTCATTGAGTATCAATGCCATCACAGTTTGAATTGAGTCTCAGCATATTGGAATGGTATTTTATATATTATCAAATATATATATATATATATATATTCAGACATGTTTCTATTTCTGTTATTGATGACACTGAATAGAGGAGTTTATTTGCTAACCATATGGCATTAAGGTATAATGTTCATTCATTCTTAATGCCATGTCAAAATTATATATAAATTATGAATCAGTGACAGAAATTTTTGGAACTTAATTGAAATTCAGATATCTAAAACCTTATAAACACTCAAACAAGGCATCTGCAGAATAAGGCCCAAAAGAACCTTTTCAGTGTTGACACAGCACAAAGCTACATTGAAGTCAAAAAATGCTTAAATGTAGAGAAGTCTGAAATATATAGTTGTTGTACATTTGTTGTCGACCTGTAATTTGGCGCCATCTGACTTTTGGTTGTTCCTGAATTTGAAAGACGCATTGAAAAGTTGACATTTTTCATCGGATGCAAAAGCTGAAATTGCTGTGCACAGTTGTATCAAAAAATATAACAAAGTTTCTTTATGGATAGAATGAAAAAATGGATAAAATATTTGTAAAAAAAAAAATGTAGCACTAAATGTAGAGAGTTAAAAATGAACTTGTAATTTTGAAGAGAAATAAATTTACGATCTTTTTTCTCATCTCTCTTTCTCTCAAACGCGCGCACACACACACATATTATATATATATATATATATATATATATATATAATAAAAGCTACATTATTCTCTTAAATTTAAAACCTCAATCTTGATATTAAAAACGAAGAGAAAGAACTTAGTCTGGAAACAGGCCTCTGTGTATTTTGTTTGTATATAGACCTCATATTAATTTTTCAATTTATTTTTGAAGGCATTTTACAATATTTTCTTTTTTGTCTTCTAATATAAATTATTGTTGCTTGTTTATATTTAGAATTCTTTACTCTTTTATACACCAGTGTATTCTCTCTTGCTTTCCTTTAATATCTATAAATTATGACTGTCTTAGAACTTTGTTACTTTATTATAATATTCACAATTCACTGCCCAAACAATCCTGTTTCTTTTATATTTTAATAATGATACATGGAGATATTTTTAGACCTCCCACCAAAATAAAAATACAAAGGTTCTAGGGTAACTAGTCGTCCCCCAAAAGACTAATGTAGGTCAGCTGCTGATCTGCTGATCTATAAGAGTCTTAAAATTAATGAATAAAACAAACTGAGCTAATATTTCACGATAAGAATTTTTTGGATCAAATTTTGCTTTAATATTTGGAGCTCAGAAGAAAATGATGAATCAAAAAAGTTAACAAGTTTTGACAGGACAAAAAATCTCATGAAATCAAACATATTAGAATTAGGTTTTTTTTTTCTTTTCTTATCTATCAGCTTCATATTTTTTGTCCACTCAATCAATGTCTATTTTAGTTTGATTACAATGAGATTGAAGTAAAATTATGTATTACTCTAGTGAATGTTCATTTTTCAAAGACAATTCTATTTATTGAATCTTATACTTGTCTCCATGATCACACACACACACACATCTGATTTATAACTTTATTGTATAATGAGTTTATAGGGAAACATTTTAGTTTTCCTTGTGTTTTTTAAATTTGTTTATTTTTTTTTTACTGTACAGTAGGCAATTGTTAAATCTCTCTTTCAAGTTAGCCAAGTTAAAAACAAATTGTAATGGTTGTATTCTCCTTCCTTTTGGGAAAGAAAAAGTGCTTAGACCTTTACGCAATAGTATCTTTTGTATTGTGGGTGGCATTTTACATAAATTTACTCCATTCTTAACTTTTAAGCTTACCCAGTGTCACTGACCCTGGCATAGTAATGAATTCGGTGACACCCTGTCCATAGATCAAATCTGTTGTGGCGGAGATCTGCATGCTTTTCTATTTACCTTTACCTGCCAGTGTGACATACTGCACTCCTATAAAGTCTTTTTACCTATTTTATAAATTTAATTCTTTATTGATTAGAATTTCTGAAAACTTAAACATATATACTTTGATTGTTGAATTTGAAAATAGAAATTCAGAGACACTGAAATTAGAATCCTTTTTTCTTTAAACATTCTTTTAAAGCCTTGTGACTATATTATTTCTATCTTCAGTTCTATAGCTAAGTATTTTCATTTATTCTATATACAAGAAGGTGCAGAAAAGTTCTTTGCCTGACCAAGAACAGATTCCTGACACCAAATTCTGATGTTTTGTCAAATTCTGAAAAGTGACATTGAGCACTGTTTCGTTTACACCATAAATTAAGTAAATATTTATTTGCTTATCTGTGTATAGATGCTATTGTATGCATATACAGTTGCTAATATCTCATTATTTACTTTATATTCACACTTTATATATATATATATATATATATAATATAGTGATGTGCAGGGCTTGATTGCATGCCTCTAAAACTCCAGTAAGGGGCTGCAGGGGGCTATATGGCCTAGCACTGATAAATATGAGAGAGGAAGACATTTTAAATATGGAAAAATAGATGAAACATGAAATAAACACTTTATTCAAATAAAATATAAACTAAATTTTTATTTCACTCTTTGATTGGATGCCCTCCTGATATGGATGCCTGGGGTCATCACACTCTCTGCCTTCATCTTCATTCTACATTCTACTGAGATATATGAAGGGGAGCTGAACAGTTCTCAGTTTGATCAAGAAGTAATTTTTAAAAAAGGTGGAACTGAGAACTTTTAACCACACCTTTGTACTGATAAGGCATTTTAGACTGAGTTCTACCTAGCTATATATATATATATATATATACACGCACACATCAAATGTACTATGCTTCCCTATACTGGTTTAAGATTAAAGTCTTCAGGCTATTCTATAACAATGGCAATGCTAAATTTTAAGACAAGGCAGTTTATTTATCATTGGTTGATTTTATTTGTTTTTAATGACATATCAATGCCTTATGGGTCCTTTTAATGCTGAAATTTATTTTTCTTGGGAGCTTTAAAGTAATAAAAATATATCATATGTTATTCTGCTTTCACAGTTGAATACATGGTAGATGATATTCAGCTTTTGTACATAGACATGTTTGTGTGGACATAATTACTAGGAGGTAATGAGTGATGTGTGTGTTTTTTGGAATAAACAGTTTGATTTCTTTAAGAAATCATAGGATAGTATATGGATTAATGTCATGAAAGAGTTTTCTTTTATGTTGGTTGTTTGGTTCGTTGATTTTGTTTAGTAGCATATCGACCTCTGTGGTTTATTTAATCCTGAAATCTAAATATTTTGAACACAATTTTATGGCTTCAACTAAATATATTTTGAACGCAATTGTATGCCTTCAGCTACAGATAAAATGTATTGTTGTTGTTTTATTATAAAATTTATTTTTGGTAATTCTACTAAAAAATATATTACTGATCATTTTGCTTTAAAAATGTATTGTCAGTAATTTCTTTATATAAAAATGTATTTTTTATACTTTTGATAGTTTCTTTGTTTTTGTTTGGAGGTTCACTATTTTCCAATGGCTGAGACCCTAACAAGTGCTACCACCTGGGGAACAACAGCAATTAAGAGGTAGTTCCACACTCCTCAAAACCTCCAATCTCCTGATCAGAAGCCTTGCTGCCAGATGTAGTTTATCATCATGTCCAGGACTAATTTAGCATTGGTGGGCAATGATGTCATAGATAGCTGCTCAGAGTTAAAAATCTGAGAGATGAGTTCATTTCTTTTACTTACATTGGGTAAGGTGTGAATCGAACTCATCTTTCTCTAGCTATGATTAAATTATAGTACAGACTGGACCCTATACCCTTGATTGACAACAAATCTAAGGGAAGGAAAACTGAATTTAAATCAACCTGCAGAATTTTGGGCTCCGTGTGGTGCTTCTACAATCCTAATGTGTTATTAGACACGTGAGTCTATTCAGCACAACCAGCTTTTAGCAATGTGCAACCGCATCTTGATATTTTTCTTTTCTTTTCAAACAACCTACCTATTAAAAATGTTTGACTTGAAGAAATTAGATAGATGATAATCAGGGTTTTTTTGTTGAGGCAGGACCAGGATTAATCTTGTACAAAGCAAGGTGGGTCCTGTCTGAAAAAGGATTTGTCATAATGATTGAGGCAACATTTTACAAAGTTAGATGCGCTTCCTGATGCCCAACTCAAACACTCATGGTAGTACTCAGTGATTTTATTGAGACACCATCTCTGGGAAGGTTGACATTCAAGACTTGAGACCCCATCCAAGCTTTATTATATATATATATATATATATATATATATATATATATAGTGTATTAGGGCAACAGTCCTTCTTTTATATAAGTTTCATTAAAGATAACTGACAAGGTAATGCTATTATGATTTTTATTCAATTTTTCTTGTTTTCTTTTCTGTACATAAAGTGTGTAAAAATTGTCTGAATCTTACTTATGATAAAACGCAGATTGTGTGTGTGTGTCTGTACGTTCCTACATTTTTCAACCGATTTCAACAAAACTTCACAGGACTACATAAAATTACCTTGCGGTGGTTCTGACAGTGCCAAAAATTGGAAAAACACAATTGTTTTTGCACGAAATCAATTTGAAAACACGATTAAGAGGCATTAATGAAAGGGGGACAACTCATATGGAGTTATACTTATTGTTATCGAGTTATACTTATTATAAAACCCAGGTTGGTTGTTTGTGTGTGTGTTCATTTATATATGGGATCAGATTTCTTACATTTTTCAACCGATTTCAACAAAACTTCGCTTTTTTTTGGCAGGTAGTGTTTCTTGCACACTTTTTTCTTTATTTTTACATTCAGAATGCTTTTGACATTCCATTTACAAGACAATTGTTTATAATAAAATTCTATTCAATCGGTAGACTCATAACGATTGAACGATTTGTTTGAGTTTGGGTTTGACAAATTCGTTAAAAAAAAAAAAAAAAAAGTCAAACTAATTAAGACATGTGTGTCCGTCAACCTTAAACAATAATCTTTGTCAATTTTATTTTTCAGTCTTTATGATGGTCGATACTTGATCTATCTCCTACTGTTACATCCCCGGGCAACGCCGGGTTCTACTGCTAGTGTTCTATATATCCAAGCACTTTCAGCTATTCTTTTAAACCTTATCAAGGATATTTTTTTTGTTTTTTTTTTTAATTTTTATTTTTAACTGAATGTGTAGATTTTTATGTATATATCTTGAGTTATGGGAATATTTTTTTATTTTCCAAACACGATCAGCACATTGTGGCTGTTTTCATAGTTGTTACTATTGAGTGCTGGCTTTTTCTTTTTTATTATTAATGCTTTTATTATTTTATATATATTAAGGGTGTTGTAAAGTTTAGACATTTTTAGATGTTTATTTTATTCTATATAAGGATTATTTTGTAGGCTTTTAATTCACCTTGGAAAGTTTCAGTAACCAATTCAAAAAAAAAAAAAAAAAAAGAAGACATTTATTTTATCAATACAATGAACAAAATGCTCTCATGTATGAAATATAACTTTGTGTTAATTAAGAAAATAAAACCTTAATCTCGAGGAAAATGATTGATTTATTTTTTTATTTTTATTTTTTTTTATTTTTTAGATTATTCATTACTAACCAACTAATATGATAAGAATCTTGAAGAATTACAATCAATAAGCAACAAAAAATATTGTCTCCACTGAAAAATATAATATACATAAATAACATTGTACTGAGACCAGTAATATTGTCTGGGAAACATTGTATATAAAATGTAATATACATAAATAATATAATACTGGAGAGGCAGTGGGCCATTTAAATCTTTAATAATAAATTCTTTCCTGCACCTGAAGCTTTTTATTTGATTCAGTTATTGTCTTGGTCTCTGACTGATATATTTATCTTCCAAAGACATTTTCAGAATTCATTTAAGAGGTTTAAACATTGCAATTAAAACAGTAAATGAAACGTGACAATTCACTTATTAAGTGGTAATAAAATGTCCTCTTATAAACATTGCCTCTTAAAATTCCATTGTGTACTGCAGTTGTTGAAAGTTAGGAATATGCCAAAAACTGGCATCTACTACTAATTAGCATTGACAAGTCTTCCACTATTGTTTAGTTGAAATGCTTGAGGAAGTTTCCCAGACAAGATCATATCTTCTGCTTCAGTTGTTAAACATTATTTTAAGGCAGACTGAAGTTTGTGCTTTAAAGAACTTATTTTTATAGCATGTAAATGAATCTAGTCTTGTGTAAATCATATGAATGAGATAATTGAAATTAAAGTGGTCTTCTTATTTTAATTTTATTTTAAATTTACACTAAATGCATCCTCTTCTGAAAGTGAAAATTTTTGCTGATAATTTTCTTAAACTACTCTTCAGTTTACATTTCAATGCATTTATATTTTTAAGGATCAAAATTAAATTCAGATATACAATATAACTTCTACATACAGGCTTTTGAAATATAAACATTGTTATAAAATTGTAATTTACTAAGCATAGCTTAGTTTTTTTTTATCATTTCACTCCAAGCAAGGCAATAATGCCACTAAGACATAAGGGACTACTGGGAATGAAAGAGAATGAGAAAACTTTAGCAGGAACCAGAAACCAAATCCTAAACAGGAAACAAGCAATAAACCTCTATTCCTGTTCAAAAAGCCAGTGAGGAGTGTGAATTGGATGATTAGGGAACCTATCTGCTCCCAGAAAGTCACAATTATAGACTACCTGGTGAGGATTAAACTCCTTACTCGGTCATAACTGATCTAGTAAAACAAACTTGCTAACCACTACATCGAAGTGTCTAAGATTATGTTATGAATAATAAACGAAAATGACATCTTTATGAGATTTGTATGCATTCAGATTAACCGATAGGCTTTTAAATATTTTTTTTTTTTTTTGTTTAATGTCTTTTCAGTCATAATACATATGATAGCTCTTACCTTCATGGCTAAGAACTGCTATGCTACACACATTGTCATGAACTACCTTCATTCCCTTTGTATTCCATTATTGACATATAAGTTCCCACAAACTGCTGCTCTGTGGAACCGACTTCCAAGAGGATGCTTCCCTGATCACTCTAATCTTAACCTGTTCAAGTCTAAGGTTAACATAAACTATACAGTTAAACTCTGTACCCCTCTACCTCGAGTGGCTCTTGAGCCTTGTATAAGGTGAACATTATTGTTAAAAAAGAAAATTAATCAGAAAAATACCAGCAAAAAATGTTTTAAAAATTAAATTGTAACCGTTTCATTTACTTAATTTTTAACTTCCCTGTTTCAATTTTTATCCTTTTTTTTTTCCTGGAGCTTTATAATTCTTTTGAGTAATATAAGTTAAACAGTTAAAGTTTTGAATTTACAGATGTTTTTATCTTTTTAAACATCTTTTATCTGACACAATGTGTCCTCCACATGGCTATCTGAATGGCTTTCTCTTCCTGCTATTCTAGCTTGGGATGTCACATAAATTTGTCTTTCTGCTTGATATGCAGAACTTTTCCTGTGGCCCCTGACATGCCCCAAGTTTCAATTGAGACCAAGGAGGGTGGGTAATACAGTCATTCCAGACCCAAGCTTGTCTAAAGTGGTGCCTAAATGAAAGATACTGGGAATGGGGGTAATGTTGTGGGCTTACTTCTACCCCATCTTTTCAACCTCCCTCAATGGTCTGCCTACCAAGTCTGGTGAGATAAGATTTTCCTTTCTTCTTCCTGCACCCCAACCACCTCTTAGGTATAGGTATGAGGTGGCACCTCAGAATTTATAGGGGGCACAGGTTAAGAAATATGACCACTGAGATTTTGCAGTAAGGGTTGAATGTTTATGTTAAGGCCTCCTTTGAAATGGATGTTTGGGCCATTTCATTAGTTTGAAATTGAAGTGACCTAAGCCATCCTGCCTTCACCAAATCTAATATATCAATGAAGTCTGTGATGTTTCACCATTTTGTTTTATTGGTGGCTCAACCTGGACATGGGAATAAGCCAAGAAGTATTTCCAAGAATCCTTGTGGGTGGGAAGAGACTCGTGTGTGTGTTTGTGTGTTTGTGCACACATGCATGCATGCACATGCATCTCTGTGACTTTGGTTGTGTGTGTGGACATGTGTATTTGTCACTGTGTGTGTGTGGATATGTCTTTGCCACTGTGTGTGTGTGTGTGTGTATATATAATGTCTTTGCCACTGTGTGTGTGTATATATATATATATATATATATATATATATATATATATGTATTTGTGTGTGTGTATGTGTGTGTATATATATATATATATATATATATATATATATATATATATATATATATATATATATATATATATATATATATATATAATGTCTTTTGCCACTGTGTGTGTGTATATATATATATATATATATATATATATATATATATTATTATAATTATTTTTTTTAAATATGATAATTTAAGCTCTACTTCTGTTTGCAGCACTGTTTTTTTTTTGTTTTGTTTTTTTTAAATAAAACAAAAATACTAAAGAACTCTGGATTATTTACCTGACATGTTCTTTCCTATTTTTGTACATATCTGCACATATATAATGTCTTTGCCACTGTATGTGTATGTGTATATATATATATATATATATAATGTGTCTGTGTGTCTTTGGCACTTGTGTGTGTGGTGTGCACATGGATATATGTCATTAGCTCTTTTATACACACACACACACACTCTCTCTCTTTTTCACACACTTTAGCTTTGTTTTTGTGGTGCCATCATTACCTATGACTCCATCATGATTCTTGTTTCATCTGAATCTTAAATATCTTTTTATCCTCTTATTCCTTTGGAATAATGCTATCCCAAAGTGCTGTAACTTTGTCCAAGCAGCTATTAGATTTTTGCTTCTTTTCCTTTCAGTTTAGTTAATAACTTGTCAAATATGTCATTAAATACCAAAGGACATTGGTTGCATAATGTAATATTGCTGAAAGGGTTTTTGTAATTGGAATTAGATATTAAATTTTCAGAACCTAGAAAATGAAAGACAAATAACTATGCAAATAAAATAAAGCATATCTTTAAAAAAATTGTGAAGAAATAACAT
Source organism: Acanthosepion pharaonis (assembly GCA_903632075.3). Lineage (NCBI taxonomy): Eukaryota > Metazoa > Mollusca > Cephalopoda > Sepiida > Sepiidae > Acanthosepion > Acanthosepion pharaonis. Next base: position 3,473,515 of record CAHIKZ030003966.1, read on the forward strand.
TATTGTACCGATTACTAAACTTACACATGACTTGATTCTACCTGCAGGCAACCTTTTTCCACTGCATGATTTTAAAGAGATTGAAAGACCTAAAAGTTTGATTAAAGTGTTTTTTTTTTTTTTTTTTTTTTTTTTTTTGTAATATGACATGATTATTAAAAGAGGATTGCAAATATAAAGTGTTTAATAACCAAGCTAAAAAAAAGGAAAAAGTTTTCACTTTTAATAGTGTTTTAAATTTTCATCACAAACTCTGGGTCAAGTAGCTTAGAGTTTAATTCTCACTTTTTAATTGTTGAGGTTAATGAGCATAAATTTAATTTTCTGTGCATTTAGTCTAGTACTTGCAAAATCCATAATTCACAGGGTCTATTATGAAGGTTGCTCTCTAAGTAATGCCACCAATTTAGTTATATTGACTGACAATGTCAGAGGTGGATGTTGGTAGTTTGGTTGTAGTAATCCACTTTTTTTTTTTTTTTTTACCTTGTTACAGAGAGCTGCTGACTGACAGCCTGACAAAATGGCACTACATGAAAGTACATACAAAGCAAAGTCCTAAGATTAGGTTCCTCCATATGGTAAAAATTGTTCCCATTGACATTCATTGAGGATTACTGTATGTTTACAGAGAACAAACATTGGGTGTGAGTACAGTTAGGCAGTGGATAATGCATTTCAGCTGTGTCGACAAGCTATGTTAAGGTCATTGATATCATTTTCCTGATGACACCATTTCTGCAGTGAAAATGTGGATTATTTTGTAGCTGAAATCCATGTATTGTTTGTGCCTTCCATTGAAATAAACAGGAGGTAGTAATTTTGGAGCATCCTTTGTGTTTGTGTAAATAAAGAGTTTTTTGAATGCAAGAATTCTCTCAAACATATTTTGTTAAAGAATATAGACAAGTTCACTCTATCATTTTTTTTTTTATTAAATCTTTCAAATTTGCAAATAATGTTTTATTTTATTGGTAAATTTTCCAAAATTCATATTAAGTTTCATTTTATATATTATTTTTTTTTTCCCAAGTACTCCCAAATGATACTCGTCATTTTTCAAGGATTGTCCTACGTGTAGTTATGCAACTGTTTTTCAATTCTCACATTTGATGGGATAAATTTCAACTCTCTCATGGTGACGTCATATATATATATATATATATTATAATAAATGTGAATGTCTGTGTGTCACATTTTTCAGTTTTACTCCTAGAGGCCAAACCTCAACACACATCATACCATTTTGGAATCGAGCTGACTCTGTGAGCAAATTAAAAAACATTCCAGGCCAGATCCGGACCCACAATCCTGAAAGTTTGGATTCCCAAATTTTCATCACTGCGATCATTTACAGCATTTTTAGAACTTGGAAATAAATTTGGGAATAATTGAAATTAATTACAAAATCAAACAAAAATCACTCATGAAATAAAAAATAATTCTTTGTACTGGAAGTAAGGACCTAGATACATCAAATTGTCTTTAAATTAAGTGGCAGCAGAAGAATTATTGTTGAACTTTTAAAAGGTAAGCTTGGATATTAATGCAATGCTTAAATGTGGCGATCAATTTTGAGTTCTGTAGTTTATTGTTGCCTATTGCATCTACTCCATTGTGATTAAGGCCCAATCAAGAGGCCTATGCAGGAGCTAGGTTAAATGCCACCTGATAAGACTGCTTTTAAGGTAATGTAATATATATATATATATATATATATATATATATATATATATATATATATATATATATATATATATAATGTCAAAGACAGTATAAAGCTAAAAAATGATGACAATGGGATATTGAAAAAAAAAAAACATTTAAGGCAAGCAGTCTTTGCAATAAAGTGCTTGATATCAAAGATAGAATATTAATATAAGTAAAGGTTTTTCACTTAGTTGATTGATGTTACCTTCAGCATCCCAACTTCAGAGTTTCAGAGGTGGACCTGTCCATTCATTCTTCAGGGGGTATCAGCATATATATATATATATATATATATATATATATATATATTTCATTTGAGTTTTCAAAATAATTCTACCTTATAAAAAAGTAGAAAGAATACTCAAGACAGTATATAACATGAAAATCAAGAACTAAATGATCTTCCTATAATATTTTAAATGGAGTGTTTGAAAACCCCCATGGGTATTAATACTGTGACACTATCCAACAATATTAATGAATGGCTAAAGAATCTCCTGTTAACATTTTGGCACAAGATCCCAAAGGAAACATTTAGAGGTTTTGTACAGTTCATGTTGATCAGTTTTTTTGTGAGTTCCTCACATTATTAAAGACTTGGTCATAATGTTTGTGCTCCTCACTGTAGATAATCTACATAGCAAATTGCAAAAAATATATCCATATGTATAAATGGAGTGTGAGTCAGTGCATGACAAAGTGGTTAAAATATTAGCACTCTGACCATGAGTAAGTTAGTCATGGAGATGATAACTTGATAATATCAGCCTGCAGAAACAATCCCAGGCATATGGCACTATTGAGAAGCATTTGAAAACACCTAACATAGATTAACCCAAGCCTTGTCTGTGAAATTGGATAGGGGGAACTGTTTGTAAGTCCTTGATGGTTATGCAAGTATGAAGTGACATGTCTACATTACTGTGCATTTAAGAATATGGGCCTTATGCCAGATTATGCACTCTCTCCCAGAAACTGCAACTAAACTCCACTCAATATAGGTGCAGTATAAGTCACAGGTTGGCTCTATAGGTGTTAAAGAAATGTATATCTGAGCAGGCATCTGTAATAGGAATTAGCTAGCCACACTTGCAGACAGATATACTCAAATATGAGTGACCAGTCATGTTATATTAAGTAGACTGTTTTAGTATTAATTCCAGTAAACAGTGACTATCACATAACTTTTGTTGATATAAACTTCTGTGATGGTGATAGGTAAATAAACGGTTGGCAGTATATTCTAAGAACTGATTCACAATGTTTTTTTCCTCATTTTTCCAATATATACAGATGTCTATATTTGTTCTGTTCCTATCTCTCATTTCTTACTCTATTTTGCTCTTTAATATTAATCTGTATTAAGTAGATTTGATATTAAAGCATTTCTAAAGAGTGATTTAGAATCTTTATTGACACAAATGATTTGTTTGCCTTGTATCTCATGACTTACTTGAATCTACAGAGGTGTGATCCAACAAACGTCCACAGAGAAGTAATTAGTAAATGGAACTGATATTTGTTCCCCACTTTTTTTTATACTTCATTCTTTTCTTCTATTTTTTTTTCTTAATTTCTGTGCTGCCACCTGCTGCTGCAATTATTACTTACTGCTACTGCCACTAATATAACTACTGCTCTCAGTTAGAAAGCTTCTTTCAGAAACACAGATGATTGGTTCTTTGAATCAGTGTCATATTGGACTTTGCTTATTGTTCAGTAATCAAAGAATATCTGTATTCCACAAAGTCTGTCCAAAGATGGCTGAAAACAGTTCCTGTAGTCTAAGAAATCTCTACATCTGATGCAATTACCACAGGCTCCTGGAACTGAATTGGCTTTGGTCTTTGCAGTAGCATTATCTTAAGAATGATTCACATAATCATCAAAGTGAGGATTTTAACATCCAATACTCAATAAGTGGAAGAAAGCATCAAACATTTTTTGTTTTCCTTTTTTCACCCCACCAGAAGTAATTAACATTTGCTTCTTGTTTTATTCCTATAAATTTTTCTGTGGTATAGATATAAGGAAAAAGACAGGATTTGCTATTGTTATTTGCTACTTTGATTTCTAATATCGGTTTTTCCATGTTCCATTAATGTCTGTGTATGTAAAGAAGAAATGCATTGGGAATGAATCTTACAAATAGCATTATCTCATGTATTTTCTGCCTCCCTTTTGGGAGCAATTTACTTACTTTCCATAATATTTCTTTCTTTAAATAACATTAGTGTATTCTCTTCCTTAGCCATTAAAAAAGAACAAATGATATTGAAAATATATTGATAATACTGATTTTGTGCTGTTAAATCATTCTGATATTATGCACATACCTTTAATGCAATTATTAATATGTCATGGAAATGAGGAATTTTCCTCATTGGTACCTCAATTTTATGAATTTAAATGCACTGAAGAAAGTTGGTCCCTGTGTCATGTGAGACAATCTTTCTTGCCAGAAATCTCTCTTACATATTTATAAGTCTATCATTCATCCATGCTTCAAATATTGCTTCCATATCTGGTCTGGTGCTGCTGCTATATATTTAGAGATTCTTCATAAAATCCAAAGAAGAATCTGCAATGTTATTGGTCCTGACCTGGCATTCTGTCTTCCCACTGCTGTGATGTAACTTCCCTGTGCTGTTTCTATAAATAGAAATTCTATTAAATTCATGGTAATTGTTCTGATGAACTTTTCTCTATGGAACCTAGAGTTTATGAATTTAAGTGCAGTACTTGATTGGCAGCAAGATCTTATTATTTTACAGTTGAACTGACTAGATGTAACTTTAAGTTCTATGCTAACAGTTTCTTGTATAGCACTTTTCGCATGTGGAACTCTCTTCTAGCTTCTTACTTCCCAGTCAACTTTGCATTTAAATTTTTCAAAAATCAATGTCAATTGTTTTCTTCTGTCTTCTTAATTCTTGTCCCTTTATTCTTCTCTCTCCTTAGTGTTTTTTTTTTCTCATATTCTCTAACACTCAGTAACTTCTCACATCTTAGCAGCTGTATTGCCTTACTTGGGCTGAAATGCTTAAAAAAAAAAAGTAAAGAGGACTTAGAAAATTTGATACTCACAGGTCAGACTGAAAGCAAAAAGAACAGAGGAAAATAATACATAATCTATCTAGCAAGCTTGTGTAAAATGATGGTAGAACGGGATTTATGCCAGATAATAAAAAGACAAAGTTTATTAAAAGCAACAAAAAAACAGGAAATTGTGGAGAGTCATAATTTAAATGCAATGTCAATGATAATTTCCTGACATCCTCAGTCCTGTTCTTTTATCATCTTCTCTCCTCAATAAATTTTTTTTTCTTGGATTCTTTCACTCAGTCACCTTGTGTCTTAGTGGTTATGATTTGAATGAATGGAAAGAGGAAGAAGTTTTGCTTACCTAAGTGAATGAGAATAATGTCTTTTTATAAACAAGAACAAAAGCATTGTGTGTGGTGGTGGGGACTGTTTATATACCTCAACACCCTCCAATAGTGGGAGTTTTTTTTTTTTTCTTCTTTTGGGAGTTGGCTTTTTGTTGGTTACATTGTTTTTTGGAATATCAAACAGAAGCAGATTACTATAAGAGAAATGAGGAAACAGATAAAGAAATAGAAATCCTGGAATTGTATTTGGTTGGTTTGGTCAAAGCAGTTAGATTTCTAGCAGTTCTACTACTGGTACATTGGGAAAGAAAGGAATCAAGGCTTAGGGCCCCAGGTATTGATTACACTCCTTCTCACTTCTCTGACAGGAGTTAGTAAGTACATGCTCTTTATTCTTGTTCACTTTGTTTAAATCACACTGGCTTTATCACCTTTCCTAGGGAAAAATGATTTAAGAAAAGACTTTTAATGTGTATATATATGTTCTCAGGATGTATGCATATACCTGACAAAATGACACCAATAAAGTAAAAGGTTTGAACCTTCTTTACTTCAACCTTTTTAACAATGTACAAGCACTGTTACTCATACTGAAGGCTCCTTCTCAGAAACTATCATGGGTCCTTACATATAACTATAGAATGAACTCTTCCTAACACCATGTATACTCTGCCTCTCAAGAGAGAGGGTCGAATCAAACTGAGCTACTCAGCTTGACGGTCGAACTCTCTGCCTCTGAGCAAAGCGGAACCCGATGAGGCTCCGCCGAAGGGCAGTGTCTCGTTCGGGGAGGTTGACCGACCCGATCCCATTTATACAGGTTCTACGGGCATTTTTTGAATGAGCCTACGGGCTCGGGAAACCCACGTTAAACTTGGCCTTATGCTACATGCAACCCGGGGGGGGGGTCTAGATACCAAATCGAGTCGAGCCAATAGTAGTTCACTCCAAATCAGACTGACAGTCATAATAACACCTTATTATTTTGTGTAATATACCTTCATTATTTCTACTCTTGTGTTTATGTTGTTCTTCCTTGGTCCTAACCTGGACCATAACAGAAACTAATTACCTTTTTCTATTGTATAAAGAATAGTTTAAAAATATGAGTTAAATCCAACAAGGATTGAATAAAGAACAATTCATTGAATCATTCATTTTCTGAAACTTATGAACCCTTTCCAGGTTATTTAAAACCCGAAAATAATTTTTCAGATTGCAATTTTTCTTCTTTTTTTTTGTGGGGGGGATAATAACCATTTACTGATACAAGTTTCACTAATTAACCCTTAGCTGGGAGGAGTAAGAGAGGTGGATTCATACCTTTCCCATGGGTGTTTGTGGGTAAGTGAATATAATGAAGCCAATGGGAATTGGGACTCAGTTCTTTGATTAACAATTCCATTACCCCACCAGTGCATCCAAGCTTGCAGCACCTGATATTCGTATATGGTCACCCATCTAGATGTTGCTTAACTTCAATGATTGCACAGGAACCGGTGTTAATAAAGAATGAGTAGGAAATCTTTATGTATGAAGGATATAAGAAAGACCTGGTTATTAAACTCTGAAAAAAGAGATTCTAATAAATAAATGGAATGTAAAAATAAGCTCTTTTTTTTCTTTTAAAGAAACTGTTTTCTATTTTTCCTGTTTTTACAGACTGCTTCTTATTTGAAATGTGACTGAGACATTTCTAAATCAATATCATTCTCAAGTTTTTAATGTATTATTTAAGCTTGATAATATATTATTCAAATATTGTTTAAGCAGGATGATTTACTATGCATAATGGTTAATGTAAAAAAAAGAAAAAATTGTCAAAGACCTGATTGGTGGGGGGCGATTATTTCAAATACAAACTGGTAGATTTCAATTTGGAGAGATAGTATTTGGCTGTTCGGTTTTTGTAAAAAAAAAAAAATCATATGATATCTAATAGCTTTGAAATATAAAGTGAAGACAAAAAAGTTTAAAATGACATAATTCACACAAGTTGATGAAATTCTTTCTAGATAAAGTCACCATGAGTAAACAAAGAAAGATTTTATAAAAGGTAGATATGTGGTTCCAGACAGAATGGGATTCAATTTCATCTTTTTGCTATCTCTGCCTATGGCAGATTGTGCACTAATGTGAGATAGTTCTTGAAAAAGAGTTCAGCTTTAAGTAAACATATTTATTTTCCTCTAGTTTTAAGACATGTAATATGCCAGTCTGATGCTACTTGAGTGATCCCCTGATGATCACTGTCACATCAGTCTGGGAGTTGCTGATCCACTCTTCTGATCGATCAGGAGAATGAATTATGATTGCATGATGAGTGTCTGGAGGTGGTCTACTCTGCCAGGAATTGTTTATTTCACATTTTTATGTTAGTTTCACCACCCTACTCTTCCAAGCCGGTGTCGGAAGAGGGTGTCATACCCTGACACCCAGAATTAGAAAGATTAATACCTAAGCAGGTTTAAAGAAGGTTTTCCTCCTCCACCATTATTTGTAATTTCTACCCTAATGATACTGGGTTTTTTATATCAAAGATTTTACTCTTTCAAGATGAATGGTTCTCAAACTTTTTTCCACCATAAGTCAGAATGCCATTCCCCATTTTCCAAGATTGTCCAACTCAAAAGTTACACTCTGAATAATATGCGTATATTACGGAAATTTCTCATTCTTTTCTATATTAGTACATAGATATTTACATGGATTATTTTTAATGGAGGATTTTTACAAATTTAATAGCAATAGAAAATGGATTTTTCAACTTGAATACATGTGCAGTAATTTATTCTAATCCATAAGTAATTATTAAATAAATAAACTGAGGCATATTTCAATAAACAAAGTTCAGTAGAATATTAGGCTATTGTAATTAAATAAAAAAAATTCTGTAAATAAAAATAAAAAAAACAAGTAAAAGTAAAATTTCCCTCCCTCTTGAAATTTCCTGGTGTTAAATATCTCCCCACCACCACCAGTTGAAAACTCCTGCTCTAGAGAGACAGCCTTCATTATGGCTCAGGATCTCAGTCTACCCCATTATCAAGTTTATATGTGGTTAAATAAATATACAGGGTGCATCAGAAATACATACATCATTTTTGCATTATATATAAGTATTAAGAATATAGTAACTAGGGTCTACAAATTGAAAGAGTTATCAATGCTAATGTTCTGGCTTTGAATCTGTGGTTATCTCCCTTTAATCCTCTCTGTTTTTTTTTTTGCTTTTTTTCATTTTTAAATATGTTTTTTATCACATAAGATTTGGTAAGACATGAGCAACCTTTAATACTAAAAATGCAGCCCAGAGAAAAAATATTTGGGAACCACTGCATTAGCTAGATGAAGACCTCATTGCCATTAATGTCTTACCATTATGTGGAAGGTATTTGTGGCACACTCTGTATTATTGCGTTTACTACAGATTTTACAAGATGAACTGCTTAAAATTTATTGAGTTAGAAACAAATCTTCTTAAGACTTAACAAGATTTTCTGAAGTTAATTCAAAAATCAAAGGCAGCGATTTCACTGTAATGTTATCCTAATCATTTTCAAATATATTCAGAAGATAAATTAACTGTATTTAAAGTCACGTTTTCTTTTTTTTTTTCATAATATGCATTCTAAGTTCCTTTTGAGCAGCTTTAATTGAAACCTTGCACAAAGTACTGATGGATAAGGTTCATCTTACCTTTAAATAGATAATTGAAGAACGAACATTTTTATCAGTTAAATCTAAAACGAAGTGTTCAGAATGGAATGAATTAGACTGTACGATTGTCAGTGTTTAATTCTAGTTATTTATCAAGCAATTTTTCTTTGCTTTTTACATATAAAAAAAAAAAAACATTTTTATAGAATTTGAACCTGAAGAATACTGCCAGTCTGAAACTGTTGATAGAAAAAGACAATGAACAAAAGAAAATAATAAGAAGAAAAGGTTAACTATAAAGTTTCATATTTTATGGGCAGGTGCTTTAACATTGTAAAGTTGACAGGACATGAAGACAAATACGGAAAATTTCATGATGCTGCATATCGGCATCTGTAAAGAGAAGAGAAAAATCACTTATTCAATGCTTATCTCTTGTATATTTTAGATATTAAATGTCAGAAAGAAAATGGTGAGGGTGAGAATAAACTTGCAGGGGACCACCTGCACTCTAAATAAAAATAAGACTAAAAGTTGGTGGTAGCAGAAGCGATCTGTAGATACTGAGAAAGACAAATGCTGAAAAACATTCTTTTTTTTTCTTTTTTATCCAAGCAGCTGTTAGTATTGTATGTGTGTTATCTCAATTACTTGAGCAATGCTCAATGATTCATTTGTTGATTCTGGAGAGATAGAGCTGTCGGACTTTGCAGAAAATTCTATCTGTCAACATAAGTAACCAGTACTAAAGTGAAGTAAAGTCCAAAGAATTATTTGTACCTTTTTTTTTTTTTTTTTTTTTAACTATCCTGGCAATAATTTTTCATCTCTTCACTTTTTACTAAAAAGAAAACCAAAAAGGGTGTGACTGAAATAAGTAGAAGTATTTACCAGTATATATTTACTAATTTCTTTTATAAAAACAGCCTATGGTCAAATCAGGCTGAAAATATTGGCTCTCATTTAATCATCTCAGTTAAGCAGCAAAGACAGTGCTTAGATGGGGGACTACGTGGGAACACCAGATACCGTAAGCAACATCCTACAATCCAAAAGGTTTTATCTTTAAATAACCTACAAAAGACCAAGCAGCCCATCAATTTCTGTCAATCACAACTTCAGTAACCCTCAATCTTGAATGGCTCTTGGCCCTTGTATAGAGTGAGCATTAGTAAAAAGAAAAAATTGCAAATCAATCAATTACATGAAGACATAACTATTCAATTTTTTTTTCTTGATTGTTGAATAAGTAAAATTTATTTACAATACAGAATGCATGGTTGTTAGCAAAATGAACAGCCCAACATGCAAATTGCAACTTAGATTTGGATATACCAAAATCAAACAACAATTTAAATATCTAGAAATTGTTTTAACAGAGGATGGAAAGTGTAATACTGATATCCAAAGGCACATTGGGATAGCAAAAGATACTTTACAAAAGCTAACCAAAGTATTAAGAAACAAAAAAAAATTGTTAGGAAAAGATTGTGAAACTGTTAGGTAATATCAGTCCTCCTACATGGCATTGAATGCTGGAAAAATAAAGAATAGACTTGAAGCAACAGAAATGTGGTTCTACAGAAGGATGTTGTGAATACAATGGACCAGACATGTGAGCAACAATGATATTTTAGAGATAATGGAAACAAAAAGGACACAGATATTAACATCAGAAAGAGACAGTTGAAATTTCTAGGGCACATAATGAGAAAAGAGGGCTTGGAAAATTTAATACTCACAGCACAGATTGAAGGCAAGAGGGACAGTAAAACAATGCATAAAATACCTAGTGAGCTTCATTAAATGGATGGCAGAACAGGTTTTTGGAGAGATAACAAAAAGGCAAAATTCAATAAGAATTACAAAATACAAGAACTTGTGGAGAACCATGATCGCCAGCCACTGCTATTCTATAGCTACTGATTAATACCAAAAATGTTAAACATTCTCTGGCCGACCTACTATAGATTATTTTTCTATGCTCCTTGGAAAGGTGAAGAACTTCTCAGCATCCCCCTCATAATGTAACCTTTTATGGTAGAAGGATCAGCAACATGTTTTATATGCTGTGTCCTTTCAATACATCATTGATCATGGCTCTCCACAACTTCTTATTAGCTCAAAGCAATGCTTGTCTATAACCATAACCAAGTATGTGTGACTTTAAAACAAAAACTATGATGCTTTTTTCCAATTTAAAATAACCTAAGAAACAGGATTTTCAAGAATTCAGATTGTAGGATTCAAACTTTAACTCAAAAATCAAAGGCAATGCTTAATTTGCAAGTTTGTATTCTTCAGATACAATAGGTTAGTGCATGATTTCAGAAATCAGTTGCTACTTTCTACTAATTATTTTGTTGTCAAAACACTCTAAACTGATTGCTTCAAGAAATTATTGCCACTTATAATTTGTTCTGAATTTAGGTATACCTTCCAAAGCAATTATTAAAAAACAAAATATATATTGTTTACACATAGCTAGAAAAAAGCGTCCATAAGAATGAGATCTGGCAAATTTTCTGTGTACCTACTTCTGTAGTCTCCTGTATACTTTGAAAACTATAGATATTATAAGTATAAATTGGAAGTATGATTAGAGAGGTTCTTTTGGATAGTTTAACATCAGTATTAACTAAAAAATGAATTTTGATCAATGTGTCTCAAAATGAATTTCAAGGTACACAGTTATATTATTGCAATATGATAATTTAATAATATTTTTCTTTTATCATATCCAGCTTTAATCAAATGAGATGAAGTGAACTGGTGACTAGTGTCACTGCTATAACCAGTTAGCTATCACTCTGGTACTGCTTTCAGTGCACATTCTCCTGGTGTCAGTTTATTCTGATGTCATCTGATGTTCAATACATCTAAGCTATGATTTTGGAAAGTAAAAATCTCACTGAAATATGGCTGAAATTTTTCTAAGTTTTAATTTGAAATCAAGAAAATAAATAATTTTTAAACAAAATGGTTAGAATGTATGCAATAAAAAAAAGATGCCAGTTTAAACTGATGCCAGGTAGATATGGGTTATCTGCATTTCTTTTTTAATCTAAACTATTATATACTAAAATAAATTAAAGCTTAAGTTAAGTATAAAGTCCTTTTTTTAAAGTACTGGTCAATGAATTTAATAGTTTATGAATTAGTTGTTGAACAGGAAAAATAAGTTGCGGATATCATTACTGTCAGTGTTTAGTCTTGCTCTCACCTTTTTTTTTTTTTTTTTTTTTTTAAATCAGTTTGTATCCTTTATACACTTCAAACACAAGAATATGTGCATGTCTTTCTTTTCTTTGATATTATACATTGAAATTTAAACTTCTTCTCTGAACCAAGAAATTATTTTTTTCACTTAGTTTCATGTTTGGCTTTGGTTTTCTTTGACCCAGAAAGCCACTGCCATGTTAGACACAGGTGTACTCATTTATAATATTTACCTGTCAACTTTGTTTCTGACTAATGAAAAAGCTTACACACTTCAAGTAGTGTCCATGCTTAACAACTTTGCCCTGTGGAGGCCTTGTTGTCTTAATTATTATTTCATTGCTTGTAGCACTTTTTTTTTTTTTCTTGAGTTGGCAGGCCACTCTGGTGGGTTGCAAAGAAGGAAGCCATAGCTAAATGACAGTGATAGATCTGATTTACCCCTCACCCCCACTCAACCCTTCTCATCTTTTCCTATTCCCAAGACAGTGATTTTTCAGCTTTTCTTATCTCCTCATTTTATTTTCTTCTTTCAAGAAAAGAAAAAAAAAATGTTCAATCATTCCTTACATGCCACTTAGATGTTTCTGTAAAAGATTTCTTCACTCCCCTACCCACTCAAGTGTCTGCTTATCTTTGATCTTTAATCAAACTTTTCACTACCTAGCCTGCTATTTAGTTAACAAAAATTCAACTATTGGTGACTCAACTGGTTAGCTAGTAAGTCATATAAATAACTTTAGCACACATATTATACTGTGAGAGGGCTAAACTGTAAAAATAACTATGGAGTCTCAGTCTCACCCCACTAGGGTTGTTGCTGTCATTTCTGTAGCAAGTAGGCATTTTTTTTTTTGGGAGGGGGTGTCAGCCCCGCACCCAAATAGATTTAAATCCAGTTATCTTTCTACTAGATTGGTTACCAGCCAAGGCTAAAGAGCCCAGTCTGCTTTGCTAATTAACCTATAGCTGGGATGGAAAAGAAATAATTTCATACCCTTCTCAAGAGTACTGATGCAGACAGAATTTGAACTTTGTCACTCCCACTTTCTGCACTATTAACCACTGTACTATGTGCACATCCTAAAAAGAGCTAAAGAAATAATAATTAAACAAAGAATATAATACATCAAAGAACAACTTTATACTGGTTACTATTTCAGTAAGGTAATTCTGGTCTCATGGTTTCGAAGCCACTTTATATATTATTTGAGCTAGTATCTTCATTGTAATCACTATAATGTACTCCCACCACCTCCAAAAAAAAAATATGTTGAACCAGCCATTCTTTATATTTCTCTTAATCACTCACTCGCTCAACTTCCGTAGACTACACTACTGAGTATCAGGCCACAGCTCTCAACTTGCTAGAATTTGTTGCTCTGGTTTCCATAGCAAGTCGGTTTTTACAGGATGGAGTTTTTAGTTCCATAACCAAATTCAGAGTTGTCCTTCTCTTAGACTGGTTGCCAACAAAGGCTGAAGATCCCAGTCTTCCTTACTATTTAACCTATAACTGGAGACGCAAGTGTTGGATTTGTACCTTTCCTAAGTGAAAGTAAATGTTACAAAACCTAACTGAAATTTGAACTTAGCTCATTGATTTCTTGTTATGGGTTGTTAACCATTGCACCACCTGCACAATCAAATCACTTAATACATTTATTTAATCTCCATTTGTAACATTACTGCAAATTTATAGTTTATGCGTCTAAATGTTGGTTTTTGGCTTGCAATGAATACTTGAAAAAAAACTGAAGAAACACGCCTGTCAAATTGCTGCAATAATAAAAACAAAAAAGCAAAGATGAAAATACTAGCATGAATGTGTTGAATAATGAAAATACGTAATCTTGTAGATTGAAAAAAACAAAAAAATTTACCCAACTTATTTGGGCTCATTGTTTTTTTTTTTTTTTTTTTGCCTTAAAGAATTATTTTACCAAATTTCCATTATCTTGTAACAAAAAAAGAAAATTCTGCCAATTATTAAATGTTATTTTCAAATACTTTTTTTTTTTTTTTTTGTAACTAAAATTGTCATCTATAAGGTAAAATTAATAATATAATCTATAATGCATTCCTATCATCTAACTTATAAAATTTGCCATGGCCAGGTGCTTCAAGTATTTTGGGGGGTTACTTCAGTGCCTTTAATTTAGCTGTGAGTGGATTTAATTTAGAGGGGTCTTCCAAATTCAAGAAAATGGAGATAAATTAATACCTTGTGACATGGACAGTGATATTTAAGAATGTTCACTCTGTGTTGTTTAACAACTAACATCTATTTACCTACTTAGACTTCAGTTTAAATTAGGTATCATATTCATCAACTTGATATTTGAAGTCCCACAATACTTAGGCATTCTCTGCAACCCTTTCTGGAAAATAGTAACATTTTGGTTCTATTTATTTATTTTACCCAGATTTCTAATGTTTTAGAGCAAAGAATTGGTTCCTGTAAATTGGTTTTCATTTAAATGAGAACTTATTATTCAAGGAAAAATTCTTGCATATAAAATGATGGTATATTCCATTTATTTTTCTTTTAAAGGGATTTGCTTTATGTAAAATATATATATGAACCATGTAATAAAAAATAATCATAAAAATGTGAATCTAAACATTTTAAAACCCTAAAGATATTGGGTTAGCTAAAAAATTATTATTTTTTTTTTTTTTTTTTTTTTGTTAGATGGCATTTAGTTTTAAACTGTGTCACATCACAAGTTCTGTAACCTATTAGGGTTGTAGGAGCATTATGTATAGCAACAGTGGTGTGTGAAATGTAAGAGAGTACTGGGGTAAATTAAATAATATAAAATATCCCCAGGCATGAACTAAGACTACCCTTGTCCATTGAATAAATGGTTTAGTTCAAAATTCTAACACTTTAACTGAATATGACAAGTATTATAATAAAGCCACTTGTCCTAGATCATTGGTTATGACTCTGAATATGATTATAGAACAATGCAGGCAAAAAGAATCTTTTAAAATAATAATAATAACAATGTCATTGAAGCATAAAGACCTGACCACATTGTTATGGATAAGGAGAATAGCAAGTGTCAAATTAAGAGAAGATCCCAAAGAAACGGAAAAAACTAAAAACTACCATGATATGGCTGGTGGTGGCAGGGAAGGAATAAAAACTATGGAACATATGTGATGAAGTAATTCCTGTAGTAATGGATGTGCTTGGAACACCACATGGAAACCTGAAAGAGAACTATAATCAAAACCGTGATTGTAGACCAGCAATATACTGCCATAATTTACTCTGTAAGGATTCTTTAAAAAGTTCTTGAGTTATGAGGTGTTTTGTTGACACCATGCCTCAAGAACAGAATTTCCATTGACACTGTCAATGCATGACACCAATCTAATAATAATAATAATAATAATAATTCAACAAAAACAACTCAAAAATTCAAGCAGAAACTATTATTCATGTCTCCTATCAAAGAGTAAGTTAACTGTTGTAGCATGCCTACAGATGATAATGGACATGTCCCCATTCACATAAATACAGTAGTAAATACTGTATGTTGGTCTGCAGTTGGAGATTCATTGTGGAATTCACTTGACTCACTGCTAGCAGTTGGCTACTTCTTCAATGCTCAGCTGGCGAATCTTATATGTGTTGTTCATGTCTTAAGTATTATTGTTCATTACTAATCTTCGGTTAATTATTCTATTCAGTAACCTTCCCTAGGTTACAGCATTAACCTTAGCTCAATCATGAGAGTAGTGAGTATAATCCTCACTTGGTTCCTGCCTTGTACAAAACTAAGCTTAGTAAAAATCTATTATGTGTTCTGATTTCTCTCTTTCAAAGAAGTAAAACATGTGTATCTTAGATATTTTTGCATTATCAATGGACTTTGATTACTAAAATTTATTTATATTAATAGCTGACTTCATAAATAGATTTTCCTTTCAATTCAATGAATTAGATTTTGGATAACTTTCAATTCTAATTTCAGGTTTTTATGTGCCATGTAAGAAAAAGAAAAAAATCTCTACGAATAAATGTCTGCATAAGCCAGCTTGATATGTCATAGAAATTTTTTTTTTCAGCTTTGAGAATAATGCATACACTGAAGAAGAAAAAATATTTGGAGATTTTCTAAAAGTGAAAAGTAATTTTTCATGAGAAAAAAAAAATTGCTTTCTAAATTGTTATATTGTTTCTTTTAGGTTAAGATTAGTTTTGCAAGGATTCATTAGTTTTCTTTTCATTCCTGTTAGTAAAAGCTAATTTTTTTTAATAAGATTTTATCACTATATATATATATATATATATATATATATATATATATATATATATTTAAATATTCCAGTTTTTCATTCCTTTTTATTTTCTCTTTTTCAGGTAAGTCTCTTATCTGTTTATTTTAAATATAAAGTCATTTCACATATCAACACAAGGTAAGTAACTTACATTTCTTCACTTATTTTTTAAATTAAAAATATTCAAACTTCAGTAATAGTAAAAGTACTGTACATTTATTCTCTTAAAATGTTTCCATTTTCATCCTCATAACAACTGCCCACAAATTTTACAATAAGCTGTTAAGTATAAGAAACTGTCTCTTGTTCTATCAGAATCTAAATTAAAAGAATAATTGAAAAAAAAACTACATAGTCAATATTTAATTGATAAGCAGCAAAGTGATGCTAATTTTAATAACACAGTTTACTTGGACTGTCCTTGGAAGTACTAAGGTTATTTTCATCTAGACTGTTGACTTCTACAAGTAATATACTGGTCACTTGGTAATAGGTATCATGATAAAAACTAGTGTATGGTATGTCTTTTTTAAGGGTTATGTTGAATATAGTTTTGTTCTCTTTTTCTTTTTTCTTAAACTAATGTTCACCTAATACAATGTCCAAGAGCCACTCAAGGTAGAGGGTTACTCTGTGGTTGTATTAGCATAAAAAGGGGCAAGATAACAGGAAAGAAAGCTAATTCTAGACTTGAAGAGGTCAAGATTTAATTACCAAATAAAATTTCAGAGTTCAGACCAAGACATTAGGAGTATAGAGTTGAAGTGGGCTTTGGAAGGAACCAGAAACCCAATTGTAAACCGGGGGTTGGGGAAGAACCTCTATTCTTGTTCAAATGACCAGGGACGATGATAGGCAAACCTATCTATTCCAAGTGATATTTACACATTAATATTATTTTTAAACAAAAATAAAATAAGGCCACCATGTTACTACTGAAACAATAGTAGTAATATTACCAGCAGCAGATTCAAATATAGACACAGAACCTTACTTTAATCATTCCTTTCGGTCTCTTTTAGACCAAACAAACAAACAATAGGTGATATTGTTTTTTTTCTATTACTACCTCTGTCCCATAATAAATGTTACATTTGCATATATACTTCCTACACTAAATACAACAATTAGGATGGGACAAATGAGGTAAAAGATGAAGTACAGTGATGGTATTTTAGTAGTAAGCAATACCTCCAAACAACTTACCTGCATGGTAACTGAAAGTTATTTATGGAATTGGGATCTGGCATTTGGTGACATTTAGAGAGTTAAGTCTGAATATCAATATGAGACTTAAAAAAAAAAAAAATAATCAACATGCTCATATATATATATATATTTATTTATTTTGGCAGCATGTCTTCACTGAGTCATGTTTTGTTGAATAATTTAGACAAGTTCTGTCTAATTATTTTCAATTGGATCCTTCCAAATGAAGAAAGTCACCATGTTGATCAATATAGCAATTTTTCTCATCTTTCAATAACAAGACTGAAATCTCTCTCTCTCTCTCTATATATATATATATATATATATATATATATATCTTTTAAAAAAGAGAGAAACTGCAAATGTTTTTGGTTATAATGTGGATTTCTTTTAGTATATATATTATATTTTATTCTTCATATTCATATGAAGAATAAAATATATATACTAAAAC
Source organism: Acanthosepion pharaonis (assembly GCA_903632075.3). Classification (NCBI taxonomy): domain Eukaryota; kingdom Metazoa; phylum Mollusca; class Cephalopoda; order Sepiida; family Sepiidae; genus Acanthosepion; species Acanthosepion pharaonis. The sequence goes on from CAHIKZ030003966.1 coordinate 3,491,455, forward strand.
AAATCCACATTATAAACAAAAGAGTTTGTGGTTTCTCTCTTTTTTTTTTAAATATTCATTTTTCTCTTGTTGGAACAATTATAACCTTTTCCACACACACACACACATATATATATATATATATATATATATATATATATCATAAAGAACAAACAGGAAACATTAATCTAACAAGTTTCACTTTTATTAAAGCTTCAACTATTGTGATAAAACAGACAAAAAAAGCAGAAACACTGGTATTTTCAATTATGTTTGGGTCAGTTCTCATTGGTCAGATATGTGTCACATGCATTAAAAACATAGATAATTTTGTGCATGCAATTTTGTGTATGCAAGTTTGTGAAGATGCTTGTATGTCTAAGTGGGCATCAGATGGTTATGTGTATTTTTATTTTATCAACCAGGTCAGATTCCCATCCATATTTGATCTTTAACACACACCCACACACACATACATATACATATATATATATATATATATAAAAAGAAAGAACAGTAAGATATATAATCCGGTGTTCTTATAGATATTTTTATTTTTACAAAATAGTGCTCGATGTAAATTTACAGAGCATTAATATTATAAATTAATTGATTTAAAATATGTTTTTTTCCGCTACACAGTTCTAACCATGTTTCAAAGAACTGTGTAGCGGAAAAAACCATATTTTAAATCAATTAATTTATAATATTATATATATATATATATATATATATATATATATATATACACACACACACCAACCAATCAACTGGTAAATAACTTTATTTTGTGGAAGGAGGAAATTGATTTATTAATTATGCCAAATGAATATAGACAGATTTGCAACTTTCATTCACCAGTCAAAATTCTGAGTGAGAATTCTGAATTTAATCTTTTTAAAGATTCAATTTTTATTTGAGGTTAATCTTATTTTGTATACCAATTTCTTAATAAAAGATAAAGTCATTAATAATTGTATCATGATGATCAGCTGTTAGTGAATTATTAAACAATTTCAAGTGGAAAAAAATAAAGTTTTAATAATCTTAATAAAACTAGCTAATAATAGTATGATTTTATGGGGGCACTAAATTAGTTTAAATTGCAAGCTGATGAGAATCTTTCAATGACTTTCATATAATTGATATAGATTATATACAAATCACTATCACATTGAAAAGATTGTTATAAATTTTGAAGATTCCCATATAGAAAAATAAATATAAACACATGTAGACATTGGAATCAGTATTTCATGATCTAAAGATTGTCTAAGGCATGAAACTGATAGTCACCATGCTTTGTTGATTCCTTTTTCCGTATTGTCTATATCTGCAAATGCTGTCACTGACATTGAATATTCTTTTCCCTTAATTATAGCAAATTTAAAGAAATATATAACACTGTCTTGAAAAAAAAAAGATCAATTTATGTATTTCTACAAGATAACTCTTTTAAGGCAAGCAGACTTTATAATTAAAGTGCTCAATTTCAAGAAACCGAGCATTAACTTTAAATAAATAAAATTAAAATATCAACTTATCTGCCCTTACTCAAAGTTTTGTAGATAGTGTATCTACTTGATAAATACTTAAAAAATATTTAGAGAAGTTAAATACATGTATAGCTAATATCTAATAAATTATATAAATAGTTAGAAATCTTCACTATATTAATCATCTACTTAAAATTTATTTACACCTTTTCCTGTCTGTAACAAAACTACTTTGATTATATAAAAAAAAAAAGTATCTCCTACAGATAGAACTATTTCAAATTATATTGCATTCTGTAATAACATCTTTAAGAAAAAAAAAATGGGTTTCTAGTTCCTTCTAAAATTTTCTTTCACTCCCAGTTGTGCCTTAGTTGCATTATTGCCTTGCTTGTGGTGAATTGTATAAAAAAAAAAATTTTTTTTAAATTACCATCTTTTCAGGTAGAATTAAGTAATGTCTTTTAAGAAAAATATGAGTTAATAAACTATTAAAAATAAGTCAACCAATCATATTTAAGAAACATATTTCTAATAAATTCAGTTTTACTATTAAGGCTCTTTAACATATCTGCTAAACTCCAAGTTGGGACAGATAAATTGAAGAGTTAATTTTATTTTTGCTTGCTTACTCTCTCTTTTTTTTTATATATATATATATATATATATATATATATATATATATATATATATATGTGTGTGTTTCTTGTCAGAACCAAAATCCATTTGATGTATTTTCTTCAAGTTGTCCATTCCAAAGATGATTCATTGGTATTTTTATTCTTTGTTTGCAACATTACAAAAGGAATACCTGTATTTTTTTTTCTTACAAATTACAAAAATATGTTAGCCTGAGCTAAACTTGTCATCACTAACATTTTGTCAGGCTATTTTTGTTTTTTTTTTTTCATTTTTTGCATTCTTTTTTCTTTTTAATATTTAAGAGTGACAACAACTTTTGGAATTTTTTTGTTACTCAGCATGCATGTTCTTTGTATTTTGCTGGTGGTGTTTTTTCTTCTTCCATCAGTTCCTACCATCCCCACCAATTATATGTGTACCTGACAATAGTATTTTGATCTTGAAATTGTAAGGAACTACAATGCCAAATGAGAGTAATGGTGGGTGAAGACTTTGAGAAAAAGCAGGAACATCTTTTCTCCTTGAGCAAACAGGGAGTCAAAGGAAACTAGGCCTGACATTGAGACCTTTGTCAACCCTTTTCATCTACTTGATCTGTTTAGGCTCAATTTTGAATAACTTCCAGTATGAATAATAAAAAAAAAACAAGAGAAAAAGGATGTTACAAGATCAGTGTCTCTGCAATTTCATTTAGTACATCAACTTTTTATTTTTTTTTATTGGTTAACACTTTCATTCATTTCAGCCCCTTCCCATCCAATAAAAATTGAATAGAATAAATGAAAACAATTATATTAGAAGCAATGACTGATATTACATCCTTAGTATAACCATTTGTTGTCTATCTGATACAAGGATATAAAGAAAATTGTGTGCGGATATGACAGCTAAATGTTTTTTTTTTCTTTTCCAACTTGTGTCCATGGAACCCAACATAATAATAAATGCAAGCACTACTTTACTTTTATCTTCTCTCAAGTAAGGCTTTTTTTTGTAGTGTTTGAAAGATGGGAGTTTTATGAATCAAAGGTGGAAGTGGTGATAATGGCCGACTGCTGGGATTATGGTTAGTGACAGTGACTCGGGATGTGGGAGAGGAAAGAAGAAAAAGCTGTCTGCTTATACTTTTCTCCAGTTCTCACTCTTTCTCTCTCTCTCTCTCTTTTTATTAAAGAGTTATTACACCATCAGCTTTGCTCTCCATGTCTTTTGTTTGCTCTTCATGTCATGTTATTTTGTAGAATCTCTGCAGTTGATAAGCTCACTGCTACTTGGATCAAATGGGAATCCTTTTATGGTTTCTTCTTAATTTGTCAATTGCTATGATTCATTGCCCGAATTGCATTGTTTCATTATTTTAAATACCTTTCCCATTATTAATTTTCTGCTATTATTAAAAGAAAATTGCTGAACTTTAATTTCTTTCTTTCTTTTTTAATTTGATTTGCCAAGCATTACAACAGATACAAAGATTTACATTATATTGCTTATTACTGCATATATATATATATACACACACACACAGGTGTGTGTGTGTATGTATGATATATATAATTTTAAGGGGTTAAAATTTTCTATATTTATGGAAGAAGAGGGCAATGTCAGTAGAACATTTGTAGATATAGAGCATAGTGAGTGTGGTCATAGGAATAACACTTCATGATGACTGTCAGTTTCACACCTCAAGCAATCTTCAGATCATGTCTAACTATTCTTTTCAAGGGGTCTCTCATATATATATATATATATATATATATATAATCATTGGGTGATAAAGGGAAGTGTAAGAAAATTTGCTTTCCCTGTTCTTTCCTTTAGTGCCAATAATTAAGGTTATTTATTATTTAGTCCATTCATTTATTTTTTATATATATTTATTTGTTTTGTATATTTTCTTTGGTTCTAACTTTTGGTACTTGCAATAAACTTTATGCTGTTTTATTTAGACTTTTGTGCAATGATATATGATTTTAGGTAACCTAGAAATTCGTTTTCACATTTGCATTTGAAAATGACCTCTGATCTGTCATCTAGGAATTTATTTTTCTCTCAAATATTATTATTCATTAAATGTTTTATTCTTACAGAATAAGTAACTTTACCATTTTTCTTTTTGCATTTAAACCTCCATATTTTTGTCTTTAGTTTTCTCTTAATAATAAAATATTATGAGCTCAAATGATATTTTTATAAAATTTAACATGTCAAATATTTATATACAAGAGTAAATTAATTTTTTAGATTTTTTTTTTTTTGTTTGAAAGTCTTAAACTAGATGTTAAACTATCCAGAGTACTTTTTTGTTGTGAAAATTGCAGTTTTTAATTTCAGTCAATTTCCAATAGGTGCCCCTTTGGATTAGATCATTTGAATGCCTTAACACATTTCCATTGTTTTGTCAATTTGTTCATTATCTGATTTAAGAAACCATTGTCTTTCTCTGTAGAAATGTCACCAAATGATTGCATCTCCAAATTAAGGTGTGCTGAAAAATTCTCCACTAACAAAGAACTGATTAACAAAAAGATTTTGATGTTTGAAAAGTTGATTGATCTGAATACTTTTTAAATTCCCCCTTATGTGAAATGAATGCGACAAAATATTGCAGTAACCATGTTTTCACCTGTTCAGTTGAATTTTGATAATTGCAAAAGATGTATCAGAGAACTACATTCATCATCATGAATAGATGAATATTATATACATGCTAATGTTATTATTGGTAATTGGAGCAAAACATGTGCTTTACACATGCACTTTTCAGAAAACACAATTTCTAAGCAATCTTATCTGAAGAATCTATGTAAAACTTCTGGTAATGATATATGTTGTTTCTTCATTCATATATGTACACCTATTGCATAAAATTGTCATCATAATATCTGTCATTTATACCTGTGGTTTGCCATTCTTGACACTGCTGAGTTCAAATTCCAGTTGGGTTCATTATATTCACTTACATGAAAATATCCATGGGAAAGTTATAAGTCTACCTCTTCTCCCCACCAGTTATGGGTTACTCAGTAAATCATTATCTCCAAAAAATTATTAGAATATAAAAATACTTTCTGATTTTAAATAATCTGTAAAAGGTTGATGAGCCATAAAAAAAACAAATCAACACTGTTAGTAAGCTTGCCTATTTAATCTTGGACAATTTGGCAGTTTCTCCATAATGAGGATAACTAATTTGCATCTTCTAATTTAAAGCTGAAATTGTGATAACTTTGTTTTCATTTCTTATCTGCTCTTTAGTGATCTTTATAAATAAGCAATTGTTTTGTTAATATATCTTACATTTTTAGACTTTCGTTTTTTTTGAAATTGCTGAGTTATATAAGTGCAGCTATATTCAACCTTTGCTTTTAGGTCACAATTTAGGTCTATATAAGAAAAATAACCAATATACTTTTTAAAATTAACCAGATCTAAAATTTCGTTTCTGAAATGTTTATTTTTTTTAAGTAGTATTTATAAGAAGAATAATCTAAGTCGCTCTGTATTTGTTTTGTTTAATAATGGATTTTACTTTTTGTTATAGGCTGTTTTTCATAATTAACCAATTTGTTAGAAAGAGTAATAAATTGAGAAATATTTACACGCAGAATTGGAAAGATAAATTTTGCAGTAACAAAAGTTTTGATAAACTATGTAAGTTGTGTTGAGTATATTTAATGAAAACGTGAAATATTAATTCCCCAAATGTACACGGAGAAAACGTAGCCAATGTTTAGTTTCTATGTGGCAAATAAATTTACTTTAATATTTTTTTCTGCGATATGTCAAGCTCAAAGTAATATTTATTTCAAATCAGATTAATTAAATCTTAAATCAGCTATATTCCTCAAATAAAGTTTCAGAAATGTATATTTTTGAAAGATGTTTTTGATAAAGAGAATTACGTTGTGTTGAGAGAATTTTTTTTAAATATTGCTAAAAACAGCCATTTTTAGAAATAAATATAAAACACATTCTAATCAATTTAAATTCGTTTTGAAATGCGGCAAAGTATTTTGCTTATTGGCAAATATTAAATTTAATCTATTAGCTTGAAATGAAAAATAAAATAAAAACTTTAATAAAGAATTTTCATTTTTAAACATTCTTTTTAAACCTTGTCGATACCTATCTGTGTAAGAGGGTGGAGGAGTTAATACAAGTTAGCTTGTTGCAAATGATTTTTCAAACTCCATAGTTCATCAGATGATCATTAACGATATTGATTGAAAGGAGACGAAATCCTTGTCAACTTTTAATTGATAGGTTTCTAAGAAAAATATCTAACCAAATATTTTCTAAGCACTGCTTTTGGAAATAGTTAAAAAAGAAAAAAGTGAATAAATCGGTTATTACCGCACGGCTTCGAAAGAAAACCAATAACGAATTAAAACTGAATGCTTCTATTTATAAGAATTTACCGCCTAAAAGAAAGACTAAAATTCAAAGAATATTTTTTCAATTACGATTTTAATTGGATAAAAAAATATATATTAATGCGATTATTATACAAATTTTTATTGGATGGAAAATGTCAATGACGGAATTTTAAATTTGTAGGCTTTTTTCTGGACGTTTGCTTCTGTGTTTCTATTGGCCAGAAAATGTAAATAAAAATAAAAGCATCATATTTTAGTTTACTCATCTTGTAAGTCTATTTTTAGCAGAAATGTTTTTTTAACTAAAATTATCATTACTGTCTCTTACAATGTGCTGAATTGAATTAATAAAAAAAATATTTTGTCGTTAAACACAATTTTTTTTGCCGCGCATAACAAAAATTAGTTGGATGGAGAAATTGAAGTTTTGCGCATAAATTTTTAAATGCGAAATAATTAAAACAATGTGTGTGAATGCACGCATAGACACGTGGATGACTAGGTGTGTTTTTGACACTGAATAAAATCGGAAAAAAAACAAGAATTATTCAGAACATATTTCGATTAACCGTGTTTCTTAGAACGATCACTCTGTTGCTTAATGTAAAAACTGGCTTAGTTGTCAGTAATATGTGACAGATGGCTATAAAAAGGCATTTTTGATTATTTACGGCTCATTTGTGCAGTGACTATTTGCATCACTTGGAAGTAATTGTAAGTAAAATGATGCCTCAAAATAAGTAACCAAATAATCGTTTTCTGAATAAAAAAGAAACTTTTATCGAACAATGAAAAAAAACATAAGCATGCAGTTTTGACATTATAAAGAAATTCTACTTAGAAAACTTTTTTTTTTTTTGTCATTTAAATTTTAATTTCTTCAAAAATGTCATAAAATAATTATTAGCTGAACCAAGGAATTGGAGACGAAATACTTAGACCTTCTAACTCTCTCTCATTCTTTTAGTTTTATTTATTTATTTACAACCATTGTGACTGAAGAAAAAGTTTAAAAACATTTTTAAAGCAGTTGAAGAGTGATTTCAATCTTTTGTCTTAAACTCTGAAAAAATCAATTAAAATGAAAATCGTTCACGTTATTTGACTTTTTGGGAGTTGCTACTTTTATTTTCTTAGCAATCTTTCTTTTTTTTTATAGCATTGTTCAGTGAAAATAGATTCTTCCAACTATTTTTTTCTTATTTTAAAACTACTCTTCAAAGAAACTTTATCCAATAATTAGTCACAACTTCAGCAGTGTTGAAACGTTTTCAGGATAAAGAAATTGTTCAAAGTCATTCATATTTCGCGAGTTTGTGTTTCCTGGTTCTATTTCAATCAATATTTTTGGCGGGGGATTTCTTGATTTAACTTTTAACTTAATTTACTTTTAGTGTTTTTTGTTTGTTTTTTTTTTTTTTTGTAGCTTATGGCTTAGTGGATCTGTACTATTTTGTTTTAGTTCATTAATATCTGACTCTCTTAAAAATACGTAAAGGAAAGCCTACAACAATTTATAATTAAATATACGGTTGATTTCTCTCAAATTGTGCACAAAAAGTTTTGGTCTCTGCACTTTTTTTTAGCTTTCCTCTTCCACAGAGGTAAAAAGTAGACCAGAGTTGGAAATATACGACAATAAGGTGGACATGTTAGAGGAAATGAAAAACAGAAAAACAAATGTTTTCAAAGACAAGACTTGGATTTATTGGTGGAGACGTCTGTTTTATATACATAAACTGTGAACTTTTGTGTCGTGAAAATTCGGATAATGAAAAAGTCTTTAACTTTTTCAGTGTAGGTTAGAAGGATGTTCTCAGATAGGTACCGTAAAGTAAAAAGTGTAAATGCAATAAATGTCAAGTGATTTATATGTGTGCTGTATTTTTGCAAAGGATCATACAACAGAAGTTTTACTGTTCCTGGTAGAGGATGTTTCCAATCTTGAATGAAGTTTACCATCGGCAAACTTAGCGTGTGTCCTATCGATCCCTTTCTGCTTTAGCGTGTGTCCTATCGATCCCTTTCTGCTCTAGCGTGTGTCCTATCGATCCTTTTCTGCTCTAGCGTGTATCCACCACATTTGCATCCTACATTATTAAGGCATTGTCCCAACTTTTCCCTTGAAAAGACATCCAGGATGTTTTTAATTAAAAAAATTCAAATATTTTGTTTTATGATATTTTTTTTTAGTCATATTTCTAATTTTATAATTTTTTTTATTTTAACTTTTATAATACAACAATAAATAGCACTCCTCCTTCTGTTTTTGCTTTTCCCCTTATGTTAGATAATGTAAGATACACTGATCGGTCGGACACTCGCTAAAGCGGCACCTGTTCATTAACTAAGAAGGAAAAATCAAATTTATATATATCTGTAATATATATATACACACACACACACGCACGCACACATTAAGTGCTGATGCTATAAGGGTGAGGAAAAAAATATATATTTATTATTTGCACGTGCAGACACACAGTTGTGGGATTCAAATTTCTTTGGAAGAGATTCTCTTCTGACATTTATATACAAGATTTTGGGGCTACAAATTTAAGTTTTTTTTTTTTTTTAATAATATCCCTTAATTTTTATCAATGAATATAAAGCCCGAGGAAATTTAACACCTTGCTCTTTTAGTAAACGGCATGTACAAACCTTCACAATCCCTTTTAATCCAAGCACTACATATTACACATACATATGGTTAATATCTGGCACCTGCAGCTTCTCAATGGGCAATTAAGTAGGGGTCCCATTTTAAACTTAGTCTTATTCTATTTTGAATAGATGCGCATCTTTCATTTGCTCCATTCTGAATCATTAAGGTGCAGTCAGCCACCTAACCTATCAGCAGCAACTAAAAAATCAGCTACAAAATCGAAAGTTAAAATGTTTTTCAATTGGAAAATAGAACAAATCAACATCCAGTCAGGATCTGATGATTTCAGCACGCACTTCCTTTTAGAAGAATGACGGAAAAAAAACTTGATGTCTGTATACACAAGGTGCATCGACTTGGTTGTGACTCTATTGCGCATTTGGGATACTATTTTGAACTGGACACAAGGAGAAAAGACAACATGAAGTCGGAATTACAATATGTAAATCATCAGATATTCTAAGAGACAATATCTTACACCAGTCCAAAAGGTGGGGCAGGGGATATGCTGGTGGTATGGGTATTCATAGAATGATCTTGAACAGAAAATCAACATCGACCAAGTGTTCCAAGAAATAGGACTCTATAAACTTTTCTAAAACGGAAACTATGATCTGAAATTGGAATGAAAGCAATGTTGGCATGTACCCTGAATCCATCATAAAAATTTAGGATATGGAATTAGTAAATATTAAACACTTTGAATACCTTGGTGTATGCATCAGTTATAACAAATTTAGTATAGGAAATAAAAAAAATTAAACTGGAATAAAATGCACTAGAAGTAGTTTCACCCAACACCGCACATTGCTACAAAACCAAAACATTAACCTGAAAATTTGAGTTTTTAAATAGCTTTATCAGATCAAGACTTTCATATGGATAACTTACATAGTACCAAACTTGTTCAGAAATATCTAAACTTTGTTGTATACAACTCGGATCGATGGTTTAAAATGGCATTCAGTGAGTGAAGCCTGTGGATCTTCATGAACATTGTGGACTGGACTTATAGAATCACAAAGAACCGTACCAAATAACAGAAATTATATCACTTGAGGACTTACAACAGCTAAAAAGTATAGCACTCGAGAAAGCAACTCGAGAAAATAATCACATAATCAAGATGTTGGCATTCCACACTACTTTAAACAAAAGGTTATGAAGGAAACCTCTGTCAACACTGGAAAGAGTGATAACAGCTACCAGACTTGAAAAATTGTTTTAAGAGAGATATTTTATAAATTTCAACTGAAAGTAGTACTGGCTACTCAGTCAATGAATGCCAAAAGGTTTTGTTTTTTTATAGGAAGCGGCTAATATTACCATTAATGTTGCAATATGGAATTTATTAGGTCCCTGAAAATTTTATACTAAAAAAAAAAAAAATGGGACAAAAGTGAAGAATAATCCTTTAACATTTGTCATGTAATACGCAATATACAATGACATTGAGTGATTACCCCCCTTCTTCAAACTAATTCATATTTCCTTCCCCTTTCATTTTCTGTTGCAAGTTTCAGTAAATTAGTATTTAGTTACTTGTCTGCTCCATAACCTTTTGTGTTTGTATGTTAGAAAGCATTCAAATGATCTCTTGTTACTCCAACACAAATAATAGTTGACATTGAGGTCTTGAAATTTCTTGCTTTCTTTAACAAATGCAGACTTCCAGTATTTCAAGCAAGCTTCACTTTTTACCTCGTCTAAAGATTAAACTACAGTCTGTTTCTGATTTATTGCTTCACTGAATGGTCACTTTATATTTAAGTAAGTAGATATTATCCTATTTCAAGTACCACCATCATAACTACCAGAATATAAACAGAAGAATCAGACAAAAGTTGTCCCTTGTTCTGAGGCCCTGATAAATTTCACTTGCTTTCACCTTTCCAGATGACTTGAGAATGATAGCTTTTTGAGAAAATACATTTATGACAAAATAGGAGAGATCCTTTTCTACTTATGTGTGTATGGGTAAGGTGATGGAAGTTAGGGAAGAAATAGGGGTGATGCTAATACTGTTTTCAGCTTGATTACTTATCTTTGCTATAGTAGGGAGCTCTTTTATGATAAGCTTAAAACCAAATTACAATATTCTATCTGAAATAACTTGTAGGTTGGAATAGAAAGAATTGATAGTTGACTATATTTTTGATCATGTGTAGCTCAATATTATAGGAACAATTTCAGCATCTGCCATAATTTGTTAAAACCTTTTACCAAAAGTCTTTTTTTTTTTTTTTTTTTTTTTTTTTTTGCAATAGGAAGACTTTTAATTCCATGGGACTGCAAGTAAGAATTTGTACACTAAAATAAGTTTTTGTAGAGTATGCAAATGATTGCATAGTGGAATCCCTCTAGTGACGGATCTGAGTATAATAAAATGTCAATTAGAATAAACTTTAGATTATAATTTGAATGTTAAATGTTAATACCAGAAGTGGTGGCTTACTCTGAACATTACCAACAAGTTTACTCAATATTCAAGCCCTGTTTATTAGTATTCTCACTGTTATCAATAATGATATCATCAAGAAGGCTCCCAACTCTTACTTTTGTTTCCTCAAGCCGTTTTCCAAAGTTCTTCAAGACCCTATTTTTTTCATTGTTGTAGTAAAAAAAAAAAAACAAACACACACACACAGGACAAGATCTGGAATAAAAATTATTAGCTAGGTTTTTATATTTATTTTCTTCTATGTGTTGTGTGCCTTCAGGACGTTGGCAGCTGCCATGTCTCTCCACAATTTCTTGTTCTTTGTAGTTCTCAATAAATTTTGTCTTTTTGTTATCTCTCCTAAACCATTCCCCACCATCCATTCACTCAAGCTCCCCATGTAGATTATGCATTGTTTTCCTCTCTCCTTCAATATATGTTGTGAGTATCAAATTTTCCAATCCCTCTTTCCTCATTATGTGCCCTAGAAATTTCAACTGTCTCTTCCTGATGTCAAATATGTGTCATTTTTGTTTCCATTTTCTCTAGAATTTTGATATTGTTTACATGTTTGGTCCACAGTATTCTCCTCATTCTTCTGTAGAACCACATTTCTGTTGCTTCAAATCTCGTCTTCATCTGAGAGAAGATTGTCCAGAATTGATTGAGTCATTCATTTTCTAAAGATTATCACCCCATTGCAGGTTATTTAAAGCTAGAAAATATTTTTAGATTGTAAGAATTTGGTGGGGAAGATAATAATGGTTTGGTCTTAATATTTAACCCATAGCTGTGGGGAGAAGAGGTGAATTCATACCTTTATTTGCACATAAGTGAACTGGAACTGGAATTGGACCTAGGCTCTCCAATTAACAATTCTGAGCCATTATCCATTACACTACCCACACATCCAAGATTACAGCACCTGGTATTCCAAAGCAGTTACCCATCTAGGTACAATGTTAAATTTGGTGATTGTACTGGAATCGGTGCTTCAGCATGATGTAGGCATATTCCTGTCCAGCATTCACCACCATATAGGAAAACAATTCAGTACTCTATTATTTTATTTATTTTTTGTTTCTAATTAAATTTTTCTGTTTCTTAATACTTTGCTTAGATTTTGGAAGGCATTGCTGGGCTATTTAAAGATATCTTAAAAATGAATGATGTTTTTATCACCATGCATAAGCATTTTATTTTGTCAACTGGTGACCATCTCTTACATTTGTTTACAGTGTAAACTTTACACAAATCTGCATATTCAGCACAAACATTTATAAACTGTGTTGTTATTAACATTAGATTACCATAAAAAGAATGAAGTAAACATTAATTAATATTTAACATTGAGAACATTATACAAAAAGTCTAGTTTCCTGAAAACTTGTTTAGTAACAATCTGTGAAAATGTCAAATGATGTCATCTTGTTATCTTATAACAAATGTTTTTCTATTTAATTATGACAAAAATTGATTTATAAGATAAATAATTACTAAAATCTGAAAGCAAAATTCAAATAGCTAAATTCATTAATAAAGGTAAAGTGTAAATAAAGAGTATTAGGTCTGTTGTTTCCTATATTGTATATATTAAAGGTGATGGTATACTTACATTACCCCCCAGTAAGTAATCTCTCTTTCACACACAAATTTTTTTTTCATGTGGTAGCAAAAGTAAGATTTTTTCTTCACTTTGCTTAGTTTACTGTGATAAGATTAACATCTTTAGCTAAAATCTAAATTTTTTGGCATATATTTTGATCATTCTAGAAAATTCAAGTGATATAAATTATCAAGAAATAACCTATAATTTTATATATATATATATATATAATAATCTATACTCGACTCTCCTGTCAAATTCAACATATGAGGGTCAAGCAGATCAGTTCTTAGGAAACCGACAACTCTACAACAGCACATGAGATTTGATTATAATGGTGAAGGTTTCGTGCAGGACCAGCCACACGTTTTGAAGGGCCAAATACAGAGACCTGGTACACAACGTGCCACAATGTCCCCAAACGACCATCCGCAGGTTTTGAATTCAGAGTTGTCCTTCTCCTCGACCAGTTGCCATCCAAGGCTATAGAACCCATTCTGTCCTGCTATTTACCCATAGCTGGAGGAAGAAGAGGATTCACACCTTTCCCAAGTGTATTAGCACATAAGTGAATGTAAGAATGTAATGGATTCGGCTGGAATTCAAACTCGGCTTCCTCAATCCAAGCCGCTATTCATTACCCCACCATGCCTCCTTAATAATATCTCTCTCTCTCTCTCTCTATATATATATATATATATATATATATATATATATATATATATATGATGGAAATAGAGCAGTTATTTATTATTGTACCTGCACTGCCACTGAGGAGGAAGAAAAAGAGATAGCATATACACACACACATATATATATATATATATATATATATATATATATACAAAACACTGCTATCTACTGATATACAAAATTATATAATTCAACATATATCAAGACAAACAGAATTTCTGCCACTGAAGTGCTTGATAGTTGTCTAGAGCAATAATTATTGAATCAGAAATTATGAAGTTCATAATACTTATCAGAGGTCAACTCCAATTGTAACTTTATTATTACTGATTCAATAATATACATAGCAGCTTCAATTTAAGAGTTGACCACTTACCCATTGTAGGCTGGTAATTCAACTAGTTTATTATACTTGCTTAGTCTATTTCTAAAAAAAAAAATCAAATTTCAATACTGTTATTTTTAAATCTACATTTCAAGGCTCCAGCTCATCTTCTTTCCTTGGGTTTTATTGAAAGCTGATTTCTTTTCTTTGCGAGAGCAAAACTAAATTGACATGCAAAAAGGATAGAGATTTCTGTGATCTGCCAGTCTTCAGGGCAACTCTCAAACTTCACAGGATGGAATCTAAAGAAAGAAATCCAATGTATTTTTATGCCCACATCCCCAACACACCAAAAAAGCATTGATTCAGTTTCATTTAAAATGAAATTACTATTTGTTTCTTTTGATGAGATTAGCTATTTTTTTATCTATTTAAGATAAGTAAGTAAAATATATGTACTTGTTTTTTTTTTAAGTCTATTATTCAATGCTACTGCAAATTTTAAGACCTTAAAAAATGATCAGCCAACAGTACACAAATATGCAATTTCATTTTTAAAACTGTCTTTATAAAAAATAATTCCAATAATTGAATATGTTCAAATTATAACTTTTATATATATATATATATACACACACACACACACACTGTTCATGCACATGTGTAGTTGCACCATACACCAACATAACAAATTTAGTCCGATGATTCTAAAGGATGAAATGCATCACATGAATACATTTTCATTTTGTTATACATTTTTCCCCCATATTGTTCTTGATATATAAAAATATATATATTGTTCTCTCATACATGTGTGTGTGTGTGTGTATATATATATATATATATCTGAGATGAGGTATATGTACACTATTTACATTGCTTGGACTAAGAGTGAGTTCAATACCAGTTTAAGGCGGTGGAAAAATTGGAGAAGAGATAACTCATAACTGACATCAATTAGATATGGAACTAGAACAGCAAGCGAAATAAAGGTTTCAGTTTGACATCATTCCAACCATTTGAAGAAGGTTGGGGCATACAACAGTCAAAACATTGTGATAAATATGGCAAGAAAGATGAGGATGATAGTCTGATCAATGTAAATAGTGTATATATATATATATATATATATACACACACACACTATGTTACTCTTGGGCTTTTTAAAATATAATTTGTAGGTTGTGCTGTTGAGAAGACAGTTGTTAGGTTTGTATGTGGATAGGTGTGTGCACTAATAGTAATGCTAATATTAGCCATTTCCTTATATGCCAGTATTCAGCATTAATCAAAGGGACAGTGCTACTTTCAGTTGAAATTCATAAAATCTTTGTATTAAAAGAATTTTTGATGAAAATAGATTTCTCAATTCACTATTTTTGCTCTTTCCAGTATTGATGGGGGTTTCCTTTCTAGCCTGTTGTTTGAAGTAGCATGGAAAATCAGCATCTTGATTGTTATTATTTTCTCTTTCAGTTACATGTGATATCCATTTTAGTTGTTGTTGAACATCCTCAAGTGATGTGGTTTCTGTTATTTGGTACTGTTCTTTATGATTCTGTAGTGCCAATCCATGATATTTGAAGCAGGACAGTCCTCGCTAAGACTTACAGGATTCATTTGCTTATAGCCATTCTGTTACTAATTAAAGTGAACCCCATCAATATAATTATGAACATATCCTCAATTTTGGTGGCCTTTTCTTTACATTTTGTTTTTTTTTAAGCATATGTTTATTAAGAGAATTTTATTGTTATATCTATAATTTTAGTGTTCGTAAAAAAAATTAGAGAAATTTATTTAAGAAAAATAAAAGTATCTTGCTTGGGCTACTAGAAAAATTGGCTTTCACAACTTCAAATGACTGACAGAAATTTCAGCTGCACTTAATGGGTTAACGCCAGTTGGCCTTAAATGGATTACAATAACTGAAAAATTCATGGCCTACACTTGGTTGAGTCAATAGCTTCTTGTATAAAATTCAAGTGATTCCCTCTATATTATGTAAGTTGTAGGTAATATCCCATTTTTCTTTTGAAGTTTTCTTTGATATAGTTGAGAGTTAAATTGATATTTAGTTTGTCTGAATTTCTATGTTGAAATGTTATTATTTCCATTTGAATTAATATCCTCGTCTTTGCTGTTATCATCACAAAATTGCAGCCATTGTGCCCTCCAGGCTTCTTCAAGTGTCTCTCCATCAGGCTAACCTCTGTGGAATGAAGTAAAAATACTAGACAGAAGAATAATGGGGGATCAGCACATAGGCTAAACTAAGATGGCCTCCTCAGTAGACCAAGCATAGAAATAAATATGATATGAAAGACATTAATAAATGAGGAGAAATGACAGCAAGACTTGAGCAGCAGCAAGAGAAGTTCCAATGAATGTGATAAAGTATGACAGCGGTCAGAATCAGCAGCAGGCAGGAAAGAACACTAGGTTCCAAGTTCTAGATTCAGGATTGTCCCATGAGAAAATAGTCTAGTAGATTAAGGCATTGGCTTGTAAAATTGGTTTGAAATTTAGTGACATAGTAATGTTCAATAGCTGGGTTGGCTAGTATAGAATCCAGGTGTTGGGAAGTATGGGTGAATAGTACCTTAACTAAGCAGTGCTAAATAAGAACGTGTCAAGATATCCTTAGTCAATCATAGTAGAATGAGAACAATCTACCAGCTGTAGATTAATTAAAATGTTCAGTTAGAAATTTTCTGAAAGTTATTCAGATTGAAAGGTTACAATGAGTGAAATGCTGTCATAACAACAAAAATGAGGTCAGTCATATAAATGTAAATAATAATGATATTGATGAGATTTTGAATAAAATCAATGTTTGTTACTTGAACCAAGGTTAGATTTATAAAGCATCCTGTAAATAAGAAACAAGCAGTGGCTTGCCTGACCAGCAAACAAATCATCACTCTTCATCAGGTAGAACAGAACATCTTAGTAGAACAGAACCCTTAAAGACTGAATTTGTCAAGTACTAACTTGATTTTTTTGTTAATCTAAACATTGTTCCAATTCCAAAATGTTTGTATTTCTTCCCACATTTCTTGTCCAAACATTTGATTCTCTTTCTGAATAACAAAGTATCAAATGGTAACACATTCCTGAGAACTGCATCAAAGAAATGATGTATTATAATGATATTACTCAGTGCTTTTGTTTGGTGGGAGAAGGCACATTTCTCTAACAGAAAAATACTTTTGTTTAGTCTCCTATTGCAGACAATTACCTCCATCACAATCCACATAAAAGTCTGGAGTTCTTGGAAAAAATGAGAATCATCTGCACTCAGAATCCTTACAAAACAAAAGGAAAAGAAAGATCTTGTTCTTTGTCTCTTAATTCAAGTATTTCTTTTGTTCTTTCATAGTTATTCTTTGATTGTTTTCTTGGCCTATGTTCACACACAATCACTGGTCTCAACCCAAAGCTTTTTGTCTTCCTTAGCCTTAAATCATCAAATCAGATTGTCTGCTTACTCATCCTCACCAAATCTTGCCACCCTTATTGGGACATTAGTTACCAGCTGAAGAAACAAGTGTCATTGTATGGCAACCAAATAAAGGAAAAATTTGGAACTTTGCTACTGTCTAGTCCCCATTTTTTTTCTTCACTCTTTTTATTGGATTCTTTTGTTTGATCATTATCAGAAAATATCTTTCTGGAATGTGCATTGCATTTTTATTGCCTGTCTAGTAATAAAATTAGATTTTGGTCTTCACTTTGTTTTGAGTAAGGCTTTCCTTTCACATTTTACTTTTTAATGCTGAAAAAGCTAAAACAATTTGCTTATTATTCATAGTTATATTCAGAGAATTAACCTTGCAACATCAGTGAAAATATAGACCAGTTCTAACCAATCCTAAAAAAGAAAGAAAGAAATCAAAGCATCCAATGACTTAATTTTAAAATCCCATTTGAATTTTATTTTCCATATATATCTCAATTTTAACACACACACATTATTCAAGTATGTATGGCTGATTAAAATTGACATTTCTAATTTTTTTTATTAATTTTTAAAATTTCCAGATAAGTTGTTTTATGCAATCAGCAAATTTGCCAAGGTTCATAATTATTTCTATTTTATTTTTTTCCCATGAGTACTTTTGAATATTGCTATATTCATTTTCATGGATTGTGTTTTGTGTATTTGGTTTTAATTTTGATGTTTTCAAGTTTGCTGGAACCAGTTTCAAGTTGCTCAAAGTGATGCCATTTAAACTGGAATTTTTATGTCATTTTTTTTTTAACACACTTCAAAATATAAGTCCATTTAGAAAAGGACACCTTATTTAATGTTGGCTGCTTCTCTTTTATTACAACAGCCTCCAGAATTTTCAGTCTTCCTTTGCACTGTACTAGATATAGTTTTGGTGTTATCTACTAAAAGTTGTCTTATTTTAATGTTATTTTGCTTATTTGTTATATGTTGACCTATATGTGCACAGGAGGTACAGTGGAGTAATGGATGCACTATATATATATATATATATATATATATATATATATATATATATAATATATACACTTTAAAAATTGGGAGATCAATTGGATATGAAACCTTGGTTTTGACCTCAAGGTCTCATCAGTCAATATTTTTCAAATGACCACCTTAACACTTTAAAGCATGAAGGTGGTCTTTTGAAAAATATTGCCTGATGAAACCGTGAAGTTGAAACCAAAGTAATGTATTCTATTGGCCTGATTTTTAGAATTAAAAGCTCTATATGTTATTTTTACTTTAATTTATTTATTATTGTCACACGTGTATTGAGCACTTTTTAATAGTACTGTTTCCTGGTCTGAGTAAACTTTGACCATTAATCTTTATATATATATATATATATATATATATATATATATATATATAATATTAGTGGAAAATATACATACATATGAAAAATATATCTAAAAATTCCCATACATGTATATTTTCAGAAAAAATTTTTCCAAGAGGAAGGATCCAGGTAGAACTCAATGTCTAGGACAGAGTAAGGATATAATATATATATAGTGTATAAATAACATGATGAAAAACTGTAGTGACACATTTCATTCTGAAAATGAACTTCAGACAAGGTTTATTTTATTGATAGGCTCAATCTTGTATATAAAAAGGAAAGAAAAATTCAACAAATACCAATTACAGTTTAAATTGAAGCATTGAAGATGCAATGAGACACAACATTTACATTTTGATGTTGAATCTCATTCAGCTTTTTATCATTATATTATTGTTTTTATACAAGTAGTAATTTTGAGAGAAAATCTGAGTAATTTGGGCCTCCATTTGACCATATCTCACATCCTTACTCTGACAAAGTGACACCATCGTTTTTAATGCATTTTATGCAAAATATACCAAAATCGTGGTTGTATTTATAAACCTGGCTTATTCTGTACATGATATTAAGCTTAAGAAGAAAAGCACATATCACAGACATGATTTTTCTTCAAAGTTCAAACTATTTTGATATAATCAGCTGCTGCCATGTCTTGACTGAAGTTGCCAAAGTATTGGGTCATTTTGAATTTAAACTCCCTTTATTTTAATGTGAACACCCAAAATATTTCAGTTGGGTATTTGACTGGTATTAGATTAACTTAAACCTTGCCTAATCTTAGTGAATCAATATTTCAGTATAAATTCTAAACTATTATGTCTTTTATCCACTAAAAGAAAATCTTTCTTACTAACAAAAATACTATCTTAGCTATTGTTGTTTTTAAAACAGGAAATCTGTGTTTTAATCCTTGCATGATCTAAATCAGTTTAGATTTTAAATGGAGAAATTGACTAAGTCAGTTGTAATCTACCAAAGTTTGTTCCTCTGCCAGTGATAGCAATTTTCCTCAAGCAAAACTTTGTCTTTTTTTATCTATTAACTTTAGATCTTCAAAGTTTAGAATGAGTTCATTTGCAAAGATAAGTTAATAGATGAAACAGTATTGATTAAGTCCCTGCGAAAATTTTGACACTGCATCAAATGAACTTATCTAATTATTTATATTCACATATAAGATTTAGTTTTGATTCTAAGCAAAAAAAAAAAAAAAAAAAAAGACATCAAAACCTTCAACCTCTTTAAATATCAAAGCTTTGGATTTTTCTTTCTTCTCTGGTTTTAAAGATTCTGATGTAGTACATTACTTATGGAATAAAGAAATTAATATTAACCTTTTGAAATATATAATAGTTTTAAAAGACATTAAGCTAGAAATTACTTTCTGATACTATTAAACATTAAATCTAACTGCTGGAGTATATATATTTTTTTTTTTTTTTTTTTTTTTAAGTATATATTAAACTATAAGTTAGAATGATGTTTATTGCTTTTCTCTGGTACCAGCTTTTTCTTGAAAGTGCTAGTGATTAGACCATAATTAAATTCTTTTTTTACGTACCTCATCCCTTCAGTATGTGCACAATCATGACTCTCCACAACTTCCTATCCTAAGATGAAAAATATGTCCCTTCTTAATGAGGATAAATCTGAAAATAGAACAAAAAACACAATCCAGGTTTAACCTAGCTTGTGTGCGTATGTATTTTTTTTTTTTTTTAAACTTACCCAAGCCTCTCAGAGTTAGGGCATTTATAAAAGTCAATCTAGACAAAGTGCAATGTAATTGTCCACTGTGAAAATTAAATATGCATAATTGAGCAGATCTTAATAGAATATGTCATTGATCATCTATTTAGAAAATTAAAATGAAAGGAATACTAGTAAAAAAAGAAAAATCATAATGGCTGAGAAAGCAACAGGAAGTTATAAAGAACTATAATTGACTTCATCTTGAAAGGATTTGACACATTAAAAAATATGTCCCAATCTACTTTCTCTTTTCTGTATATCACGTCAAAATCAAATGCAGTCCGAACACCTCCTGTGATTCATTCTGATGTGACAATATTTTTTCAATAATCTCATATGACACTTATTTATTTTGCCAGTAGCTGACAAGAATGCAGTGCATTAAGAATTAAAAAAAAATGATCAGGGATCATCAGTAATACGTTGACTTTGAAATTCTGGATAGGGTTTATAGATTTCAGTTATTTTTTTATGATCATACTTATTATATATACTGTTTTAGGTGAAATTTAATTTTATATCTTTGTATTTTCAAGTTAGATATATAATTGTTATGAGAGACAAATTTGTAAGAATCTAAAAATATTTGTAATGGATATGAAAAGAACATAATTGAGTCCTTTTTAAGGAAAAAAAATTCAAGATTAATTTTACTTAAAGGATCAGAAAAATCTGTTGCTTTCATAAAATGAAGTTAATTACAAATGAAGGTAAAAATATATTTTGTAAATTTTGGTTGCTTACTCAGAATTAGCTTCATAGAAAATTAATACCTATTGTGTTCTTCTTCACATATATATATATATATATATATATATTTATGTATATATACACTTCCTTGTCTGGTTGATTCCTGTTTGTCGTTTCCATTTGACTTCCGACGTTTACTAACCTGCAGGCTAGCACACATTAAAAATAAATAAATAAATTTTGAATGAGTTAGATTAGGCTGGTCAGGCTTCTTGGTTTGAGGTTAAATATCTTTGGACATTGGCTTGCATATTTACAGAAAGTAAATGTGGACAATGATGCCTCTTGTCATAGAATTCTGATTCCAGAGACATTTTCGCTTGTAGCATGATTGCTTTTATCGAGAAATTCTTTTTAATATTTAATCCTGTGCAAAGAGGTGAAGAGGCAATATTCGAGACGTGAGTGATGAATTTTTAACCAGATTTTCTTCTGTGTTTTAATTCTGCATATTTAGACTATATGACTTCAGAAAATAAGGCTTAGTTAAAAGCAGCTTCCTGTACTTTATTGAACTGAAAATGGAGGTGCAATTTTGATTATAAAAAGAAACTGCTCTGTATAATTTTTTTTTTGTGCTTTTTTTATACTAAAGTTCACTCAATACAAGACCCAAGAGCCACTCAGAGGATTTCTGCTAAAATGGTTTTAATGAATGAGGTCTGTGTTACAAATGAAAGAGGAAGTGGTAGCAAGTGAAGATTATGACAAGGATGATAACGTGTAGCATTCAGGAAAGCTTCCACAAAGTAGCATTTCTTTCGGAAAAAGCTGAGTGAAAATATATCTTTATATTGTAAATTATGGTGTAAATTATAGTGTACAAGTCAACCTCAAGATTTTTAGCTCAAAATTCTAAGTTAGGCATAAACCTACCGTATAGGTTAACGGAACCTCCTTCAAACATGTTTCGGTCAGTGGTTACACTTAGTGTATCAATTGTTGTGTATGATGTTGCATTAATGTATACTGAATTTGTGTTACTATTTTATTATTTTATATTAATTTCTGTGTTAATATGCCAGATATGTTCACCAAATACATGTTTTAGTGGGATATATATGTGGCAATCTGCTTGGAGGTACAGTAAATGGTGTACAGTAATTGTTAGAACTGCTATCTTACTTGTTTACAACTCTGTGGTAAAAGTTTGCTTATTCTATCCACCATATAAGTCAATCCCTAATTTTAGAAAGATTTTTTTAGGCTTGAAAACTTGACTTGTACACTGCAATTTACAGTATTAAAAATATAGAGGAAATGAAGTTGATTTGACTCATTAGAAGGTGCATGGCATGTCCTAATTATAAAAGTCTGAACTGGTGTAACTAAAGAATTCAGCTAATTTGAGCTCTTGCCACAGAAATATCAATAAAACATCAATAGGCTTGTATCTGTGGGAATGAGGCTGCAAAATGGAGACTAGATCTTACCCCAACAAGACCATGTAAATAATTCTGGCTGAAATTCAAGGCTTGAAAATGAGGATCAAGCAGCTCCAGCCCAGATGCAATGGCAATGCTTTACTTTTGATCTAGTCTGATTCTTGTAAAGATAAAGCATGGCTGTTGGTGTCAGGTACTTCTTTGAGCATAGAATTTGCTGATCATTTTTCAAAAATCTTTAGCTATGGTGTATGTTGTTGAAAACTATGGAACACTTTTCCACTTGATGATCTTTGTTTTTCAATTTCTTCTTGCTTTTTCGCATGTTTTTTAATGTTTGGGTCTAGGTTGTTAAAGTAGAACCCCAGTTGATGGTTTTATGCCAACTGCTTTCATTTGTCCTCGACTGTTATCATGGCATTTGTTTTGTTTGAAAATATGCTATTAGTTGTTTTAGTTTTATAGATAATATTAGATTATATTATTGGGTTAGTTCATTATTGGTAACAAGGGATTGATGTTTTTTATTGGAGGATTAGTTATTAAATATGTTTAATATATTTCTGCCAGTATTAAATGTTACTTTATTTATGTTGGGTTTTTGGTTTTTCATTAGTATTGCT
Source organism: Acanthosepion pharaonis (assembly GCA_903632075.3). Lineage (NCBI taxonomy): Eukaryota > Metazoa > Mollusca > Cephalopoda > Sepiida > Sepiidae > Acanthosepion > Acanthosepion pharaonis. Next base: position 3,515,046 of record CAHIKZ030003966.1, read on the forward strand.
TCCAGAATTTGTAGTCATTTTTTGCAGTTGTTTTTATAGAGGATTTTGGTGGTGTTAATTAAGATTTTTCTTTTGTCAGATGATTTGAATGGGTTACTGGTGGTGCTGTGTATTATTAAAAGATGATTTTTTTTATGGTGCTGGTGTCATTAAGGTGGTATGTGAGCCTATGTGAGAAGGTTGTAGTTGTGTGTCCAATGTATGTGCTAGGGTTATTATGTGAGAAGCATTCTCAAAATTATATATATATATATATATATATATATATATATATATATACATATATATATACTCGACTCTCCCATCAAGTTTGACGTATGAGGGTCAAACAGATCAGTTCCTAGGAAACCAACAGACTGGCAACAGCACATAAGATTTGATTATAGTGGTGAAGGTTTCATGCAGGACCATCCACACTTTTTGAAGGTCTGAATACATACACCTGGTGCACTACGTGCCACAAGGTCCCCAAATGACTCTCCGCAGGTTTTGAATTCAGAGTTGTCCTTCGCCTAGACCAGTTGCCATCCAAGGCTATAGAACCCAGTCTGTCCTGCTATTTACCCATAGCATATATATACATATATATGAATTCTAAAAATCTGTCACAATTTGTACTTAGAGAAGTTTTAATCTGGGTAATGCCAGGTAACCTTTGGAGTAATAAGTAAATGTGTGGGTCGTTGTAGTAATAGTGGTGGTGGTTTAGGATAATTTTTTTCCCTGCTTTAAATCTAGTTAAAGATTTGTTGTTAAATTTTACAGTGAAACAAGTGTAAGAAAAATGACAATAATTTCCTTTCCTTTTACATTTGATACCTCCTGCTTGGAGTTTTCCACTATACCTTCAGGAAATAGATTTCTTATTTAGGAAGAGTAATAAATTCCAATATAAAAGAATCCTACTTATCTTTTACTTATTCTTTTCTAACTGTATTGGTCCTTAATAGATTTTCAAATATTCTGCCAAATCTGATATGAAACAAACATACAAAATCAAAATTGAATTATTTCTATATTTTTTTTTTTTCTTAGAATTCTTTATTCATTTCCTCTATTATGTAAATTTAAAAAAAATATTCAATCTATGACAAAATAAGGTATTGAATTTCATTGGTGCTAGCTAAACCCAAAATAGATTTTACACATATTTCTCATATGCTGTTAAAACCTTTTTCAGACCCCCTGTAAAGAGGAAAGTATTTGGTAGACCCCTAGCTTGATAAGGATATTTCAGATTTATTCTGAAATAGATATCTAATTTTTATGTTAATATAGAAACACATAGAACATTTGATGTTTGAAGATGTCTTTAATGCCAGAAAACCCATTTCATTTGTCTAAAATCTAGATTTGCTAAATTAAAAAACTCTGGAATAAGAAAAGGGTCACGTTCCACCTGATAGGACCCTTGTTTCTTTTCCAATCTATAAGATTGTTCAACATGAAACTGACATTTTATTTAATCAAAATAAATTGAAAATCTTCATATAATCAAAATATTCCCTTTAGCCATTCTTCCATTTTGGCAGGAAATTGTCTCTTTTCTTTTGAAAGAGTTCTTTATTCAAAGAGCCAGTTAATTTATTGAAGTTTCTCTCAGTTTGAACCTGATTGAAAAACTTCTTCGTTGTAAACATGTGTGGTAATGCTTGAAAAAAAAAATAGTTATCTTTATAATAGAGAAGTTAACCGAATAAATAAGATGAAATAAAATCATCACCTTCAATAGATTAAATTTTAATAACACGATCTTTGAAACCGATACCTCATCATACAGAAAAATAAAAATTTATTCACCAGTGACAGCTGAAATTTCTAGGGCACATGATGAGAAAAGAGGACTTGGAAAATCTGATACTCACAGGACAATTTGAAGGCAAGAGGACAGAGGAAAATAACATATAACCTACTTAGTGAGCTTGAGTAAATTGATGGTGGAACAAGGTTTAGGAGAAGTAACATAAAGCCAAAATTATTAAGAGATATGAAAGACTGAAATTGTGGAGAGCCACGATTGCCAACATCCTGAAGAAACACGGCATATAGAAGAAGAAAGGTGCTCTTTGTGTATTGTCTACATTGTCTGAATCTAGCTTAACTATCTCTGTGTTAATGTTTTGACCACTTTGAAGACAATATTAATCTTGTTTCTCACTATAATCTTTCGGTGATAATAAAAATGCTTTGGTTGATTGATTGCAAATAATTAGTTAACTATGAATTGATATCCAAACTTTTCAGAATTAAAAGAAAATAGTAATACTTGGGTTAAACAGTAGATTAGAGCAGTCAACCCATTGTGAGCTATTTAAAGCCAGAACATATTTCAGATTATAGAAGATTGGGAACACTGGGTACTTTCATTAAGCAGTCCCCCATCTAAGTACTAACCAGTCTTGACACTGCTTAACTTCAGTGATCAACTGAGAATTGGTGTTTTCAGTATGATTTGACTCTAGGTTATTTGGTTGATGTTTTTTTTTTTTTTTTTTTCACCTGTATCCAGCCATTTTGTAGATCTTCTCTACTTAGAACACATTTTTCATCACAAGCAGTATGATAGAAAAACTCATCCATTCCCAAACATTGGCCATGTTTTATTAACATTTGAATTTTTGTTCCTCATCTAATTCAAATAGAACACATTCATTGAGCTTTTTTCTACTTCCCATCACTTTTAAACAATTTTGCTATGAGTAAAACTTACCAACATTTTTAGGTCATTTTCCACCACAGCTTTTAAATCTTTATTAATTGATTTTTGCATGTGAAATCTCCATTTTGTAAATTTTCAAAACCAAAATCTTCATGTTAATTCACTAACAGCAATGACTCCAAATGCTGAATTTATACACATCACAATTTCAAGTTCATTGTGGCTTGGCTTCAGATGTTACAGGTGTGAAATATGAAAATCATGAATTGAAAAGCTTTGTATATTTGCCTTAAAAATTCTAACAAATAAGAATGAAATAAAATTTTACTAAATAGTTAAAAAATATAATTTAAATTAAAATACCAATTCAAAAGTCATAGTTTTTTAAAACAATGGTAAAAAGTCAAATTTAAACCCTCCTTACTAAAAAAAAAAATATCCTGCTTAAAACAAAAATCGGCAATTTCATGTTGAACAGTTTAATATCTTAGAATTTCTTGTGGCATGAATAATTTCATCCTGAGAATTCTCTGCAAAAGGCCACATGTTGTTAATATAATTAAATGGTTATTCATTTCACTTTTAATTAAATAGCTCCCCAGTTCAACTGCCAGCCAACTTGGCCTCTTAGCATTTGCTTTAGGTGGTTTCTAAAGCCAACCTCCAATGAATTCCTTTTTCTCTGCCCACAGTTTCTTTCTGAAGATGCTTCCTCTTGTCAACTGAACTGTTTTTGAAAATGAAGAGAAAAGGACATGCAACAGTCCTGCAATTATATTGGAAATCAATTGAAATGCTGGGATCAATTTTTTTTTTTAATCAAATGTATTTACATTTAGAGTTTTGGACATGTAAGTTTATCATCATTCATATTTGGATTTAGCAGTTATGCCTTTCAAGAATATCTTATTGAATGGGTTCAAAAGCAAATAGAACCTTGCTTGATTGTGAAGTTCTTCATAGTTGAGCAGATCAAATAGTGGTTCCTCCTGCAAAGGGGGACACAAGTTCAAATCTTGCCAGAGGGCACATGTTCTTTATTAAGTACACAGTCCAACAGACAAAATAAATACTGTTTAAAATAAATGAAGCATCTACCCAAATACAGGCATCCATGCTTGAAGTAATAAATATGTTGGATATATATATATATATATATATATATATATATATACATACACACACACACACTGATAGAAATGTAAGAGGAAGGCTGAAAACCTCTGTACCTAATAGACAACAAAAAGTGCTCTATACAAAAGTAAAAAAAATTTAGAGCTAAGATATTTAAGAAATATGCCAACTTGGTTTCAACTGCAATGTCTCCTCAGGCAAGTGGAAGGATGTACAAGCCAGAAAACTACTTCAGTATATACACACATCAACAGCAGACTATGAATAAAGAAATATAAATACAACCACAGCATTGGAAGCAGTTCAGAGCAATGGTTCATATGTTTGTATTGCAAGTTATTGCTTTAACTACAAAGAGCAGAATTCATTTTCACTTGTAATGTTTTCTGAGTAGGATTATTACTGCTAAAAAATGTAAACTTTCAGTATAGCCTCTTTTCCTTGGACTTGGCTCTTTAGTCCACTTGAAGGGACATACACCAGAACGTATTCCTGTCACTCATCCAGTTTCACAGAAGCAGTAGAACAACAATTTTTATTCCCAAGGAAAGCATTTCTTTATATACCTTCAAAGAAAATTATTCTTGGCACTAAATGACCTCTTGGTTTTGAAATATCTTACCTAATCAACATACACATATAAATAATCTGTATTGGCAAAGGATGAGGGTAACTTTAAAACAACAGGTTTGGAAATATTCAATATTTAGTTTTGAAAAAAGACAGAAAAAAATAAGATTCCTGATTAACTTGCTAGCTTGTTTTTCAAAGTTATTTTCCTGCTTTGTCTTTCAATTGTCTAATGTATAATATACAGATAGGAGAGGTGAGTCTGAAATGTTCTCAATCTGAGCAAGGAGGGATTCCAAAAAGATATTGTTGAAAACTTTTTAGCATTCCCTACCCACACACAAGGGTAGATCAATAAGCTTATATGTTGCATAACATTCATCTGTGGAATTGGGGAACAGAGTTCAGATTCTAACCAAGCCTGTTAAATTTACTTTACACTAATGCCCCTTGGAAATGCATGAATCCTTATCTTCTCTTCCCAACTATGGATTAAATTAAAGCAGACTGAGCTCTCGAGGCTTACATGGCAGTCAGGACAACTCGAGATTTAAAACTATAGAAAAAGCAACAGGAAATCATCTCCCAAGAAGTCATGACAATTCAGATATAAAAGAAATCTATAGAGAGTGCCATGACTTCCTACATTCTGAAGGGACATGTCAATATAAAAAACAAAAAACTTGTTACTCTTTATACTATTGATGTTGTCTTTTGTTTTTAATCTATTAAACATTATAGAGTTTACAAGTACTCCTTTTAATGGTACTGTATTTTTGTTCTTAGGTGAAAAAAGCTGTTCTTATGAAACCTCAAATGTTTCAGTTTTTATGATAACCATTGAGTTACACCTGTAAGGTCTGCAGAATAATTAGTTAACTATGAATTGATATCCAAAGTTTTTGGAATTAAAAAAAAAAAATAGTAATACTCAAGCTAAACAGTAATTTTTTTTTCTCTCACATATTCCTTTCTAATAAACAGATAAAAAATCACACTCTTTGTCTGCCCACTAACTTTGCAACCATATATAAAAACTCCTTAAATTATTAGTTTTTCTTTATATTTTCTCCTTGCACACATGAATGCAATTCATCCTACCAACCATCTGCCTGAATAGAAATGTCTTCCCAACTCTTGTTTACCTCTCCACCCATATCCATTGTTGGTCAAAAGCACCAAAAAAAAGAAAAAAAATCTAATTGTTTATTATTGTTATGTCATTTTTCCTTGTCCTCTTCCATATTTTTATTGGTAGATTTATTTTTCTATTTGTTGTGCTGTTTTCCTAAAAGCTTTCATTCACAATAGGTTTTTATTGTGGGCTGTATTCCCCACCCACTCCATTTCATTATTATGATTATCTCTTTCAACTCTCTTCACCATTTCCTTCCTTGGTTTCCATCTGATAAAAGAAAGCTTTATTTAGTTTTCTCTTTTCCTCTCATTTATTTGTTCTATTTTGAATAAATAAATCCAGTTCTGTTTCCAAATATTCTGCTCTCTTTCAAACCACTACACTTTCCTTGTGTCAGTATCTCCCTGCTGGTCCTCTCCTATTGTTGAGGCACAGGTTTCTGTTCAGAGCCAAAGATCTGTGCACACTGAACCTGTTGATGATCTTCATAAGCCCATTAAGTTGCTTTGTAGGATTATTGCAACTCATTCAACAGGGGCAAAGGTAAAGGGCAGAGATTTTATAATCTCTGGCCATTTTGTTAACAGAGCTGGGCAGTGAATGGTGTGAAGGTACAATGTTTGATGTACTCTTTTATTGCCATGTCTTCTGCATAATAAATTAATAATTTTGTTGTGTAGAGATTTTAGAATGGTCATTGTTGGGATGGTGATGTGTAGCAGTATATGAAAAGCAATTCTTGGTGGTCCAATGATTGCCAGAACCTAATGTGCATTTGATAGACTATTTGGAATATCTGCTTTCTCAAAGAGGAAAACATAATGGCCAGTAGTAGCAGCAGCAGCTCTTATTTTCTAAGTATGAATGATGTGGGCCTGTTGATTGAATTGAATTCAGATTTTATATAATCTTCTATTGTCTACATTTTGAATTGAAATTAACTTGCACAAGTCTTTTTTGCTTCATTTTACTGTGTTTCATGTAGTGTTAATAAGATTAGTTAACACTTAATATACTTATTTAATACTTTCAATGACAATGTTTTAGTACTTTACAAAAGTGTTCACCTCATAGCATTTTTCCTGTTCTATTGCATTACCTGTAATTTCAATGGATTTCTTTTAATTCTAGAGGATAAAAAAATATATATATTCAACACCCTACAAACCCCTCCCCCCACTCAGCTACAAAGCCCCTAAATAATACCTGGTAGAATCAGTTCTCTTCAGAATTCACATAAGTAATGGTTATTAATAGTTAAGGATCTTTTCTGTTAATTCACCCTAAAAATAAAAATTTATATTTACTAAAATTTGCACCAAAATTCAGAAATGTCCTTAAAAATTTGTTCAAAAAAATGTATTCACTGTTATTTTTTGCCTTACGCCTTCAAAGAAACTCACACAAATAGGAGTCTATGATGAGTTCTGAACATACTTATTCTTCATTTTAGCATTCCACCAAGCACTTTCTATTGTTTCTGTGTCAACAAAATTCATACTGTAATTTATGGTCAGATGAATATGATTGGGACCCTCCTTCAAAGATGTATATCCTTTTCAATAAATGTAGGGAAAATATTTACTCTCTGTAAGAAGCTAACGCCACTCTCCTTGTCACTGTATTCTTGTATTAACTCCAGCAACTTCATGGCAAGCTAAACAAATTTTGATTTTAAAATTTGTAATTTCAAAAGAGTGCCAAAAATTTAATAAAAAAAAAAACAAACTTTTATTTAAAATTTATAATTTCTTGAAGTGAATTAATATTTGCAATAAGTAACTTTACATTATTTGGAGTGAATTAACGAAAAAAATCTATAGTTAGATTGCACCTACGGAAAATGGAAACAAAAAGGTAGCTTATATTTTAAATCAGAAAGAGACAGTTGGAATTTCTCAGACACATAATGAGGAAAGAGGACTTGGAGAATTTGAAACTCACAGGACATTAAAGGCAAGAAGGACAGAAGAAAACAGTGAGTAAATTGTGTAATGATTGTGTCTAAATGGATAGCAGAACAGGGAATGGAATGGTGAAAAAGGTAAATATTGTTAAGAGCTACAAAGGAAGTTGTGGACAGCAATGATCACCCACATCCTGAATGGAAACTACATATAAAGAAGCAGCATCTGTGTACAATCTAAATATCACATGATCTCAGGATATATATATATATATATATATATATATATATATATATTGAACAGTGTGTATTACATCTATCGGCCTGAGCATTTGAGAAATCTTATTAAAGAAAATATACTCTCTGTGCCTCCCTTTGTAGGAGAAACCACCATTTGATTGGGTGTGCTTTAACACTCAGCTATGACAAGCATCATAGTTCACCAAGGCTCTATTTTCCCTTTAAATGGAAGCACACTTTCTCACTAATATATTTTTCTTAAAAAGCCCATATCTGCTCAGTTTTATATCTGGAATACAAACCAAGAAACACAGCACATAAAAGAAATGTTTTTACATATGTTCCAAATGGCTGGTCTAACAAGTACATTTGAGTAAGGTCTATTAACTTCATGACAAAGCCCAGGTAATTTATGTGAATAATACTAGTCACAACAATCATCAGCACTAATACAAACTTAAGAGAAAAAAAAAAAAAAAAAAGACAGAACTATTTACCTCATTCCAAATTCTTCCCTGCATTTTTCATTTTTTTTTATGACTCAGTTTTATAACTTTTTATAACCCTTCCACCCCCAAGTAAGGTAATAACGCTACTAAGATGCAATAGATTACTGAGTGTCCAGTGATAAGTTGATTCACTGAATAGTTAAGCTGATGAGACTGTGGCACAATTTCATCAATTTCTGGCTTGTATGATCACAAAAACTTATTGAGAGTAGGGATGTTTTTCTTTTTTATATCATGTTCCTTTTAGGTGTAGATGATCATGGCTCTTCAGAGATTCCTTTATTTTTACTTTTTGAATTCAAACTTGTCATTTTTTTTAGATTGTCACACAAGGCTACAAATGATGGGAGGGGAGTAAAAATGTGTTCATGCCTTCCCCTTATTGAATGCAAAAGACTAAGTTGGAATTTGAACTCAGACTGCCAATTCTGCTTTCTGCACATAACTGTTGTATAACAGTTATCTGCAGAAATCAAAATTAGCATACAGTATCTTTATTGGAATAAGGATATTAGTGTAACGCAGTGTTCTGTTATGCGAGTGTTTCTCAACCAGTGCACTCAGGCACTCTAATACACCCTGAAAGGTTGTCATGTGTGCCCAAAGTTGACAGAAGATTAATTTATGAATTATTTTTTTATATTTTTTATTTAAAAGCTAGAAACATCAAGCCATGTTATGTCTTAAAAATAAATGCTTATTTCAAGAGACTTCTTTATTATTTTCCTATTTTCAAATTTCATGACAAATTTTCCCTTATTAAAATTTAAAGTGTACCCTACAGTTTTAGTTATTCTACAAATGTACCCTGAAGCAGGAAGCATGGTGGAGTAATGTATAGCGGCTCAGATTGAGGAATCAGAGAGCCGAGTTCAAATTCCAGTTGAATCCATTACATTCATTTACATGCTAATACCCATGGGAAAGGTTTGAATCCTCCTCTTCCCCCCCACCTCAGCTATGGGTAAATAACAGGACAGACCGGGTTCTATAGCCTTGAATGGCCACTGGTCTACTGCAGGAAAAAATCTGCCTCGTCAGTCATGTATCGAAAGATACATGATCGCCTAAGCGTGTAGCACATAACTGACTGACCCTGAAATAAAAAAAGAAAGGTTGAGAAACAAGTGTTGTTATCATTATTAGATTAATAAATTTTATTCATAATTGATATTCTGTGTAAAACATTTTAATAGATTTTTCCAAATTTGAACAACAAATGAATGCACTTGAAGCTTAAGATATTCGTTGTTCATCTAAAAACAAAAACAAGTGCTTAATTCTTTCATAAAACGGTTTGAACCGACATTTTTCTACGTTATCACACAAGGAGGACATGTCAACAACACTTCAGTATTACTTTACAAACGCTGTTTTCCTCTCATCCCACTTTGTTTTATTTCACAATCTGATGACCATGTCACTTTTTAAAAGATATCGGCTTAAATTCTAGATGCATTCTTCCATTTTCCCCACCACTTGTCCTCATTTTTTTTTTTTTTTTTACTTCGCTGTCCTCTCCTTAAGAGATGATGTCGGAATGAAAGTTCCTTTTACTAAAACATCATACAGAACAGAGATATAAATCTATAAATGTTTGCCACACTTGGAACAATGTAAGCAGCTATCAGTCAGGTTTACTCTGGTTATTGTAACTACCACCTTTGATGTGTTTTAAACATGGAAGAGATTTTCGATATAGAGTCGCTCTATTTTCTTTTCTCGTTTGTTCATTCTTCTCTATCCATCTTTCCTTCTTTTTCCTATACGTTTTTTTTCCTTTCCTTTTACTATTTCCTCCATTCGAGTTACGAAGCTCTCTCGTTTTTTTTTTTTTTTTTACACAGTATATACGTTCTTCCTCTCTTTCTCTTATTCGTCTTTACCGTTCCTTAGATTTTTCACTCCAACTGGCGAAAAGCGTTTGGTTTTTGCATCTTCTCTACTCACTAGCTTTTATCTCTCCTTTTCAGTTGAATATTTTTTTTTGTTGTTGTAGTTGCTGCTTTATCACCTGTGAAACAGTGTCTCTCCTTTCTGTCAACCGTTCCTCGCTTTTTTATTTATTTGCATCTTTTCTCTTTTTTTTCTCGCTGCCTCACGACACCGGTCATTATTCATCATTTTCTTTCTCCATTCACTTCCATTTACCCACTCTCTTATTTCTGAATTTCTTTCATATGCATACTTTTCTCCCCTCTTTAATTTTTTTACCTTCTCTCTCTCTCTCTCTTGTACTAGAGGCTCCTATTCCTCAGCTGCCTTTGAACACTGAGTATTTGTCATCTTTAATACGTTCTAATTTCCCTTAACTTCCTGTATCAAATACATTTCTTTTCATTGGCGCTTTACAAAAAGTTAGCTCAATCCATCTGTTTTATTTGCTTACCCAAACAGCAAACATTATTCTAATTAGATTAATTTTTCGTATTCAATCATCGTTCATGTGCCTGTCGAAATGAGAAATGCGCTCCACTTAAGTACATACACCTCCACCTGTTCAAAATATGTATCGAACTTAAACCAAAATACTAATCACAAACGCAGTTCTTTTTTACAGACTTGCTTAAGATTCGAAATCACTCTTGGAAACTTTGGCGTGTTTTCTTGACCTTTTTCACTTAAAAACGTCACCAGTGACAGTCATTTGAGCCCAGTGGTCCCGTGGCGAAGGCCAAAAAAGTGCTTGTCTACCAGCTTGAATTTCCTGAAAGTACTAGGTCATGATGGGTCCCATTGGGCCTCGTACTTTGAAGTGGTTTTATTATGCTTTTTTTACTTTTTTATTTTCTTTTTTTCCCAAAAAAATCTTAGCTCTAAAGTCGTAACCAGTTGTTGAAATATCCTTGATTATAAATGTACGTTGTACTGTTCCTTTCTTCGCCATTCCCTCATAAAAAGAAAATTTTGGAATCAAGAAATAAAGTGCTGCATTACATTTTTACACATTGCGACAGAGATGTGATTAAATATACTTTAATATTAAAAAAAAAATATTTAGTATTTGTTTAGGTAAAGCATTAGCACAAATAGCTATATTGTAGAAAAAAAAAGGAATTTTCGACAGTACACATTTTTTTACGTATTTGTTTATTTTTTTTTATCTTTCATCAAAAACGACATTCTTGTACATAATTACGAATAATATTATACATTAATTACTAATTTTTTTAATTAATAACTCTTTGTGCTCACTTGTTGACATTAAAAGCTACTTGCTGAATGTGTTAAAATTTTGGAATAATGCAATAATAAAAAATTTAATTTTTAATCTCTCTGTCGCGATCTGTTAAAAATCGTTACATTAAAAAAAATCTGTTTTCAAGATGAATTTAATCTCTATTTTCCTCTACTTCGAATTTTGTTTTTAAAACTTTTTTACAATTTGTAAAACAATTTTTTTTTGTTTTGTTTAAAAAAAAAAAATGAAAGTTTAAATAAATACATTTTTTTTGTATTTGCTACTTTAAGATTTGAAGTTGTAATGAAAAATGGAGGATAAAAAGAACAGTTTTTGCTTAGGGTCAGAAAGAGGTTTGAAATTTCAGGGACATAATGAGGAAAGAGGGTTTGGCAAATTTAACACTTGCAGGGCACTATTAAAGCAGGATAGGTGGAAGGACACAGCAAGTAACCTACATAAGGAGCTTGTGTAAATGGATGACAGAACAGGGACTGGGAGAGATAGTGAGAGGGACAAACATGGCTTATAGTTACAAAAAAATATAGGAAGTTTTGTAAAGCTTTCATTGCCCATGTCATATCACATTTTACTTGTATTTTTTAACAAGTTATTGTTCAAACTTGTAATAAGTTCCTGTAAATGTCTGTTTAGAAGTAGAAATTATATTTATATAATTTTATAATTTTCATTATTTTACTAAAAAATTTTCACAGCAACTAAACTACTTTGATAGCATAATCTTACTGTATTCATGGAAATGGTTAAAAGAAATTAAATTTACCTGGTTTTATACACAAGATTTACAGCATATAAATAAAAAAAACATTAGCCTACCAGATAGTTCAATTTTATATATAAGAATAGGGAGATTAATTTATATTTTAAAATTTCTTATATTATTATTCATTCCATTTCAGTTACTTGCTAGAAAAGGTTAAGATATAATAAAGTGGTTCCAAGTTGAAAAAAATAACGTTAAATTTCTTCTATAAAATGAAAATGTAGAATTTAGTCAAAAACTAACACAAACATTTTTTTTTCTTGAAGTGGGTGTTTTTTTTTTTTTTTTGACATCTTGAGTGATTTATTGGCAGTCTGATTTTTGGCAAGTTTAATTAAGGGGGACAATAACTAGAAAAATTACATGACAAATACATGAACACCTTTATATATATATATATATATATATATATATATTTTTAACTACCCAGTAATCTTTAAAATTTTATATATTTTAAGTATTCTAATATTTTATTGAATTTTAGGTACTTTGGCTTTATGGCTTTATTTACAAAGATACTTGTTGAGAAAATGTTAGAAAATTACCAATTTACTAAATTTACTATAGGTATCTCTCTTATGATAATATGGATATCCATATGCATAAAAAAACCATACAAAGAAAATTTTAAAAATACTGCGGTTTGTTGAATTTTAGTAAGCTTTTCCATTTATGATTAGTAAATACAGTTTTAATCTAATAACACTACAAATTAATACAGAATTTTAAAATTTTATAAATTATTCTAATTTAAAAAAAATGAAAACAATCAACAAGCTTTTCTAATTAGTTTTATTACATTTTTTATTTTTGTAACTGGAGGTCCAGTTTGACCAAAAAATTGATTTAAATCTTGAGGATTTCTTTTGTCCTTATAACAAATATAAACATTAAATGATACAAAAAAAGAATTTCATGATATTTCATAAAATTAAATGAGTGTGGAATCAAATGTAAAAAACAATTTTTTTTACCAAGATTTTCTAAAAATGAAATGTTTCAAAAATAATTAATTTCTGAATAAATCCTGAAAGTTTCATTAAAATCTGACAATTGTCTGATTTTTGCAAGAATTTCAAAATCAATGTTTTTTTTTTTTACTATAAAAGACACTCAAATTTCCAATACAAATTTATGCTCCAGTGTTGATACCAGATAAACAAGATTTTTAACCAAAAATATAAAATAAGTTTTACATAAAAAAAAAAAATCCTTTCATCTTCCCTCCTAGTAATAATGCAAAGATTCTGACAAAAAATTTTGTTTTGGTTATTTTTTTTTTTTCCCCATCAAGTATCCTCTTTTTAGTGAAGTCTTGGAGGTACCTAGCATAAATCATTGGTAAAAACGACCTGTAACTTGCTAGTACATGGTATTGAAAGTAATAAATAGAATAAATTAATTATTCCTCTATAGTTTAATAAAACATTTCTTTTCATGATTATTGTCTATTGGAATTTAGGAACATTGTTTTCAGTGTTATAAAGTTCTAACTTGTATTTCATGAAGTCTAAACAAACAAAAAAATCACTAATTTTAGTCATTAATCTATTTTAATATCTTTTAAAAATAGAATAGCAAAATTAGAACAAAGGTGTCAAAATGAACAAATCTGATACTTTTGGTAAGTATAAAAGTAAGAACAATTGACAAGTATTTCAGATGGATATACAGAATTGTTTGCTCCTTACTTATAAAATTAACTTCGTGTTTTTAACAATTAATTTTCATGTCATATATTCTTATTAAGCTCTTTTTAAAAAGCTGTTGACACAATAGCTGAATAAATTCTAGAATGTTCGCTAATCCTCTGTTTAACTATATTTCTTTTACAAACTGATGTCAATGGGTCTGATTTGTAAGGCTTAATTTTACTTATTTACTGAATCTTTATTAATATATTTAAAAATCTGAAAATTGTCATTGAAATCAGTTCCAGTGCATACTACCCACAAATATTCCAAGTGTGGAGAGAGCATGATTGGGACCTCAAGCACTGCTTTGTTACTCTCATAACATCATCGTTTACTTTTTTTACCTACATTTATATATGTTACAAATTGATATCTATTAAAGGATGAAAAATTTTCAGGGATTTTGACATCTTTCTGGGATCTTTTTTTTATGTTCAAATCTGTGAATTTATTTTGTCATGCGAAGTATAAAAAAATAAAATGAACTATTTTTTATCTATAATTTTGAATGTGGTAAAATTATTCAACTTTTTAATATGAAAAATCTGAAGTTGATGTTAAAAATTGCCACAAAACATTAATTCATTTAAGATAGAATGATCTATTATGACATGCCTCCTAATTTGTATGTAGATACACTGTATTTTCAATTTTTCTACTTGAATTGTTCACCTATATTACATATGATCCAGTACTGTACATAATTAGGTTACAATAAAATAAGTATGAGGATCTGAAGCCAGAATACAGCCATTGCATCTGTTTGTGTATGCATCCAGTATAAAATTCTTCTCGTCTGTGTAGATTATTCCAGGATCATTTCCAACTTATTCAAGATGATGTTTGCCCTCTCTAATCTTCTAACTTTCTGTCCTGGAGCAACAAGCTACCTCACAGGTACGATTTCATTTTTAAGTCTTTTTTTTTTTCAATGCGCATTGGACTGTCATAGCTGAAACTCCTCTCTCCCATGCCAAATGTCTTATGGATTGAGTTTTCTTTTCTAATTGATCTCTTTAAGTTGAAATGATGATCCCTATTGCTGTTGTGACCTCCTGACCCAGTTTTCTTCTCTACTGTTTCCTCTTTTCTAAACTTATTCACTGTTTTTTGATGGTTCTTGAATGGACTTTGAAGATCGAAGCCAGATTATGAATGTTCATACCATTACTGAAGGCCTGAATGATGTTTTTCCTCTTGCAATTGCTCAGTTGGGAAGACATATGATTTTAACCTGTTCTCTTTCTAGCTGAATAACTCAGATGGTTTTTCAGTGATTCTTATGACAAATGGTGTCAAGATAGCTAAATGTCTTATCTGAAAACCGGAAAAAAAAGAAACTTGATTATTTTAGTGGTTTTTAAGATATTAAACATTTTGTAAGATGGACAATTATGCTGTTATACCCAGTGTATGTGTGTGATCTCTCTCTCTCTCTCTCTCTCTATATATATATATATATATATATATGGCCTGACGATTGCATATAGCATGAAACAGACTGTTGCCTCTAATTGTTGACTTCTATGTTCACTTTTATATTTACACACACTCTATCTCTGATATTGAGCACTTTATTCCATAAATATAGCACACCTTAAGACTATATTTCTTTATATATATATATATATATATATATGAATATGAAGAATGGATTTTATTTTTAATACAACATTTTTATTATTTCAAATGTTATTTTAGTGGATACTCTTATTTGAAATAGTCATCCTATTTTTATTCTTGTTGCTGCACATTCAAAAATTTTTAAAGAAAATGTGTTCTCTTCAACAGGGTTTGAACTTGCAGCAACCTAAAAAGGTAAAATTTTGCCTTGCTGAACTGTGACACAAGTAGCCAACTATGTCAGATCAAATGTTGGTTTCTCTTATGAAGGGAGATGCCAATTCAATCCTTGCCAAAGAGCACATCATCTAAAGTCTTTTCATTCTCTTTCACTTGCAGTAGCCTCTTGTACCGTAGTGGCATCATCACCTTGCTTGGAGTGAATCGATTAAAAAAAAAAAACAAAAAAAAACAAAAACTGTAGCTTCTAATAAAAACTATACAGATAAATATATTTTGTAGCATAAATAGTATGAAAATAAATCCCAAAACATTCTTGTATCTCGGTAACATTTGATTATTTTCGAATTGTGGTTTGTTAAATATATTGATTAACTGGAAACGTTTTCCTAGTTTTTTTCCTTCTTTCTTTAAAAAAACTGTCTAGAAGGTTTTGCTGCATATACATAATGGATACGAAAATGTGTCGTGCACATTATGTCGTCATTAATGTAGAAAGTGTTAGGAAAATTTCACAAAGTAACAGTATGCAAATCTTTTCATCATTAACAAAGATTTCCGTGGGTGTTGGCAGCTAATTTCAGAAAATTTGCTACATCATTTCAGCATAAAATTATTATTTTTTTTCCCCCTTTAAGAAAAAATGTTTTTTTTTTGGGGGGGGGTGATATGATTTTAATAGGTATTCATCCAAGCATGAAATATCTATGAATCTTTTGAGACTATATTTTCTTCCCTATTGACTCTAGTGTTAAAGATATGTAATGCATACAATATTTATATAGGATTAAAAAGAAATGAAACTTTTCAGTAGTGAAATAGGTTAGAAGATTTTTTTGTAGACATGAAATATTTCATGAAAAGAAAACCATGTATATTTAGATATGAAACATTTATTTATCGGCAAAAATCAAACTAAAATCTGAATTACTTTTGTGTTATTCAAGCAAAACATATTACCATATCTGTTTTTTTTTTTTTTTCTGGAAAAACATTTCACCCCAAGCAAGGCAATAAAGTCACTAAGATGCAATGGGGTTACTGAGTGTTAGAGAATGAGAAGAAAACACTATTAAGGAGAGAGAACGATAAAAGAATAAGAATTAAGAAAACAGAAGATAACGACTGACATTGCATTTAAATTTTGGAAGTTGACTAGGAAGCAAGAAGCTGAAAAAGAGTTTCACAAGTGTGATAGAGGAAACTGTTAGCATCAAACTTATGGTTGCATTTAGCCATTTCATTTGTAAAATGATGAGACCTTGCCACCAATCTAGTATTCGGGCCTTCGGGTTGGGTTGCGACCATGGCAAAGTCTAGTTTGGACCATATCAGGACCTGCTAAGACAGTCCAAGACCAACTTGGACCAGAACCTGACTAAGTTTTGACCAGCTTGGACATGTTATGACCAATCTTTGACCAGTGACCCTATGCGGAAACGCTCGGGATTCCCACGAAAAATGACCTTGTGTCACTTCTTGACCCGTGGGAGTCAAGTAACCCCATGAAAAACGACCTTGTGTAACATCTTGACATCGTGGGAGTCAAGTAAATACTGCCACCAATCTAGTATTACACTTAAATTCATAAAGTCTAGGTACCTAGAGGAAAGTTTATCAGAAAAATTACCATGAAAATATTTATAAAAAAAGGTGCAGAGAAGCTGCATTACAGCAGTGGAAAAGTGACTAAAGTCAAGATACCAGGTCAGGGCCAATAATATTGCAGATACTTCTTTGAATTTTGCAAAGAATCTCTAAATATATAGCAGGAGTACTAGACCAGATATGGCAGCAGTAATCTAAGCATAGATAAATGGTAGACTTATAAATATGTAATATAGATTTTTGGCGAGAAAGAATGTCTAACATGACACAGTGAACCAATTTTTCTACCTGCAGACCTAGAAATTGATTCAATATAATCTTTCCACTTCATGTCAGTGGAAAACATTAGTCTGAGAAGGTACAATGAGTCACTCTCCTAGAGGTTAGCATCAGCCATACTCATAAAAGGGCTCTCTCAGATGATTAAAAGAGAGCAGTTTTGTTTTGGAGGCATTAAAATTAGCAAGCCATTCCTTGCTTCAGTTAATAGATTTCTTTATGCCTACATCTTTAACTCAATGACTTTGTTTATGCTCATCTTTCTGTAGGATATTGGTGGTTGTGGCTCTCTACAGCCTTCTGTCTTTTGTTGCTCTCAGTAATACTTACTCTTTTATGATTCTTGTTTCTCCATCCATTTATACAAACTAAAATATATTATTTTGTTTTCTTTTGCTTTCAATTTATCCTCTGAGTGTTCTTTTCTCCATGCCTTCTATTCTCATTATGTGTTCCAAAAATGTCAGCTTTCATTTTCAGATTATCAATAATTTCATTCTATTTTCCTTAGAGCTATGTCTTTTGTTGTATATTCTCAGCACTTGCAGGTAGAGCCAGATCATGGTTGTCTCAAGTCTTATTCATTTTTGACAAAATTGTTCAGCTTTCATTGTCATATTGGAGGGTTGACATCAAATAACAGTTCATAACTCTTTTCTGTGTTTCTAATGTTATTTTTCAATCCCTTAATATATTACTTAGTTTCTGGAAAGTCTTTTACTATTCCACTGATAAACTAGCTAAATGCAACTATCAGTGCTAGTCTAATAGTTTTTTTTTTCACACTTCCCACCTGTGGAACTCCC
Organism: Acanthosepion pharaonis; assembly: GCA_903632075.3. Lineage (NCBI taxonomy): Eukaryota > Metazoa > Mollusca > Cephalopoda > Sepiida > Sepiidae > Acanthosepion > Acanthosepion pharaonis. The sequence continues at coordinate 3,533,357 of CAHIKZ030003966.1, forward strand.
TTCCAATTTCTTGTTTCCCTGCTGCCTACAATCTTCAAAAATTTAAATGCAATATCAATCAACATCTTCTGCCTTCCTGGATCCTGTTCTTTTCTTGTCCTTTTCCTCACTAAAGTCTTCTCATTCTCTCCCACTCCCAGTAACTTCCTGCATCTTAGTGGCACTATTGCCTTGCTTGGGGTGAAATGATTAACAAAAAAATTTGTTTACTACCCACGTAGTTGATTTCCTGAACCTGTTTAATTTTTATATAATTCACATCTTGAACTATCTCATTTACTCACAAATATATATTTTCTCTTCTTACAGTTCGTGGCCAGACCTTTCTGGATTTATTTAATTTCTTCTATGTGTCATATCTCTTTAGGACATTGACGATCATAGCTCTCCACGACTTCCTATCCTTTGTAATTGTTAGTAAGGTTTGTCTTTTTACCATCGTTCCCAGTCCCTGTTCTGCCATCCATTTACACAAGCTCATTTAGGTAGGTTACTTGCTGCTTTCCTCTTGAAAAAAAAAAAAAAGGCATTCTCATAAAATGAGAACAAGCAAATAAATTTTGAGAGAAATGTGTGGCTGTTGCAGTGGGGGGGGGGCTATCTTTTTATTGAAAAGTTGCTCTAGTTTCCTAATAACCAAAGAAAAATAAAATAGTAGTTGCAAACTAAAACAAGGCTTGGATGATTCAAAAAAAAAAATGTTGGGGTGGTCCCATGACCAGCATCAGAAACAGCGATATAATTATCTGTTTATGTCCCTTGTGAATTTGTCAACTTAAACATCATTGTCTTCCCTTCTTTTTCTCAATCTACTCTAATATCATTGGTGAGAAGGGAAACTAACATCAAAATTAAAGTCAGTAAAAACAGCAAAGTATAGTAGTTTATTTTAGGCTCTTGCAAATCATGTATTTTTCATAAAAACATTCACTGGCTTAGTAAAACTGTCTTCTTGTGTTTATGCAGTGTCCTGGACACAAGATGAAGAGTAAAAAGAAATGGAGAATCTAGGTCTGTCGTCTTGACTCCATTATCTTAGCTCCAGAAAGAACAGGTTAGTTGAAAGATGTGGGTAAGGTAGTGAGTTGTAGACCCCCAAAATTACTGCCCTCACAGTCACTGGTGGCCACATAATGAGACAATGACATAAAGAATTCACAAGGCCTGAGATAAGCAGAATTACCTTTAAAAAAAAAAAAAAAAAAATTAAAGGAATTTTGTTAAAGTGATAAGTGAAGAGAAATATTCTCATTCTGAATTCTTGGTTAGAAAAAATAAAAAGTAAATAAGGCAAAATAAAAAAATCTGTATTTTGGTTTTTCATTACTATGAAGTTGGTATTGAAAGTACTCAGCCTAACCAAGATGCCTTTCTGTTATAATTCACTCCTAGCTGTTATAATATTAGGTATCATTTAAGCTACTTGCCGTGACATCATTAGAAATTCTCCTCAACTAACCTCAACGGACTTGACTCACTTTTAGTTCTTTATTTAAGGTGTCTTGCCTAATTAATTTTGTATTACTGGTGGTGTCTTATTTATTCCACAACATTTTCCATAAAAAAGAATTTGATCAGATTTTGGGAAGTGCAAACCTTTCAGCATGCTCCCATAGTAATGAATACTTGTATTTTTCATTTTCATTAAAGACTTCCGATTTTCTATTCTATTTTTATAGGTTTCATTAAATCATATCCTCTTCATGTCACTTTAAACCGATGCCTTTAAAATAGAATTGTAAACTATAATTTCACAAAGAAGTTTCTGAGTTCTCATAAGAAACCAAGAAAATACTAACTTTAAACAAAATGATTACAATATATAGTAGGGAGAAAATATCAGTTTGAGCTGATGCCAGGATGATTTGGCAGGGATGAAAAGTAAGGATGATAGTTTGAGTTACCTTTTTGCATATAGAAAAACAAAATTAGAACTTTGATAAAATGTAACTAATGTTTTTCAGTTTTTTTTTTTTTTCTTTTTTCAAAGAGTTATCTTTAATTAAACTGTTTTAGTACCATCTTTGTATTTTAGTGTTCTCATTTTCATGTACTATGTCTTATAGTTGAGTGTAAAAAATCACAAAAATGTTTTCCTATAGTATTTAATAGAGTAAAAATGTCTATATTGTTTTACTTAACAAGTCTGCAAGTAATTCTCATTTTTAAATGTATTGCTCTTCTATTCATTGTATGTGACCTATGTGCTTACTTTACTTTTGTTCTGAACCTGTTGTGACGGGACACATTTTCAAAAATCTTTTACAATACCTCAAAGAATGGTGGGGGAGCAACAAAAAACTGAATTCTTATCTGACTTTTCCATTTCATTAACTGCATAAACTTGAAATATCTTTTCTTTATATTTTATTTTCTTTATTAATGAATGTATTCCAACATTTGTGAGGATTCTTGTCTTTTAAGACTGACAAGTTTGTAAAGAGGTTAACCAATACAGAATTCTTCTAATTTTGTTTTCAAAGTATGTTTTGTGTGGGTTTTGTTTTTCATTTTATGTTTTTGTTTTTCTTCACTACATCTCTTCTACTGATGTCCACACTGTGTATCACTGTTTCTAAGATTAGAGGTTTAATGTGGGTATAGCAAGAGAAGTCAACTGAATTCTGTTATTGCTTGAATGGGTGCCAGACCCTCCCAATAGGGAAGGGTTAAAATCTCTCATCCCTTCTCCAGCTGTCACTTTAACTAAATTCTCTGGACAGGAAAACTTGTCAGCACCTCAAGCTGACCTCCAAATCCTCATTTTTTTTTTTTTTTTTTTTTTTTTTTTTTTACCCCTTGCTGATTTCAGACTGGGTTAGATATCTTGTGGACCCCATGCCAATTATCAAAAGAAATGTTGATAGTGTTGTTTCATTCAAGAAGTTGTTTTTCCTCTTCTTTACCATCACTTAGTTCTGCTTAATAGGCAAGCAGCTCACCAAATCCTGGTGTTAGTTACTCTTAGGCTTGAACCTATTTTATCGCATCAGCTGTGATGAGATCTGATTATTGCCTTTCACAGTTGATGATCTTTAAGTAATTTTCAGGAACTACATTCTGCTAAGTCCTATTTCCTGGTTATTCCAAACTTTTGCCTTGTTTAGTTAGTTTAACTTGTTGAGGAAATTTTTTCCTTTTTTTTTTTTTTTTTTAAATATTTCTTTTATAAATTCTTCAAATTTTTATGACAAACTATATTGAAAACTGAATTTTATGGCAAGTATATTAATGTTATATTTAGGCTGATCCAAAATTCAACACTTTTTCATTTGTGTAATTTGAATGTTTTTTTGTAATGATTGTTTTTCTTTTTATAGCATGAACATTTTACTTAATTTAATAAAATTTGTCTTAGTAAACAAAACTTCTATAATGGAATAAACATGTTTAAAAAGAACATAAAGAGGAGTAGATATGTTTTAACTCTTAACATAATTTGAAAGAACATTGTGATTACTTGAGTGTAGTTTTATTTTGAAGTCAACAACAGAAAATTATTCATTAAAATGTTTAGCTCTAATATAAAGGACATTTGTAGTTAGAGAGAGACAGTTAAAACTTCTGTGACTCATGACAAGGAAAGAGAACTTGAAGAATTTAACCTGCACAGGGCATACTTCTTCCCCTGGTTTCTTGTTTTCATGTCAACTATGATCTTAAAAATATTTAAATACAGCATCAGCTGCCGCCTTCTGTATTTTGAATCCTGTCTTTTTATTATCCATTCTCCTCACTAATAGTTCCTCAATTTCTTTGACTCTCAGTAACCACTTGCATCTTAGTTGCATTATTGCCTTGCTTGGGGTGAAATGATTAAAGCAGAGCACAGAAAGAGGGAGATAGTAAAGAGTCAAACATTCATAGTGCTACAAAGGATAGGAAGTTGTCGACAGCCATAAATACCCATGTCCACAAGAAACACTATCCATAAGAGATTGCTTGATGCAAGCAACTTTCAGCTTTGAATTTCAAATTGTAAAAAAAAATTATTAAACCATTTTCACAATTTTGCATGTTAAATTTAATGGAAAACAATATTCCTTAATTTTAAGTATTCCTCAGAATTTCATCCTCTGTGAAATCTTCAATTGCTTATTCAGTTGTTTGCTGTTGACTCAATCAGCAACATGTTTGTGTTCAAAACAAAGACTACTTTGCAAAATATTTCAAAAGGATTTACACTATTTACATTGTTTCAACTGTTGTCTTCATCTTTATTGTCACATTTACAACGTTTCGGCTGTTGTACTTACTAGCCTTCTTCAGGTGATATCTGTTTGAATTTCCACTGATTGAATTCAGCTTTCATTGAATTTCAAAATTCAACCAAATATCGCCTGAAGAAGGCTGGAGTATACAATGGCAGAAACATTGTGAATAAGATAATAAAGATGAGGACAACAGTTCAAACAATTTACATGCAATGTCAATCATCATCATCTGTCTCCTTGAATCTTGTGTTTTTTATTGTTTTCTCTCCTTAATGTTTTTTTCTCAGATTCTTTCACTCTTAATAACGCCTTGTGTCTTAGTGGCTTTATTGCCTTGATTAGGATCAAATGATTAAAAATAATATATATGATGGAATATTTTATTAATAATGGCAGAATTTTAATTACATATTGATGTAATGGAATAACCTGTCACCCCCATAAGTGACTATCTATAAGTATCCGTAACTATGGTAGTGTAACTGGGATCTCTTGAGTACAACTCAGACTTACACGAGAACTACTGACCTTTCAACAGCAGCACTCACTACTGGATTGACTTTCAATGACCATGCGCATAACTGTACCTTATTTTTTATTGTACTAGTTATTACAATAAACCTTTACTTATTTATCCACCATGTTAGTCAAATATATACTCCTATTAGCATGGAATATAACATATATTAAAAATAGGTTGTTTGTTTCCCAGTGAAATATATAAGGTTCAAATTCATGCATTTTTGTCATGATTTTGGGGTTTATGGAATCTATCTACAGGGGATGAGGAAGTCTTATCATATACTTTCAAAATGAAACAACCTTGATATTATATGCTGTTAACTCCATGTAACAATATCTTTTATAACCTGCAAACACATCATAATCTAGTTTTTACTGCGTCCACTTGCAATTTAAAACATGGCAAATTACAGTTTTCTCTGCACATTGCCAACATAAAACAACCAATTAGCAATAGAATTCTTGTCTTGCCTGCTTCTAACTTTTTTCCTAAAGTACCTCAGCCTTGTAGCTGACCCTTTCAGAAAGTAAGGCTATGCCTATTTCCACACATAGGCCGCATTAATTCTTGTTTGGGTAACTTCCCTTCTCCTAACGTAAGTGTATCTGTCTTGTATATCTGTCCCATTTCTGTTGTGACTTTTTCTTGTCTGAGAAAAAGCAGGAAAAAGATTTTTTGTTAACCTTTTTCTTTTCTTTGTAATTGTTGATGTTAAGTCTAAGGTCTTTGGAAAAAAAGAAGATAATTCTACCTACTATGTTGGCCAATTTTTAGATGTCACTATGTTTTACTACTAGTATGTCTAGACATGTGGCCTTTGTAAAAGAGATAACGGTGATATAAGCCACCACATATTCTAGGACATTTATTTTCAGATGGTAAAAAAAATAAACTCATAATGATTTAAATCTCCCAACTTTTTCAGAGTCTTCCACTTATGAAAGTAATTGATTCTTGAAGACATGCTGTAATAAATTATAGTGAATCCGGACTAATCGACAATTGTAATTTGATATTTCAATTTAATCAGTGAAACATAAATATTTTAATTTTAGATTTATATAAATCAGAATGAAAAGTCTTCATTTTTTGTTATCAAAAAAATTCTGTTTTGATTTTTCTCATGATAGCAATTAAATATTTAATGGAAATATGCTTCTAGTCTAAAAATAGCTGTATGCTAGCTGTCAACATCTGCATCGAAACTGAAATGGCTATATGCTGGTTGTCATCAGCTGCATTGAAACTGAAATGTCTTTATAGTTGATTCTTGGAGAAATGATAATGTTTCTGCAAATTCTCCTTAAATGTATAACTGAAAGAAGATATAATGATACACTATAAGTCATCTTACTGTCTTATCCTAATATATTACCTGAAACCATAAAAATATCTTTGGCATGCTTATGCACCTAATATATGGGAGTGTCTTAATAAATGGCAGGATCAGAATTTTCTCAGTATGCTATAAATGGAGGAGTAATAAAAGTGTAGAATAAAATAATTTAAAGTGTTAAAATGTGTGAAGTTAATAAATAGTTTAATGCTAATAAGCTTTCAAATATGTAATAGTAATTTAATTTCTCAATATTTGTATAAAAGCAAAAATAAAAAAATATATATATATATACACACACACAACCACTCAGAAAAAAATTTCATGAATATAAAATATTTTTAAAATAGAATAACAATGCTTACACTAAACAGAAATATTTAAAATTTAAAGTACATTTAAGTATCAAACTATATTTTTAAAGGGTCACAAGTTATAAAATTCAATTCTGTTTTTTATTCTGGTCCATAATTGAAATTTTTCTTTAAGCTATTGGGATTCTATTTTTGTTTTTTAATATATAAAAATGATCGATTTGCAATTCTTTTGGTTGGAACAAAATATTTTTATC